>OZ010577.1:23157186-23254686 GCA_963932145.1 Acanthosepion lycidas | reverse complement strand
AGAATCCCAAGAGGATGCTTCCCCAATCACTACAATCTTAACCTCTTCTTTTATTTGACCTATCCTCATAATCTACACTTTCTTCTTTCTCTTAAATCCATACAACCTCATTCAGTAACCCTCTACTTTGAGTGGCTCTTGGGCCTTGTATTGGTTGAATATTTAGTTTAAAAAAATGACCTTAAAACCAGCTGTATTTCTTATTCTTATCTTGCCAATGTTTACAATTTCTTTTTTGGTTTCTTTCCAGTTTTAATACACTTTCGAACGTTGTGTTTCTTTTACTTGATAGCTTTACAATGTTTTTTAAGGTTATATCTTTATTACGACTATTGTACTCCATTGTAATAAGATCTTTCTGATTCACTCTACATGTCAGCTGGTTGTGAGCACTAAGAAAACAAAACTCAAAATAAAAATGTGTTCCGAGCATCATATCCAGACCACAAAAGCAATCTGCACAGAAAATCTAAAATGCAATAGCCAATCATGAACATTTCCACCAAAAAAGAAAAGATGACCCTCAGCGCCACCAGATTTGCTTAAAAGAAAGCCCCTCATAAATGAATGACACAGTAACAGGCTGAGAGGCCACTTGTTGACACCAGCACACTATTCTCATCACCACCATGAACTTGCCGAAACTTTACTAATCTTACTCAACTCTTCACACAGGAGTAGGAGGTTGAGGCCACCTATGTTGTTATTACCACCATGATCACCACTCCTGGCATCACCATGACCTCAGCCAAGTTTCATTAATCTCACCTGACCAACCCAACAAATTGGTCAACTCCCAGCCTTACCAACAACTTCCCTGACTCTTCACTCTCACACCCACTGTATTGGCAAGGTCAGGTTCATAGCTTCACTATCCACTCCAGGCCTCCCTTGTTGTAACCACCATGACCCCTTTTCATAGATCTTCTATTCAACCGAATCCAACAAACACATTCTGCTTGACCAAGCTTCACTAACCACTCTAGGCCTCCATTGTCACCACCACCGTAACCTTGGTCAACCATCCCACCAATTCACCTTACCAGGCCTTACTATGAATCAACCATCCAACGTTGCCTTGATCAAGTGTGAGGCCCTCACCAACAAATCTGGGAGTTCTTTTTTTATCAGAATGATCAGAGTGAGTTTTCTGAGCTGTTGTACCTTCATAATCACCATGAGACTCATCCAACTCTTTCCAAATCCTCTGCACTGTACTCAGATTGACACTCAAACACACTGAAATGTTCATATTGGAGCTTGCAGAACAAATGCTAAATGGTACAGTATGCCATTTCCAAATTTCTGTCAGAGTGAATTATATCATGGTACTTTTTTCTCACAGTTGATATCCAACTGACCCTACTATACTGTGCAGTCAACAATCAAATAATAATAATAGCATGCACGAAATTAAAGATATAAAATGGCAAAAATCTACCAATTTCACCCTGCCATATATATATATATATATATATATATATATATATATATATATATATAGGCACACTGAAGCATATTTGGTTGAATAATTTAGACAATTTAATTTTAGTTTTAATCTATGAATTAATTTCTTGGTCACTGTAGGAAATTGATTAAGAAAAATTTTTTAAAAAATCTTCAAAAAAAAAATCACATAGTTACTTCCCTTTCATAGGGATGAAAAATATTTTGAATTTACAGTGTTAACACATAACACATTCATAGATATTTTAACCTTGTGAAGATGGTGTCAGATGAGATTGAAAGTACTTGAGAAAATAAAAATTGTTTGAAATAAAATTTTAGGATTTTCATAATCAATTTTCTACAACCACCAAGAAATTAATTTGTGGACTTGAAAAGATTAAAACTAAAATAAATAGGCATAATACTTCTAAATTATTTAAACAAAGATATATACATACATATATATATATATATATATATATATATATATTTGATGTTATGTGCATTTGTGTATATATGTAGGATATGAAGCTATACAGGACACATCTCACAGAAAAATTCAATTGTGTAGTTTGATATACACTAGTTTCCCTATAATTGTGGTCTTTTGCTTATTCTTAGTAAATAATAGTAACGAATTCTCTAATGTTAAGGAAACAATTCATAGCATAAAGAAAATTATGTAATCCAAATATTGGCAATCATGTCAGGTTTGTTCACCTCTTTCTCAGGGTCATCTAGCAATCTCATCCTGTAATTTTCAACAAAGAACAGATTAGTTCAAGGAAAGACACTACAGACTTGAAATCAATGTATTTATGAATAAATTGCAGAAAGAGAACATTTCTGAAATGGTTTGCTCAAAGGCAGGACCGGTTACTTGGGAGCAGAGAGAAAGAGAGACTTCATTATGATGCTGAGAGTCTAACAGCAATGATGGAAAATGGGTAGGGACCAACCCACATGGGGTTAATTGCTCGGAGAAGGGGTCACTCATCAGCAGAGCTGCTTCTGGGTCTATGTTTAAAATCCTAATTTCCATTGAGCACGTTTTGCTATCTTTGTGATAATGTCTGGTCAATCTGCAATAGATCTGTTCATAGAGATCTATGAAGAACATAGAACTAATGCAATTGTAATAGCAAGAAACCAGATTTGAATCATTTCACTGAATCCATCATATGAGTGGCTTATATTTTACCAAGTATTCACAATTTAATGGAATGGAAATCAAATTATAAAACCATAAAAGCTTCCTTCATAGCATGGTAAATATCAAACAGGGCTTGCCTAATGGATGAAATAGTTGCATATATCCCCCTCCAGAGGTCAGTGTTCAAGAATCCTAAATGCTGATCTTCAAGACAGGCAGGCTTTATGAATTTGATATTAGCAACTACCATTCCCCAAAACTCTGGTAATCTTTATGAATATTGGTAAAACTTTAAAAGGATACCGTCACCATTGTGACCCCAAATATAATTTTCATTGTCAAAGTAAATTTTCTTTTTTTAATTCTTCTTAATATCTCACTCCCTTCTTTCTCTCAATTATTAATTCTTTCTATCTTTCTTTCACATGTATAAACATTCATGAAATTACCTGAAGTTTACCTGCATCAACAAATACCTGAAGGAGGTTATGTTGGCTGAAATATTGTTGATAATAACAAAAATAAAGACATTAGTCCAAATCTAAATCCTCAATCCTTGATTTAGAGAAAAGTGTTGGATTAAGTGCATTGACAAACAAAGAGATTATGCTAAATTCATTTTTTAATATTAACCTTTTAATTTAAACTTTCAAAATAAATTTTTCCCTCATTTTTATTTATCCTATAAAACTCCAAAAGAACTTTCAAGATAATCTATAATAAGGAGATTAAGAGCTTAATGATAAATCTAGAATATTTCACATCTCTCTCTCCCTCTTTCTTTCTCATTCATTCTGTTTCTCCTTTACATTTATATACACTCATAGACATTCATGTGTATATATCCATTTCACTCATGATGATTTATACAACAGTTTCCTTTTACTGACGAGTGGCAATGTAAAAATGTTTCTAAATTAGGAAAGAGTTCAATCCCTGAGCCGCCAGCTAGTATAGCCTCAAACTCAATAAAAAAATATCTGAGCAATAACTTAGCAATCCTAAATAAGAACAAGATACCCCTAGATACAGTGATGTGCAGAGGTATGGTGATGCCTCTGGACCAACTGGGGGTGGGGGTTGCTAATACTGAGAAATGTGAGAAAGGAAAACATTTTAAATATGTAAAAACAGATGAAACATGAAATAAACACTTTATTCAAATTAAATATAAAGTAAATTTTTATTTCATTTGATTGAATGTCCTCCTGATATGAATGCCCAAAGTCATCATACCCTCTTCTTCCTCTCTTTGTTTATGTTACTGCCTAGACATGGACAGCAGAATGAGAATAATTGATTCCCATTGTTTTTTTTTTAATCATTTCACCCTAAGCAAGGCGATAATGCCACTAGGATGGAAGGGTTTACTGGGAATGAAAGAGGATAAGAAGACTTTAGTGATGAGAAAGGACAATAAAAGAACAGTATTCAGAAAAACAGAAGATGTCATTGTATTTAAATTTTTGAAAATTGCAGGTGACAGGAAGTCAAGAAATTAGGTGAGAGTATGAAAAAGGAAACTGTTCGAATTGATCTGACGGTTGCATGTAACTAGTTCAACAGTAAAACAATGAGACCTAATTGCTAATCTAGTAGCATGCTTAAATTCATGCAGTCAAGGCACCAGGAAGGAAAGCTCATCAGAACAATTATCATGAAAATATTTGTAGAAAAGACAGAGGGAAGCCAGGATTATATTACAGACCCTTTGAATTTCAAGATTTATAACAGCAATATTCAATGCACAGATGAATGGTAGATTTATAAATGTGCAAGATGGATTCTGGCAAGAAAAATTGTGAACCAACTTTCCCAACAGGAGACATAGCAATTGATTCAATATAATCGTTCTACTTGTCAGTGGAAAATTTTAGCTCGGTAAGGTGCAAAGAGTTGATCTCATGGAGGTCAAATTAAATAAAGGGTTCAGTTTTAAATTTCTTGAACATTATCAGGATTGACAAACATTTGTAGAAGGTCAGAGAGCACAATAGCCTGAACAGTGTGTAAAAGTAAAAGTTATCATATTAGCCTGACTGTAAATAATGTAAATAAAAGACAATAATAAAAGCTCAGGAAATTTTCAGTTCATGCCTTTATGAATGGACTTTGCATAAAATTATACTCAGCATATCTAATGATGATTTAAGTAAGTTTATCTGTTGTATTTTCTAATATCATTCTCTCTTTATAGCTGTATGTATCCCCATGTGTACAGATATCCACTCTGACAATTGTACCCAAAATTATTTCACCCGTTTTTTGTTTTAAATCGAGTTTATCCCATGCAAGGCAGTAAGGCCACTAAAACACAAGGAGTTAGTGAGTGTGGAGGAATTAGAGACAGAAACATTGCTAATAACTGAGAACAAAAAAAGGGTAATCAGGCATTTAACTTTTTGCAGATTAAAGTTTGCTGGAAAGCATGTAACTGAAAGGGAGTTCTACAAGTGAGAAGTGTGAGAAAAGAAGCTGTTAGCATAGAATTTACAGTTACATCTAGCCAACTCAACTGTAAATTGATGAGACCTTGTTGCTAGTTTAATACTGCACTTAAATTCATAAAGTCCAGATAACACAGTAAAGATTTCATTCAAACAATTACTGTGGAGGTATTTATAGAAAAGGCCCTGATAGGCAACCATACAGCAGTGGGAAAGGGACCAAAGCTGAGATGCCAGATCAGAACTATTAACATTGCTGATTCTTTTTGGATTTTATCAAGGAGCTCTAGATAAATAGCAGGAGCACTGAACCATATGTAGCAGCAATATTCTAAGCATGGATGAATGGTATACTTATTGATATAGATTGTGGAGAGAAAAGTTGTCTCGCATGACACAGTGAACCAACTTTCTTAGTAGCTGACCTAGTAATGGATTCAATATAGTCTTTCCACTTCATGTCAGCAGAGAATGTTAGCCCAAGAAAAGTCTGCTTCATATATGCTCTGTGTCCCTGATATTGAGCACATTTCTCCCTACCATAAATATGGCATACCTTAAAAAGTACATTTTATTATATATTGATAGAAACTTAAACACATATGTACAGAAAGTTATGAGCAAAGATATTATAACTTATTTTTTAATCGAGTTCATTCCAAGCAAGGCAGTAAAGCCATTAAGACACAAGAGATTATTGGGTGTGGAAGAATTAGGAACAAAAATATTCCTTAGAAACGAGAACAAAAGAAGAATAATCAGGAGTAGAGTAGATACTGATTGACATTGCATTTAAATTTTTGAAGATCAGAGTTAACTAGAAAGCATGGAGCTGGAAGGGAGTTCCATGAGTGAGAAATGTGAGAAAAGAAATGGTTAGCATAAAATTTTCAGTTACATCTAGCCAACTTGTCACCTGTCTAGTACTGTGCTTAAATTCCAAGAGTCTAGGCACCATAGCAAAGAGCTCATCCAAACAATTACCATGAAAGTATTTATAGAAAAGGCAAAGAGAGGCAACCTTATGGCAGTGGTAAAGTTGCTGGAGCTGAGATGCCAGATCAGAGCCAATAATATTGCTGATTCTTCTTTCTAGATAAATAGAAGAACTGAACTATATTTGGCAGTAATATTCTAAGCATAGATGAATGGTAGACTTATAGATATGTAAGATAGATTCTGGAGAGAAAAATTCTTCTTTCTTGACAGCTGACCTAGCAGTGGATTCAATATAGTCTTTCTACTTCATGTCAACCAAGAATGCTAGCCCAAGAAGGTGCAGCAAGTCACTGTCCTTGAGGTTAGCATCAGCCGTTTTAATGGAAGGCAGAACAGGGAGAGTAGTTTAGTTTTGGAGGCGGCAAGATTAGCAAAACTAAACTGCTCTGCATTAATCATCTGAGAGATCCTTCTCTGTTTTCCATTAGACTTTTCCCAATTAACCATTCCCAATTTGATTTGATGACATTTATTAACTCAGCATCAGTAAAATTGTTTAATATGTGAATTTAAAATAATTTCAAGAGAATTTAATATTTTATTTGCCTTTATAAAAATGACTTTTGCATAAATACTTGACTCTTTTTCCATTAATACATGAGGCTCCATTGATTCTGTTAACCAATAATAGACATTTTCTGTGAGATTTTGTTAAGGCTTCTGTATCTCTCAACTGTTCAGCCATTATTCTATATAGAATCCTTTCAATTCAATGGCTTCCCTTAATAAACAGCAATTAGCAATTCATGTGACAAATGTTTGATTGGTTTAAAGATTGAGAACGCCATTACAATTACCTTCCCCATCTTCTTCTTAAATCATTCTCAGATGGTTTTTCAAAGTATGCTTTAAGCTGATGTATTGCCTGCAAAGTTTAAGATAGCAAAAATTAAAAGATTTTTCCAAACAATACACTCATATTTGACCAAATTCATCATCCTCTCAACTCTAGTGAGTTCTCAGATCTAAAAACTTTATCAAACACCAAACAAGCCTTTTCATGTGTTTTTCTTTAATCTTGTTTTTTTTTTTTCATGCAACCCATATGTGAAATTGTTGTCAGTTCAATGTTCTAAAAGTTTTTTTTTTTTTATAAATGCATTTTTCATATCTATCTGGATATGATTTACACTCAATTTCAGGGTCACTAAAGCATACCTTGTAAGTTTTGATAGGCCACAAATTTTTTTCTATTTGTAGATGGAGGAGACATTGCAATAGCCTATATTAAACTATCTTGGAAATTTACTTATGATAAACCTCGATCTTTTCCTGACTCTTGAAATACTTTTGTATACAACTGCATATATGTTCATGAACATTTTTCTATATATATATTTGTACCATTTTTTTTTATTTACTGTTAGTTTGGCCAATACAAGGCCCAAGGGCCCCTCAAAGTAGAGGGCTACTGAGTGAGATTGTTGTAAGAAAGGGCAAAGGAGAAAGTAAGAAATGCATGATGATGTGTCAGGGTATTATCCTCTCAGAATCGGTTCAACAAGTCAACATTTCTGGAGAAGAAGCTAAGTGGAACTTGTTCCTTATTAAAGGTACATGAAGAGAGTGGGGATGGTTTGCCACTATGGACATGATATGATGGGTCCTAGCTGTGAAGATCTGAGCTGTTGAAGTTAAAGAATTTAACTTACCTAAACTTCTGCTATAGTAATAGTGATAGAGTAATGAGAAGCTAACAGCATTTTGTATGTGCAATAAGGGCCACAGGGTGGAGAATAATTAATCACCCACAGGGCCATGTAAGCAATTTTGAACTCTGTTGAGGTTAGATAGGGAAGATTGGGAAGCACCATCCAAAACATGGCAGCAATACTCCATTCTCTAGTGAGTTCTCAGATCTAAAAATTAGGGGATTACTTTGCTGGAGAGCTTGTGTAGCAAACATTTGTGCCACACCCTGTATTCTTAAGTAGATCCTTTATGGAGATCAGAAAGAGGGTTGGTCTGAGAAGTGACTCCTAGGGGATGACAGTATTGACTTTAAGGGCCTTGAGTATTGGCCATTAATAATTACCTTCAAGGATCTACCTGTTAGGGAGGATTTTATAATAGAGAAAACAAATCCAGTGATTACTTGTCAAAGACCTTAAAGATATTTAATTCTATGGTCCTTGGAGTATGTATGTTGTCAAGAGCCTCACTAATTCTGTGTGTGATGGTAGTTCACACATCAGCAGTGAATCGGGCTGATTAAAACGCATACTGCTCATCACACAAGAGGTTGGTCCTATCCAGGTGATCAACAACCTTCTTGTTGATTAAGGCCTCAAAAAACTTACTGATGATACTAATTGGTCAATGCTAGGAGCAGGGGGGTTGTTGCCTGTGTTCCTGGAAAGATTTCTCCTTCAATGAGCGGTTAAATAACGTTACTATAATTGAAGAAAAAATCTCCCTAGAAACACTTTCAGTTGTCATTATTTTAGGTGCCATGTCCCTTCAGGATGTTGGTGAACATGGCTCTCCACAATTTCCTGTACTTTGTAATTCTTAGTAAATTTTGTCATTCTGTTATCTCTCCTAAACTCTGTTCTTTAATCCATTTACTCCTTAGGTAGGTTATGTACTGTTTTCCTCTACCCCTCTTGCCTTCAATATGTCCTGTGTGTGTCAGGTTTTCCAAGCCCACTTTCCTCATTATGTGCACTAGGAATTTCAGTTGCCTCTTTCTGATGTTAAATATATGTATCCTTTTCCATTTTCTCTAAAACTTCATAATTGCTCACACGTTCAGTCCATGCTATCCCCAGTATCCTTCTGCAGAACCACATTTCTGTCACTTCAAATCATTTTTTCATCTTGTCCACCATTCACTACCATGTAGCAGGACAGATATTACATAACAGTTCAGTACTTTTTTCTTTGTTTTTAACAAAATTTCCCTGTTTCTTAATACTTTGCTTAGCTTTTAGAAAGCATCTTTCACTATCTAAATACACCCTTTCATTTTCAGTGTCACACTTTCCGTCCTCTGTTAAAAAATTTCACTGATATTTAAATTGTACTTGCTTGATTTTGGAATCTTGAACTTATAATTTGAATTTAGAGCTTTTAGATTTGCTGACAAATTCTTATTTTTTTTCTTCTTGGAATTATTGCATTAGGAATTAACTTTGAGGACCATATTTTTCATACATTTATTTTAAAAGAAAACAAATGCATATATATTTTTTCACCTCAAATAGCAGTGATTTTTTTGACAATTTGTTCTTCAGCTGCATGGGTATTTCTTTGTCAGTGATGATTTTAGTTGGTGAGTACATGATATGTATTTACCAGCTACTCAGTTATTCAAGGGCATATGAATGTCCATATCCCTGAACAGACCAGCACCAAGTGCCTGACAACTGCATGCATTTGTGTACTGGTTGCCATGGTCAGCCATGTGTAAGCCAGATTATTTTGATATATATATATATATATATATATATATATAAAAGTGAACATTTAAGTCAACACTCAAAGACAACAGGTTGTTTCATGCTGGACAGCCTGACGATTGCATCCAGCATGAAACAGCCTGTTGCCTCTGAGTGTTGACTTCAATGTTCACTTTTATATTTATATTTACATATGCTCTATCTCTGATATTGATCACTTTATCCCATAAATATAGCACACCTTAAAACTATATTTCTTCATTCATATATATATATATATATATATGATTTTCTATTTATTAATCTGACAGATTTTAACACTTTAAATGTTTTTCTTAGTGGATACCTATATTTGAGTAGATGCTCTATTTAATTATTAAACAGTATATTTATTTTCATCTACCATCCTGAATATTCAAGAAATATTATTAAAAATATATGCTCTCTGGGCAGAAGGAACTGTCGTTAAATCTCATGTGCTTTAACTGACTGAGCTACAAAGAACTTTTGTCAGTCAAGCAAGGCTGAATAGTGTCTTTAAACAGCATTCTCATTTCAGTTTGCCCCAAATGTGTACTTTTATAGTATCATCATTCAGATTTTAGAGTCACCTTAATTCAATAAATGTACCAACAGTGTACCATTTTGGTTACTCAGAGGCTATATATATATATATACATATATGAAATCAGTCTTTTAGTATTACACAGATTTATATTACCTCACCAATTTAACACAATTTCCTTTATAAACCTATCTTCATAGATAACTTCATGAAATGGAGATTATTTATTTATACCACATGATATCCATGCAAATATTTCCTGATGGACGAAGACTTATTGATACTAAATATTAGCATGTGACTGTCAAGATTTAAATTTGTCACAAGACAACCTTTCTAAATATAATAATAGGTTAAGCTATTCTCCTGATATAAGCACAGATGCAATCAGAAACATTCAATGGATGCAATCAACTCACGCAACATGTTAAATAGGCAAAACTAATATAATCTTATTAACGAGGACGTCTTCTTTCATTTGAACTGTTTCGGGTTCAATCAATGAATTAATTGAAAATCTAATTTATGCACATGAAATTTCTATTTAAACAAGAAATCTTATGACATTTCAAAGCTATTATTCACCCACAACCTCACTGAATATTTTTAATTTTCCAAAATAGCTGATTGGAGCAGTTGTAGAAGACAGAAGATTCCAAGCAGCATAGTTCTTGGTATTTCTAAATCCAAATATTTAGAGATATGGAAGAA
Organism: Acanthosepion lycidas; assembly: GCA_963932145.1. NCBI lineage: Eukaryota > Metazoa > Mollusca > Cephalopoda > Sepiida > Sepiidae > Acanthosepion > Acanthosepion lycidas. The sequence continues at coordinate 23,243,961 of OZ010577.1, read as the reverse complement.
GAAAGATATTTATAACATTACTGTATGAGGAGGTGCTGAAAAGTTATTGGCCCTATCCACTTCTTCAAATTTAACCAAATGACCAAACTTCAGAATTTGTTTTAAAAGTTCTTCTTGGTTGGGTTGTTACTTTTCAACACGTTAGACTTAATTTACTCATGGTACTACTTTGCATGCTCTTACTAATATTACTAATATTACTTACAGAAAATTAAAGTAAAATTTTTTCAGTATCTGTCTATATTTCTGAGATGGGGTATTATGTACACTATTTACATTATTCAGACTATTTGGCCTTCTTCAGGTGGTTGGAATGTCAAAAGGACACATTGTACAGTGGATAAATGCATTGGCATCCTTAAGGACACATGGCACAGTGGATAAAGGCATTGGTTTGATCCAGTGACAGGACCCAAACAGTTGTGAGTTCAATACCTGGTTAAGGCAGTGGAGAACTTGGCGAGGTGAATTAACAGAAGATAACTGATAACTAACATCCATTAGACATGGCGTGTGGAACTAGAACAGTCTACCCCAGCGAGCGAAATAAAGGGTTCAGTTGAACATTCCAACCACCTGAAGAAGGCCAGAGTGTATAAGGGCCAAAATGTTGTGATAAATATGGTGACAAAGATGAGGACAATAGTCCGAATAATGTAAATAGTGGAAAAAATTTTCTTTCCACAAAAAAATTATTTTTTTCAATTGAAATAAAAAAAATTATCATAAATATTTTTACTTTACTTCACTTATTTATTTGTTTCTAACACATTCTTATATCTTACATCTAACACATTCTTCTATTATATCTAACACATTCTTATATTATCTTATATCTAACACATTCTTATATCTTAGTACTCCTTTTGAAGTTTGCCACTCATTCTGAATGATTTACATTGCTACTGCTTACCAGAGTAATTTCTAAGTTACAAATTGCAGTATAGTATTTTACAGTTGTCAAACTTTAACAATGCTTGAGAAATTTATTGAATATTTAAACCAAGAAGAATTTCTTTAGCAAATTGTTGTAACCTCGAATAGGGTACCAAATGAGAAATAACCAAAACAGAGATTGAAAATGAAATGGTAATCTTTATTACATCAACAAAATACAATACTCACCAACAGCGTGAAGGAGGTAAACTACTGTTAGTGGTGGACTACTTAGGCAGCATATTACCCCCACTTAAAATAGTGTCTAATGTATTTGTGAGGATTGGGACATATCCATTAGTGTTTATAGGTACGGTATATAACAGATAGTGTTGTAACACAAATAATGACACTTTTTAAAGATAAAATCTCAGCTTAGAAATCCAAAGTATATGCATTTGTGAAAAGCATAGATGACCATGAATAAAATGATGATGTCACAGAGAGATGACAATAACAACAGCTATGTTATTCTGTTTCTTTATGCCCCATTTTAACTCATCCCCTTCTCATTTACTGTGAGTAGCCAAGAAAGTGTTCAAGACAATTCCTCAAAGATCAGAGCACAACAGATGTAATTTTGGACATTTCCATGACTTCTGAAACAGTGTAATGTTTAAATTTTGAATTTGCAGGCAGATTTAGTTGTATCTTTGAAAATGTTTTACTTACATATTTGTAAGTCGAGAAGTGTCCGTATAAATCAAACTTAAGTATCATATAAGCCTTGGACATCAACCAAGGTCAACTAATAGGCAAAAAAAAAAAAAAAATGGAATAGGTACCTAGTATTTAGTAGGAAAAACTCTACACAGGGAATCCACTGGGGACATTGACCAAATTTGTGATGATTCAAAAGTTGTGGTTCATTGAATATTTGAAATTTTCCTCTGACACTGTGAATTGAAGCATTGATAATGAGTCAAATAATCACCAAAGTTAAGCAACATCAAGCTTGGTCAGTGTATAGATGAATGACCAATTGGGAATATCAGGTACTGTAAACTTGGATGTGCAGGTGGTAGAATGAATAATAGCTCGGAATTGGAAATCGAAGAGCTAAATTCCAATTCCTGTTTGGTTTGGTATATTCACTTAGATGCAAATACCCTTGAGAAAGCCATGAATCCATCTGTTCTCTCCCCAGACTTCTATCACTAAACTATTATTATCTACTCTCAAAATTCTTACAATCTAAAAATATTTTCTGGCTTTAAATAACCCGCAAAAGGTTGATAAGCCATAGAAAATGAATGAATGAATAATTCTGTTACCATTTTCTGAAGTGATGTATGAATCAGTTATTTTTTTGATCTATTGATACCATTAGGAAATTCTGTCTCTCTTCAGTTTCCTGTTACTGTGACTCTAAAGAATCTTTGGAAGATTTTTAAGTCCTTGCTATTCTTAATGAGCATATTGCTTCCATAAAAGAAAAGTCCCAGTTTCCTGATAAAGACAAAATAATCAAGTATTTACACTGTTGGTGTTATCTTTATTGTCACATTCATGATGTTTCAGCTGTTGTATTCTCTGACCTTCTTCGGGTGATATTTGTTGAAATTTTGAACCAAACCCTTTATTTAGTCCATAGGGGTAGATTGTTCTAAATCCACATACCATGCATTTGGATATCTCAGTTTTATTTAGTCCACCTTGATAACTCTCCAAGTTTTTGTTCTTTCCAGGGATTAAACTCACAACTCTTTGGGTCAAGTTACTTTTTGCATCTATCAACCAATACTTTTATCCACTGGGCTGTGTCCTTGGAGAGTTATCAAGGTGAATTAACTAAAACTGAAATATTCAAAGGCATAGTACAAGGAATTAGAACAATCTACCCCCACCATGGGCTAAATAAATGGTTCAGTTTGAAATTCCAACAAATATGCCCTGATGAAGGCTGAAGCATACAACGGCTGACGCATTGTGAATGTGACAGTAAAGATAAGGACAACAGTCTGAAGAATGAAAATAGTGTAAATAGTTGAAATATAGACAAGAAATAGTCAAGGTTGAAATTTCCTCTTCCACAAGAGATCAGAACACAGCAGATGTATATTTAGGCTCTGGGGGAGCTTATTGTGACCTTTATATTGTTGGCAAAAAAGATTGCCATGATTTTAAGATTGGCATGGCTGCAATATTGATCAAGTTATTTCCATGTTACATCAAATCTTTGAGGACTTGGAAAGTTGGAACTATTTTCAAACAAACAGATGATTATGATGTCTGTCAGGGAGTGACAAATAAACTGATGGCTACCAAGAAAACCTTTCCTGTGATGATCTTACATGCATTCTTTCTTTATAATCATTTCACCCCAAGCAAGGCAATAAAGCCACTAAGGCATAAGAGGTTATTGAGTGTGAATTAATAAGAAAAAGAAAAACATTAAGGAGCAAGTAAAATAAATGAAAAGCAATCAAGAAGACAGTAAATAGAAATTGACATTGCATTTAAATTCTTAAAGATCAAACTTGACTTGAAAGCAAAAAGCTAGAAGAGAATTCCACAGGCAAGAAGTGTGGGAAAAGAAACTGTCAGCAAAGAACTTATGGTTATATTTAGCAAATTCAAGTGTAAAATGATGAGATTTTGTTGCCAATCTTCTACTGTGCTTAAATTTATAATGTCTAGTTTCCATAAGAGCAAAGTTCATACGAACAATTACTATAAAAGTATTTATAGAAAAGGCACAGGGAATCCACGTTATGATGGTGAGAAAGTGACTGAAGCTGAAATGCTAGGTAAAAACCAATAATATTGCTTATTCTTTTTCTGATTTTATCAATAATCTTTTAATGTATTCCAGGAGAATTAGACCAGTTGTGGAAGCAATATACAAAGCATGGATGAAAAATAGACTTATAAATATGTAAGATAAATTCGGGAGAGAAAAATTATCTAGTATGACACGGTGAACCAACTTTCTTTGCAGCTGACCTAGCAATTGTTTCAAACTTAAACTTAACAAGCCATCCCTTGCCCCAGTTAGCAGTAGATTTTAGGTCACTTTTGAGATTAGTCCCCAATTTGACCTAATCAAACTGATCTGACTAACTTCTTATGCATTTTAACCATTACATGAAAATTGCAGTGCATGTTAAAGCTGGTGATTGATCTGAGGGTATCTCATGCAGCAGTAAAATCCTGGTAGCACAAAAACAGAAGATGCAAAAAAGATTACCAATAACATGGGTTTGCAGCAGTGAGATGTTCCAGAAAAACCTTGCAAAAGTGGTACTATCAAAACTGTTGCAGGAAAAGCTTTACATTCTAGAAGAGTGGTCATCATCTCAGAGCTCATAATGATACTTACAAGTACTTTGATCAATATCGCAGTGTGATTCATGTCTTCAAAAGAGAAGGTACATGTGGAGAAATACAGGTCTTTCTACATGTTTTTCTCCTTTAAAACTTTAGACATACAACAAATAAAAACCTTCATGGCCCATTGATTCCTATCACTCCAACAGTTCATAAAATGTTAGCCCATTCTTGTGAGCTTATTAAGTTCAATAATCGATCTGGCCTGGGTGGTACCCTTGATAAGTCTGGTCTTGAAGGAAGTAACAAAATTTTGAGAAGTGTATGTGCCAACATTTCAAGAAAAACATCCCAGGGAGATAATCTTGTTAACACAATAAGATGAATGTGGTTGTCATGAGACCCTGTTGTAAACAAAACCTGTTCACAAGTTCTACCAGTTCATCATTCTGCTCGATCATGTTTATCTAGGAAAACTACTGACGATGATGCCTTAGTCAAAAATCTGATTTTATATCTACTTTCTTTTTCCTTCAACAGTTACTTATTGAAAATTGCCTGACAAGTCAGATCTCTGTACTTTTGTACTTTGGGACTGATTTCTCTAACAAGCCAGGTTGCCCTAATTCCCCATGCTTAATTTAGAAGTTGGGGAACATCTAAGACTGAAAAACTTGAAAAAAATCCAATTAATACATAGTAACAAGCATTCTCGTACATAGATGCTTTGTGCCTTGTCTTTCACCAGGGATTTTTTCACTATAATTAGCAAAGCCCAATCAGATTAGCATCTGGGAATTCTTGTGATCATTTATATTAAGTCTAAACAGCCATCCCTCTGTAATCAGAAAGAATGGCTTCTGGGCCTTAATGTAGTCAGTCTGTGATTTATACTGCTAATGCCCTGCTAGTAACTTTTTCTTCACTTTTGTAGTCAATTTGGACATCTTTTTTGTCTTCAGTTGGCTCTGAAAATCAACGAGTGGTGATAACTGGTGACTCTTTTTTTGCTATTTCTTGTTATATTTTTCAATCCACCAAATTACGGTGAGTTGTAATTTTTTTCCCATCCATGCTCTTCCTCCACTTTTTCATATTTGTGTGTGTATATATATATATATATTTTAAATATTCATTTTTAAAGCTTTATTAAAATTTTGTACCAACCCCCACAGATTATTTAGTTATATAATATGTAAGAATAATAAGTGGTGTCATAGTCTTTAGATGTGAAACAGCAAACAAAATTTGGAGTAAAGATCTGTAAAAAAAGAAAATACTTTTGATACACCCTAACATGTTGATATTATTATTATAGCAGTAACAACAGTAACAAAGTTGATTCATAGACAGTCATAAGTTGAGTATATGTAATAAGTTCTGGAATAATTGCTTATAAAAAGAAATATTTTAAATACACCTTAATATTATGAATGGATTTTTTATACATTATTTCTTATTACTATAAACATGACTTTTAATGGGTAAATGTATTTAAGTTGTTATGCATGGTTTTTATTATTATTTTCTTAAAGAGTGAAATTAATAACAACCTGCCTAGATTGAGACACCCACCTAAAGAAAGATTCTGCCTCCGACTGAAATTAAACCTGTATCCCCTTTCCAATCAGGGAAACTTCTTCTATAGTCAAAACATGACATTACCAATTTGTCCACAGAGGCTGCATTAATTCTAAAAAGTTAGAATTACCTATTTAAGGAATGTACAATTTTTTTCATTGTGACGTCTATGAATCTATATCTGCTAGCTTAAGGTTTCTACCCAAAACAGTAATCTTTTAATGGATTATGTATCCAACATTATTTTTTATGTTGAGTTTAGGATTAGACCTATTATGATGAATGACTAATGCATTCAGGGTATTGTTTTGTAAAAAATCCCTCTAATGTTTAATCTACGATCCTTCCTATCATCATAATCTTCACTTACTACTTCTTACTCTTACATTCATATCACACACCTTATGTAATAGCTCTCTACCTTGAGTTGCTCTTGAGCTCTCTATTGAATGATCATTAGTTAAGAACAAAATATTGATCATCTCTGTACCATTAATTTTTAAATGTAAACTGTAGCTGCTGATATTTATTGTATTCCTGTCCTTATTGGATTGATTTCATCAATTACCTGTTAAATGCCTGAAGACATTCATCCCAAGTTTCTCCAATGAGTGAAATAAAGGGTTCAGTTCGACATTCCAACTGCCTGAAGAAGGCCGGAGAGTAAAACGTCCGAAATGTTGTAATAAATTTGTTGACAAAGATGAGGACAATAGTCCGAATAATGTAAATACTGTATATAACACTTCATCTCAGAAATATAGACATATATATATATATATATATATATATACAAGGATGCGTTCTGTCATTTTTCAAAGACACATATATATATATATATATATATAAAGAAATATAGTCTTAAGATGTGCTATATTTATGGGATAAAGTGCTCAATATCAGGGATAGAGCATGTGTAAATATAAAAGTGAACATAGAAGTCAACATTTAGAGGCGACAGTCTGTTTCATGCTGGATGTAATCATCAGGTCATGCTAGATGCAATCGTCAGGTGGCCTGATGTAATCGTCAGGTCATGCTAGATGCAATCGTCAGGCCACCTGACAATTGCATCTAGCATGAAACAGACTGTCGCCTGTAAGTGTTGACTTCTATGTTCACTTTTATATATATATATATATATATATATATATATATATATATATATATATATATATATATATACGCAAGAATGCTTTCTGTAATTTTCAAAACCACATATATATATATATATATATATATATATATGGCTTTGAAAATGACAGAACACATTCTTTTAAAGGGACCTTTTTCTCCAACACTTCAGAATGATTTGTTAGAGCAACAACAATGAAAACGACAAAACTAAAAAAGGTTAAACTTGGGGGTAAATAACGAGCCACAACTAAAATAAATTTCTTACTAGAAACAACAAATCAATGTAAATAAGCTCCTAGTGAGTATAAAACTTTTTTTAATTAGTATCACCCCCAAGTAAGGCAGTACAGCCATGAGCCTGCAAGCGGTTACTGGGTATGTAGGAATTAAGAACAGAAACATTAATAATGAGTGGAAAGAAAAAGGAGTAACCATTTATATTTTTGCAGATTAAAGTTGATTGGACAACATGGAGTCAGGAGGGAGTTTCACAAGTGAGAAGTGTGAGAAAAGAAACTGTTAGCTTAGAACTTACAGCAACATCTAGCCAACTCATCTGTGAATTGATGAGATCTCAACACCAGTCTAGTACTGTGCTTAAATTCAAAAACTCTAGATACCACAGTGAAGATCTCATCTGAACAATTACCATAAAAGTTTTTATAAAAATAGCACAGATAGGCAACCTTACAGCAATGAGAAAGTGACTTAAGCCAAACTGTGAAATCAGGACCAATAATATTGCTGATTCTTTGGATCTTATCGAGGAGCTCCAAGTAGATAGCAGGGGCACTAAACCCTATATGTCAGCAATATTCTATGCATCGATAAATGGTAAACTGGTGAGCCAAATTTCTTAGCAGCTGATCTAGCAATGGATTCAATGTAGTCTTTCTACCTCATGTCAGGTGAGAATGTTAGCTGGAGAAGGCACAATGAGTCATTTTCTTGGAGGACAGCATCAGCCATGCTGATGGATGGCAGAGAGGGGGTTTCTTAGATAATTAATGGAGAGAAGTTTTGTTTTGGTGACGTTAAAATTGACAAGCCATATTTTGCCTCAGTTATCAACAGTCTTGAGTTTGTTTTGTACTTTGACTGCTGTTTTGACCTTTTTGGACTGATCAGCCTTAGTATTGAGTCAGGAGTATATGATAGTGTCATCAGTATAGTTGAAAGTTAATGTAATTGCGAAGGTCATTAATGAAGATTAAAAACAGCCTAGGAACAAGGATGGAACCTTGGGAGACAATCTGCATTAGTATGAAAGGATGTAGATGAATGGCCATTCAGGTGAACTTTCATTTAACAATTTGATAGCAACAACTGGATCAGCTAAAAAATGTGCCCAGACACTCCAGTTGAGTCAAAAGTAGAGTTTGAGGAGAATTTACAGGTAAAGCATTCAGCAGAGGATAACACCTGAAAATGATTGAAGAGGTGGGAATGTTATGAGCAATATCAAATAGGCACCTGTTATGCTGGTATAACAGGAAACAGTGGTTCCTGTCTGCTGTGGTGGCCAAGCATCCTGGTTTGAACCATGGAGAGGATTGCAGTTTCACCTTGTATTTTTCAGAAGGGATGAAAGTGTCCATACCAGCTTTGACCCAAGAAGAAACTCCAGTGGTGCAATTTTCATGTGGGTGGTTGAAGATGTCATCCCAAAAGTGAATCCCAATCAGCATGTTAGTAAAAGCAAGATGCCTTATAGATAGAGGGTTCCTGTTTAATGGATGCTTGGAAGGAGATATCAATAGCTATCACAGAGTTGTCTTGGTTACGAAGAGGGCAGTATTGTGAAGCTTTACAAGAGCAGAGAGAGGAGGTAAAAAACAGATCCAGTAGAGAAGCATGTTGCTTGGTTTTGTTAGGGAAATGAGTAAGGAAGTCCACAATTTGAATGAGGGATTGGTCAATGGAAAAATTTAATGTCTGTTTACTGGCAACATCAGTGTCTTTAGAATGTTTCAGCCATGTGCTGTGGAGTACAAATCAGCAAAGACAAAGATGTTCACAAGTGGATAGAGAGAAAATACTTTTTCTATACTGTCATCTGTTGTGTCTAAAATATATTGCAGTCTTGGGAAGAGGGGGAACAATAAAGGAAAAAAAGAGATAGCTGAAAGTGTTTAGTAGTGAAAGACAGAAGCACATGAAAGAGTATTGACAGCCTTGAGCGACAATTCCCTGGCAATCAGAAGATTACCCTGGATGTCAACACCAACGCCATGTATGTATAATGCTGAAATGTTTTCAGCAATGGAGAATATACACTGGAACCAAGAATCCATTGTTAGTAATGGAAGTTAAAAAAACATTAAAAAAATTAGTCATGATCCATCCATGAGATGAGAATGATGATACAATATATTCTTCATGTTATCAACATCAACAACACTAGAAAAAAACCTACAACTAACAAAAAAAATGCAAAATACATTTGTAACTTTTTGCAGATAAAGGCTTTTCTTTTTTTTAACCATTTCTACCCAAGTAAGGTAATTAAGCCACAAAGATGTAAGGAGTTACAGAAAGTCAAATAAACTGAGAAAACACTGAGGAGAGAGAGTGCATCAAAAGACCAAAATTCAAGGAGAGATTAGATAATGGTTGGCATTACATTTACATTTTTGAAGATCGTAGTTGACAGGAAAGAAAAGTGCAAGAAAAGAAACCATTGACATAGAATTTATGGCTGCACTTTAGAATTTCAACAGTAAAATGATGAGACAAAGCTGGTAAATTTAGTACTGTGCTTAAATTTGTGAAGTTGACGTCTCAAAGACGAAAGCACATTAGAAGAATTACCATGAAAGTATTTATAGAAAATACACAGGGAAATTATAGCAGTGGTAAAGTGACTGAACGAACCTGAGATGCCAGGTCAGGACTGGTAACATTGCAGATTCTTTTTTTGGATACTGTCAAGAATTATATATATCACGTGCAACAAACTAGATGTGGCATCAATATTCAATGTACAGATGAATGGTAGACTTATAAATGTGTAAGATAGATTCTGATGTGAAAAACTAACTAGCATAACACAGTGAACCAAGTTTCTTAGTAGCAGACTTAATAGCAATATAATCATTGTATGGGAAAAATGAAATAAATTCAATAAATAAATAATAATAAGGAAGAATAAAAAAAAGATATTTTCTCATGATGCTAAGAATAAAGAAACCAGAAATATGATTACTCCACTTGGTATCATCAAATGCTGTTAGGCAGCACTGGTTGAGTCTATAAAAAGATAAACATTTTCCTTCCTGTCTTTCTTCCCACTTTCCAATGATGGTGCTTGGATGTGTCCTGCACACCTACTCATGAAATAAGTAATTTGGTTGTTCCAACACAGCACAAAGCTGACATGAGCTCAACCATTTTATTTCTTATCCTTATTATAACTTCTAAATCAAAAAAGAAAACAGACATACCTAAGAGGCATTGACAACTTTGTTTCCCTCGTCAACATAAAAAAAGAATAAATGGGCAGTAGTAGAAAAGTTTTACATGCTTTTTGAACTGTTTACATGTGAACACACACCCATATAAAATGCACACACATGCAACCTTTTAATTCTATACTTATATGGAAATATTATATATATTTTATTACTTAAACATTAAATTTTAGTGTATACCCATATTTAAGTAGATGCTCTGTTTATTTATTAAACAATATATTTATTTATTTTTCTCTACAACCTTGAATATTCAAGAAATTTTATTAAAGATAAATATGTGCTCTCCAGTAGGATTCAAACCTGTTTCCCCCCTTGGCAGGAAAAAACCATCATTAGATCCAACACGCCTTAGCTCAACTCTGTTACAGAGTGTGCTGTTGATTAAGCAAAGTTGACTAGTGCCTTTCATTCCTGTCTCTCTTTCCAGTTTCCAATGATGGTAATTTGGCTGTTCAAACTCAGCACAAAGCTGACTTTGAGCTCAAACAGTTTAACTATTCTTATTTCTGAAGCAAAAAAGAAAATTGACATTCCCAAGAGACAACTTTGTTTCATCACAGTTTATATATAAAAAAAAAGGGAGAATAAATGATCCATGGTAGAACCCAAGTTTTTGTATGCTGCTTCTTTGTTTATCATGTTTGAACACACACACACACACACAGACATACAACCTTTTAAATTCCATAGTTCTTTCAAAAGGAATGAATTCAACATGCAGGATTTTTATGGATTTTTTTTTTTTTATAAAAACATGTCATAGCTCAGAAAACAAGAAATAAAACATTATGTTTATGTGTGTACAGATAATTCAAAGAGAAGGAAAATTATACATGGGATTGGCATAGTGTGTGCATGCATGCACATGTGGTTTTATTGAAAGTCAACTTGCCTGGAGATTGTCTCCCTGGAGGACAACTGGACAATGTCCTTTAGGAAAGAGAACAAAAATGACTTTTCTACTGCTGATTGCCACACCACCTAGTGATGGTAAGTGAAGTCCATTTGAAAACAAGGTGGGTAACTCTGCAGATTTAATATCATCTGATTTCTATAAAGATAGGAAAAATCTTGAATCAAAGAAATATGCATAGAATATTCAGAGCTCAATATGCAATTTGTTTTTGTTACACCCTCCTTTTGAAAGTAGGATTGTAACTTAAGTTGGATGAGACTCAAATCAGACTGTTGTGAATTCTGAGAAAGAGAATAACTCAGACAACCTTTGCAATCCACAAATCATATTTTAATTATAAAAATAAGGACATTGATTACTATTCAAGAAGCTTTTCACCCTGGGTATCATATGAAAATATATGTTTAAAAGAAGAGGGAAGAAGAGGGTTATAAGTATGAGAATTATATTAACTCTGTTATGAAGGGACTCGGGTATATCTTGTAGCAGACATTAAACCTTTTCGCTCAACATGTATGCATTGATATCACTATCATCTGCAGCATCCCTTTTTCAGCTTTTGGGTGTGTGTAAAAAGAAAAAACACTGGAAGCATGCATGTCATGAATTCCAAGAGGCTAGTGCTCTTTAACTTTGAGCCATGATCAGGATAGGATGCTAAAATTAGTGTTTCATGCAACAGATGTACAGGGCATAGGCAATACACCTCTCTCACCCCTCAGTTTACCAACAAATTATCATTTTCTTCATCCCTTATACAGAAATACTCCTTGAATTTTCACTTTCTTTCAAGAATTATCCTGGAAATTTTCTCCTCACAAAATGTTCCCAATAGAATAAATATTTCTATTTTGTTTCATTTCACTCTCTTGTTTGTCCATTTTCTTAGCCAATTCAATTAGTTTTTGTTTGTCAACACACGACACCTTCACATCTTCAAACAATGACCCCCAACCTAATAACAACAACAATTGAAACAAATAAAGAAAGACTTATAATGACAGTCATAAGCTTCAGTTAAACTGATGAGAGAACAAATACAAGATGAAAAATACTCTAAAATTAGAATTATTCTGTTGACTCTGCTGTCAAAGAATTAGAGGAAGCAGCAAAATAATGAAAGCCGCAGCAAAAAAGAGCAGAGACCAAATATGGGATCAGAAAATTCCAGTAAAAGAAGCTAAAAATGAGAAGGAAAACAATTCCACAGATATTTGAAAAGATGAATAAAACTAAATGCAGGCCCAATGACATGGTTGTGCAGAGGATACTGGAAAAGGGAAAACAATAACTATTAATGATGATTTAGAACAATTTTATAAGAACAAACTATATTAAGACCAAACAGAATGCAGCAAAGTAAACTTTTACTTATATAGAAATAGATTAAATTGTCAATTACATCATGAACAGATACAGCAAATTAGGTCAGAAGGAAGAGAATATATATGACTGCAAGAATGGGGATCCACTAGCAACTGTACAAAAGACATGGATTTGATAATGCAAATTTAAGGTAGATGCACAAATCAGAATTGGAAAATAAAAAGCATAAATTTCTTTGAAATTCAAACAGTATTCCTTCTTCTCCATTAGCTACATTTAATGGAATTTGCTATCTTCTCTTTGCGGTGGTTGAGGAATCTTTAAAGTTTGGATTTTACATTGTAAGAAAGGAAGAGAGTTGGAGGTGGGGAGAAAAAATGCCAAAGTTAGACTGTAAATTGATCCAAAATATTTCTTTCTATTCTTTCCTGCTTGATCTCCCTTCCCCAGTAGTAGGAGATGAGGTGGGGTCTGTATTATAAAAGATATTTTATCTCTTTTAAAGTCATCATGAATCCAAGAGGTCATCTCGAACTTTTGTGTCGTAATGTCTGTAGATATCTCTTTCTCTTTTCTGTTATCAACGCACCAATTGATACTCATTTCATGATTTGATATCACCAATTGATACTCATTTCATGATTTCCTTGATGATGCTTCTTGCATTGATGTTTTTAATCAATTCATTGAGAAATTTACACCTGAGATCTCTACTTGGGTGAAAGCTGGCATCATAGCTTTTGTTCCAGCACAGATATACCAAGTGAAACTAAAGTCTTCTCCTTGTTTCTCTCCTGCCTGTTCAGCTGCTATAGACCAAAGGAATCACTTCTAGTTATGCCCAAATGACAGGTCTGATTGTAACAAACGTTTCTTTGTCATAATGAATGTAAGTATATCCTCAGAAGTCATTATTTGACACTGACAAGTTTGGATCTAGAGATTACTGGTGGCTCTGTGAGAGTGTACTGAACAAGAGCAAATCTTCAGTCTCCCTTCTCTTTAATCAATTTGTCATTTACTGCAAATAAAGCAGAGTACTATACCTGGAAATTCTCTTCCATCTCTATTTTCAACTCATCTGGAATATCTCTGCTTGATTTTTTCCCTAGAACAGTCTCTCTACTGAGTAATATACACACAACTCCATCCATGGTTTCTGCTATCATTTCTAAACTAGATCCCCACAAGAAGCTTGCAGATTCGATGGTATGCCTGCAATTGTCCTAAAGAAATGTCCTTTTGAATTGGCCTCTGTTCCCTTCAAACTTTAAATGCTTTTCTACTTCTTGCTTCAAAATCCTCCTCTGTAGACTCTTACTGCTTTTTAGTTAAGCATCTTATTTCACACAACCTCCTTTCAGATAAACAATATGGCTTGTATTTATCACTGATATGTCAACAGCCACCACTTTAAGAAAGAATGGAAAAGCATGGGCTGTGACTCTAGATATCTCAAAGGAGTTCAACAGTGTTTAGTATGCTGGCCTTCTTCACAAGGTAAAGGGCTATGGTATTTCTGGATGAATATTTGCCCAAATCCAATTGTTCCTAACAAAGTGTGTAATTAAGGTCATGTTGAATGGACATGCTTCTAGTTCATTTCGTATTAATGCAGGGCCCCCCTGGGGTTCTATCCTTGGACCCATACACTTTCTGATCTTCATCAAAGATCTTCACAATGTTATCAGTTACCAACTAGGCAGAAAATATTTACTCCAACAAAGTAGAACTGGCAATAACTCTTGAAAAGGACCTCCAGTCAGTGGTTAACTTGGACAAGGAATGGTTTGTAAATTTTAACACCTCCAAAACAAAACTGCTTTCATCTAATCAGCACAAAGAGCTTTTTCTGTCTGCTATCAGCATGGTTGATGCTAAACTCCAGGACAGCATCACTTTGTATCTTTCTGGCCTCATGTTTTCTACTGTCATGAATTGGTGGGATTATATTGAAACAATTGTTAGGTCTACAGCTAGGAAAGTTGATGCACTGTGTTGCTCCAGATAATTCTTCTTGTCAGAATCCTTCTTGCAGATTTATAAATCTACCATTCATCCATACATTGAATACTGTTGCCATATCTGCTCTGGTGTTCCTGCTGTATATCTCAAGATTCTTGACAAAATTCAGTGAAATGTAATTGATCCTGATCTGGCATCTCAACTTCAATTACTTTCTCACAGATGTGATGTAGTTTCTCTCTATCTTTTCTACAAATATTTTTGTGGTAACTGTTCTGATAAGCTTTTATCATTAGTGCCTCAATTGCATGAATTTAAATATTCTACTAGACTGACAACTGTGTCTCCCTATTTTACTGTTGAACGAGCTGGAACTATCAGTTGTGTTCTAATAGTTTCTTTGCTTGCATTTCTCATCTGTGGAACTCTCTTCAATTACTTGCTTCCCTGACAACTACAATCTTTAAAAACTTAAATGCATCATCAATCACCATCTTCTGTTTTCTTGAATTCTGTTTCTTTATTGTTCTTTTCCTTACTTCTCTTCACTAAAGTATTATCATTCTCTTTCGCTCCCTGTAACTCTGTTCAATCATTTCCCCCAAACCAAAGCAGGAATTCTACGAGTTGCAGAGAGTGGAAGTGAGAGAAAAGACTGGGTACAGGAGGAATTGAAGAAAGGATAAAAGATGAATGGGATTCAAGAAGATAGAAGATGATGATTGACATGGCATTTAAATTTTTGAAGATTGTAGTTATCAGGGAAGCAAGTAAATGGAAGGGACTTCTGCAAGTGGGAAGTGCAAGAAAAGAAACTGTTGGAGTATTAGGTTGATGCAAAAATAATGCCATTTTCTCACATATCTTACTATGTGAGAAAACGACATTATTTTTGCACCAACCTAATAGAAGTGGCAGTTACATTTAACTGTTTCAACAGTAAAAGGGTGGGACCTAGATGCCAATCTAGTAGCATGCTTAAATTCAGGGCACCAGGAAAAAAAGCTTGTCAGGGCAGTAGCCATGAAAATATTTGTAGAAAAACAGAGAGAAGCCATATCATGTCTATGAGAAAGTAACTAAAGTTGAGATGCCAGGTCAGGATCGATTATATTGCAGATGCTTCTTTGGATTTTATCACGTTGCTTTGGGTGAAATCAGTAAAAAAATGAAAAGATCACCAAGCAGACCAGATTCAGTTCTAATAAACAAGAAAGACAAATTGTGTCAATATCACACTTCTAACAAATTATAGAATGAAATTGAAAGAAAGTGAAAACCAAACAAAATCTAGACCTTGCTAGAAAACTTGAAAAATATCAGCCCCATGGAAGAAAAATGAAAAAAAAAAAATATCCAGAGAATAAATCAAACAACACAAAAATAAAAATAGCAGAATTTCTTTTTGCTTTTTCTCTTTCATTCTCTAATGAAGCATATGATGATGTTAAATTGATAAACATTTCCTATTTGTTGTTTATCTTATCATTCTATTTCCAATCCATCATCATTATCGTTATCCCTTTCACTTTTGTAATTGTAGGAGGAATCTAAATGCAGAAGCCACACTGAATCTCCTCCACAACAGTTCATCATATTTGATTCCCATTGAGATATATATATATATATATATATATATATATAATTAATACAAATAAAATTTGTCACTTAGCTGATTGATATTATATTCAGCACCTCATTTCTAGAATTTCATAGATTAATTATTTTGCAATTTTTCAATTCCCTATTCAGCAAGTTTCACCAATTAACTCAGTAATTATAGTTATATAAAAACGGACATTGTGGTCAACATTGAGTGGCAACAGTCTGTTTCATGCTTGAACACTATCTTCAAGCCATGTGTGTTGTGTTTTGGTTTAACTATTTATATGATTAGTGGTGTTTTATGGGTAACAATGTCTATTATCTTAATGGTTATAGGGTAGGTGGTAGCAGTTATATATTTCAAATGATTGTAGAGCCTCCAGAGTAGAAGTAATTGTGGATTTCAATGTGGTTATTTGTAGCTATTTTATAATGTTGTATGCTTACATTTTACTCATTATTTATAATTGATTATTTAATTATTTATTGATGATTATTATGTTTACTTGTGTTTATGTATGTATTAATTGTTTAATTTGTTTATTATTTACTTAATTTGTTTATTTACATTTTTATTTGAGGGTTGGTTATCTTTTAGATTAGTTTAAAATGTTGGCTTTGTCTAAATTATGTTAAATTATCTGCATTTTTCATGATATTATTTTACAAGATATTAGTTTTTAAAAAATTTTCATGTTTGCATTTAAAGATAAGTTCTGATTGTTTATTTAGTAATTTGTGTTCAAGAATAAATAAAAATTAAGTACAAACAAAATAAAAACTATTATGGATGAAACAGACCTTGGCCACTTGGTGTTGATCTCAGTGTCCACTTTTACAATAGGCTCTATCCCTGATATTGAGCACTTTTAATCATAAATATAGCATACCTTAAAACTATATTTTTCTCAGATATAATATTTTGACCATTCCACTTTTTATGCAATCAGCTCAAAGAATAATTGTGCGGGTAGGTAAAAGATAAAAAAAATGCCAATGATTAAACTCCAAATAATTTATTCAAAGTAATGACTGACAAAATTCTTCATGACAATCTGAGTGCAGCAAAATAGCAGAAAAGTACTCTTATTTACTGATATATTTTCTATATATATTCTAATGTGTTGAAGTAGTTTACTGCCAACAGAATAAATTAATATGAAAATTTCTTCAAGGTTTTGCAAACAAGTAGTATTGCTTCCCAATCTTTCATTTTACATACAAATCTTGACAATGCTCCAAAATTAATGAGGTTGAGATCCTGGAAGCATAGTAGCCACACCATAACTCTGTCATTTTTAAACTTAAATTTACTAAAGTATTCATTAGTTGGATTAACAGCATGTGGTGTTGGCATACATAAAAATGATTTTTGTTTGAATGCTACTATCATCTGCTCAAGCCATGTCTGAAGGTTTATCTCTAAGTATTCAATATAAGCAGATGAGGTCACTTATTGCTAACTTTCATCTTCCTCATGTAATTACTAATTATTCCTGTTCCTAACACGTTAACTTCCCTACTAATACGTCAAACAAACAGGCTTAGGTTACTCTTTCAGGTCACGCTCATTTTATCATGTGTCAGGCTCATTCATTATGGCCCTACATTTGTCTATGAATAGTATTTTATAAAAATCCAGTTTCATATTTTAGGGGTGTTTGACTCCAAAGAAATGGGTAAATCATTGGGTTGGGGGTGCATTTATCATCACTTCAGTGTGGTATCTGATATTTGAGGCATTTTTAAAACCCCAGTGGCATCAAATAACTCTTTACCAAACTTAATTATGTGCTTGTACATCTGATTTTCCTTCATCGAGTGAAACTCAAAATTTCTATATCTTTGTTTTATCAAGAAGGACACTGTGTGCACCCAGATTTGTAACAGATTTCTTGTTCAATTATCATTACTCAAACATTCTTTTTGGCCCATATTGCACAACAATTAAAGCAGTGGCAATAAAACAATGTCATCAGAATGGTTACAATTTCATTTACCATTGCACAGATCATTGGGTGCATGTTAGTCTTGCCAAATTGTTGGATGATTTAAGTTCAAATACAGTAAGAAGAGAATGATGAAAAATTGTTGGCTCATATAATTGCACATAAAACTATTGGTTCAAATACAGTAAATATGCAACTTGCATAAAGTGTTAAAATGCAATCTGTGCGTGTGTGTATGTATATATATATATATATATATATATATATATATATATATAAAGAGAGATTTATATTAATATATTTTCTGCTTATATGTTATTTTTATACATACAAATATTTAAGTAAATGCTCTGTTTATAATAAAAAGTATTAACTACATTTACTGAAATGTTGTTAATACTGTTTATTATAAACAGAGCATTTACTTAAATATTTGTATGTATAAAAATAGCGTATAAACAGAAAATATATTAAAACAATTGTCAGACTTAGTCCATTTCATAATATATGATGTCATTTATATTAAGATATGCTTCAATCAGATACAAGTGTTCGAGAGAAAATCATGAGAAATTTGTATTTTAAAAACATTAATTTGACTAAATAGTATGTCACGTCAGGCTATATGACGGTTCTTTTTAGGATACAGGTTTTATTCCTGTTAGAGGACACATATTTTCTAAGAATTTTCACAGGCTTTTAGGCCAGTAAATGTTCTTAATACTGTTTATTATAAACAGAGCATTTACTTAAATATTTGTATCTATAAAAAAATGTACAAACAGAAAATATATTAAAATAATTGTCAGACTTTGTCCATTTCATAATATATGATGTCATTAGTTTATGTTAAGATACTCTTCAACAAGTAGATATACATGTGTGTGTGTGTGTGTGTGTGTGTGTGTATATATATATATATATATATATATATATATATATAGGGTGTTTGAAAAGTAACTCCCTATTTTTATGTATGATGGACTCTCCCATCTAACTATAATTTTTACAAGATGGGAGAGTCTATCATACATAAAATAGAGAGTTATTTTTCAATTACTCTGTACATATATATATATATATATAAGGTTGGTGCAAAAATAATTTTGTTTTCTCATATAGTAACATATGTTACAAAATGAAATTATTTTTGCACCAACCTAATATATATACATACACACACACAAGTGCATCTCCAAAAATTAGAATAACATGGAAAAGTTAATTTTTTCTTCTTTAATTTAAAAAGCCAAACTTTCATATATCCTAGGTTCATTGCATATAAAGTAAAACATTATAAAACTTTTATTTTTATTTCCGTTTTCAATATTACAATGTGTAGCTCATGAAAATAAAAACCTCAAAAAATTGGAATATTTCATTAAATCAATAAAAAAAAATAGAAATTACAATGCGGAATTGTCATGTCAAAACTCTGTTCATTGATGCATTAAATACCTGGTTTAGGGCTTTATTTTTGCTTTTTGTTGTTGCAATGTGGCATAGAGGCATTCAATCTGTGCCACTACAGGGTGATATAGAAGCCCAGATTGCTATGATAATAGCCTTCAACTTGAGTTTTGGTGTCTCTCATCATCATCATCTTGACAAAGCGACATATAGTCACTGTGGGATTCAGGTCAGGCAAGTTGGCTAGTCAATCAATCACAGTAATAGCATTGATCAGCAAACCAGTTACTTAAGTTTTGGCAGTGTAGGTGGGCTCCAAGTCTTGCTACAAAGGGAAATCAGTATCCCCAGAAAGCTTATCAGCAGAAATTCTCTAAAATTTCCAGGCAGACTTTAGACTTGATAAACCAACACCAGCAGATAACATGGCAACCCAAATCATCACTGTAAAAACTTATCATTGGACTCCAAATATCTTGGATTCTGTGCCCCTCTATACTTCCTCCAGACTCTGGAACCTTGATTTCTAAATGAAATATAAAATGTCCTTTCATCTGAAAAGTGAACCTTGGCCCAATGAGTAATGGTTCAGTTTTTTTTCTCCTTAGCCAACAGAAGACACTTCTGATATTGTTACTGCTTCATGCGTGCCTAGACACTTGAGATGAAACACTTTTAGCCTATTACCTGGACATGTCTCTGTGTGCATTGGATCTTGATTGAGTGACTCCAGTTTCACTCCATTACTTGTGAATCCCCCATAAGTTTTTGAATCAGCTTTGCTTAACAATCCTCTCAACAATGCAATCACTCTTCTTGCTTGAACAATTTACCTACCACACTTTCCCCTTCCAATCAACTTTCCATGAATATACTTTTTATACAGCACACTACAAACAACCGTTTCAGTAATGACTTTTGTTATAAAATAAAATAAGACATATCTTGGCTGATTTGCAGGCAAATAAACTAACATACTCAAGAGCAAGAGCTGGATGTGAATGGGACAAGGCCCCATCACAAAATGACCATTATCATCGTCTACGCTTAAGCCCGACACACGAGTTCTGGTCGAAAAATAAAATAATATTTTGAAGTGTTTCTAATTTTCGACCAATAAAAATGCTTCCCTCCTAATTATACTCACGTCGTTTTTCGAGCCTGTTAAGCCATAAAAACACCATAAAAGGTGTCACACAGGGAAGTACAACAGCAGTCAACAAGAGGCCAGGGAAGAGATCTGTTACAGTAGTCAGCAGGAGGAGCGCCATGCCAACTAGTGAGAACTACTATGAGAGATCAACCCAGATCGGAAGCCGGCTTATGAACTATACCATAAGGTAGCTGTCCCAAAACCACTTGTTCCTATTGAAATAAATCATGTAAATCTATTTCTGCTGTTGTCGTATCTCTTTCTTGCAACCATATGCTTGTCTATAACACTTTCTAATGTTTACTCACCCCCCTCCACAAGGAGGATGGTGTTAATGAGTGTCTTCTGGACAACTATTAAATCATTAGTTTTTCCCATGTATGTGTTTGTGTGTACAGAACAAGGCTGAGTAATTCATGGTATTTAAACTGCATAAATAGTGATTTACTCAAACTCAATTTGCAATATTCTGATATTTTGAGATATCTTTTTCTATTTGCATTTAACTGTAGGCCATAATTATCAAAACTTAAAGAAGAAAAATTGCTTGAAACATGAGTTTATATGTAATTAATCTACAATATATAAATAATTTTCACTTTCTAAAATAACTGACAAAAAATATTGAATTCTTCTATGATGTTCTAAACTTTTGAGATGCACATATATATATACTTAAATGCAATTTCAGTAAACATTCTGCTTATTTATTAAACAGTATATTTTTGTCTACCAGCCTGAATATTTGAGAAATCTTATTAGAGAAAGATATACATTCTCCAGCAGTATTCAAACCTGTGTGTCTGTAAGAGAAACTATCATTAGATCTGGCATGCTTTGACTTGTCAACTGCAGAGTGCATCAATGACCATGAAAGTTGAATAGTGCCTTAACTATAAGTATCCACTTAAAATTTATATTTAAGTAATAAAAATCTGTTGGATTAATAAATAAAAAATCCATTGCTTTCTTTACATATATATATATATATATATATATATATAAACTATGGTCTAGAATTGGAATGAAAGCAGTGCCTGAATCCCTCATAAAAATTCAGGATGTGGAATAAGTAAATACTAAACACTTGGTATATGGATCAGCTATAACAAACTGAATAAAGCAGAAAAGGAAATTGAACATAGAATAGGCTGTGCCAGAGGTAGTTTCCCCAAACACAACAAATTGTTACAAGAACAAAACATCAACCTGAAATCTTGAGTCCTGTTCTTAAATAGTCTCATCAGATTGAGACTTTCATCAGAATGTCATGCATGGCACCAAACCCATTCAAAAATATTTAAACTATCAGCTGTATACAACAGCTTTCTAAGATCAATAGGGAACAAAGGCTTTGAGCAAGACCTGAGGGTCTTGGCAAAGATCATCCTGCTTTGAACATTGGAGGCTGGTGCTACAGAATCACAAAGAACTGTACCAAATAACAGAAACCATATCACTTGAGGATTACCAACTGCAGTAACAACTAAAATGGATAGCATATGTAACTTGAGGAGAAAATGATAGCATTATCAACATGTTGACATTTCACACTACAAATAGAAATTTTCAGATGGAAACCCCCATCGATACTGGAAAGAGCAATAAAAGCAACTAGACCTGAGAAACCTGTTTTTCTAAAAAAAGAATTTTAAAAGAAAGGTTTTAGAAATTTCAACTGTAAACAGTTCTGGCGTCTCTGTCAATGAATGCCAAATATTTCCCTTTTGGGAAATCGTTAATATTACCATTCAGTCAGTTATATGCCATGCATGATACATGCTTAGACGATCAGGTATCTTTCAATACATGACTGATGAGGCAGATTTTTTTCCCCACAGTAGGTAGCCATTTTTTTCTGTGGTAGATGAGTTGCCATCCAAGGCTATAGAACCTGATCTGTCCTGCTAGTTACCCATAACTGGATGGAGAAGAGGATTCATACCTTTCCCAATGGTATTAGCACGTAAGTGAATGTAATGGATTTGACTGGAAGTCGAACTTGGCTCTCCAGTTCCTCAGTTCAAGCTGCTATCCATTACTCCACCCTGCCTCCAATATTACCATATATATATATATATATATATATATATATATATATATATATATATATATATATATATATATAAGGTTGGTGCCAAAATAATGACGTAATAATGTTGTTTTTTGACATATTTTTTAAAGTCAAAAAACGACATTAATACGTCATTAGTTTTGCACCAACCTAATATATATATATATATATATATATATAGAGAGAGAGAGAGAGAGAGAGTAGCAACAACAATTGTATTTCAACAAAAAATGTGGGCCAATTAATTTCTGGAAGATAACTCATCACTATGTTCACAGCATACTGAAAAATTGTTTTACTCTGACTTTTATTGATAACAGAAATATTTCAATGATATAAAAATCATCTAAAATATACACAACCACAATTTCAAATTAGATTGTATCATGCAATAACATCTTTGAGGAAGAACAAATTTAAATTAAGTCTATGTCAAAAATTTAACATCTTTTAAAAAAAATTTAAGTAACATTGTTTAAGAATTATATGGTATCATAAATTAAACAATATGTTGTTATAAAAATATAGACACAAAGTCATGAGTAAACACAAGCAGACACACTGAAAATAATTCCTATTTAGTTTGCCAATTTCATTTTCCCACAAATGATGTTATCTCATATTCTCTATTTCAGTCTAGTAATATTTTAATACTATACCCACTTCAATTTGCAGGCAATTATAACTCTCCACAGCATCCTTTTCTTTATTATCTGTGAATTACTATACATTTTTTGGAAAAATAATATATTGGTTTCTCGTTGCCTTTTCCATGGTTTAGAACTTAGAGATTTCCTTCTCTTAGACTTGTTGCCATGCAAGGCTAGAGAGATCAGTCTACTCTAATATTTTCCCCTATTGCAGAGAATTAGTCTTCTCTTTTATTAATGAAATCTTTTATATTGCATGCAGTCAAGGTTGACAAATGGTGTAATAACAATTATGAATGGCTAGGTGTTTCTAAAGTATTCCTTGTTTTTCTGAAGTATTTTTCATTTTTCTATTCTACATAACAGAATCTAATTATCATTATTATTATTATTATTAACAACAACAACTTGTCTAATTTTATTTCAATCAAGGAACTGGAAGTATTTTGCAGTTAAGAAGTTTGATTTCTGACTCTAATTATTAACAGCAGATTTTTTGTTTTACTGGAGATGTTACAAGTATGTTGTTTTTATTAATCTCCACCCTATACAGACCTTCAGAACCACGAAATATAAAGGGTTATCTTAAGCAAAATCATAATACTGAATGAGGTACATGTTATGAACAGAAAAGAAGATGAAAAAAAAAATATAGCTTATGCAGATAAGGAAAGCCAAAGATTGACCCATTGATCCTTAACCTGAAGAGGACAAACTGATAACAGGTGTATATATATATTTTTTTTACATTATTTACATTGTTCAGACTGTTGTCCTCATCTTTGTTGCCATATTCACAACGTTTCAGCCATTGTACACTCTGGCCTTCTTCAGGTTATTAGAATTTTGAACTGAACCCTTTATTTCATCTACCGGAGTAGATTGTTCTAGTTCCACGTGCCATGCCTCATCTGGATGTCTCAGTATCAGTTATCTCCCTTTAACTAAACTCTTCAATTTTTTGCTCCCCTCAGCTGCAGCAAGGTATTGAACTCAACAGGGGACAACTGTCCAACCAATGTAAATAGTGTAAATAGTTACAATATCTCATCACAGAAATATAAGCAGATTTTGAAGAAGGCCAGAGCATAAAAATGGCTGAAACATCATGAATATGGCAACAAAGATGAGGACAACAGTTCAAACTATGTAAATAGTCTAAATAATTACAATAGATGAAACAATATAGACAGTTTTTTTTACAGTAAGGTTCCAACTGTACTCAAAGTAGAGAGTTATGATCAGGTATAGTTTATATGGATAGGAGGAGAAGATAACAGTTAACTCTAGACTCGAGTTAAGATTGTAGTGATTGGAGAAACATCCTCTTGGGAGTTTATTTGATTGTAATGAAGAAGAAGAGAGAAGAAAGAGTATAATAAGATCAGTTCTAGTAAGATTGATATCAGTTGACTTTGGAATAAAACAGACTAGAATTGGTCAGGAAAGCATTCTCTTGGGAGTATGTTCCAGAAGGTAACAGTTCTAAGGGCAGAATCTGTCTGAGTAGAAATTGGTTTTCATCAAATGCACATGAAAGGAATGGGGATGGTTTGCCATTGTGTCATGTCATGACAGGCCCTATCTGTGAAGGTCTGAACTGGTGGAACTCGGGAATGTATTTCACCTGAACATCTACCATAGTAATAGGCATAGAGTAGTGAGAAGCTAGCAACAAATTCATCTGTGGGATAAGAGGGCAGGGTAGAGAATAATTCATCACCTACAAGTGGTTGGAAGATCAGTTTCTTGCTGACAACTATTTTCTGTATACTAAAGGTCACTTAATACAAGGCTCAAAAGTCACTCAAGGTAGAAGGTTACAGTCAACAAAATAGTGATACTGAGTGATGCGTGTCATATAAATGAAAGAGAAGGTGGGGTAAGAAATGGAGAAATTGAGCATAAGTAGTCAAGATGACAATTGAACTTTGACATGAACAGGTCATGCTTGAAGGGTTCAAGGAAGCAACTCTGCAGGAGTCTGTTCCACAAAGTAAACTTTCTTGGGAAAAATCTGTCTGAGTGGAACCTTTGGAACACAAAGCAAATAAGATTGATTCGACTCCTGGCCATAGAGTTCTGAATGAATGTAGTGAGGGAATGAAGCTCATCTGAACATTTGCCACAGAAATAGTGAGATACAATAGTGACATTTTTTTTTAATTTGTATCACTACATGCAAGGCAGTAATGCCACAAAGACCCAAGGGATTACAGGGTGTGGAAGAGTTAGGAACAGAAACTTTAATGATGAGCAGAAAGAGAAAAGAATAATCAGGAGAACAGTAGATAGAGATTGACATTGCATTTATTAGGTCGGTGCAAAAATAATATCGTTTTTTTTTACATATTTTTTAACGTCAAAAAACGATATTATTTTTGCACCAACCTAATAAATTGCAGATTAAAGTTAGCTGGAAAGCATGGAGCCAGAAGGTTGTTCCACAAATGAGAAAAAAAACTGTTAGCATAGAATTTACAGCCAGCTCAACTGTAAATTGATGAGATCTTGACACCAGTCTAGTACTGCGCTTAAATTCATAAAGTCTAGGTACCATTGTGAAGAGCTCATCTGAACAATTAACATGAAAGTATTTATAGAAAATGTACAGAGAGGCAACCTTATGGCAGTGGGAAAGTGACTGAAGCTGAACAACCAGATCAGGACCTATAATATTGCTGATTCTTTTTTAATTACTTATTGTAGATTTGTCTGTTTTTTGGGTGAGTTTTGAAGAAGGAAGAGACATGAAATAGAAAGGAGGAGGAAGAGAAAATCTTAATATTGCTATTGTAGTAGTAGATGATGATAAGGAAAATGATGACAGAGGAAGAGAAAAAAAAGATGGTGGTTGAGGAGGATGAGGAGAAGAATTTCTTGTTAATAAGAATAAACAATTTCTGTTACCCACCAATTCAAATCTTCACAGCAAGGATATGCCATGCCACTTACATAGTAGCAAATCACCCACATTCCCCCTGTATTCCATCAGTGAGAAATAAGTTCTACTCTAACAGCTTCTTCTCATGAACCACTACCCTGTGGAACTGATTTCCAAGAGGATTTTTCCCCAATCTTAACCTGTTCATGGCTAGGATTACACTCCTGTATGCACAAATGGTATTTTAATTTAACTCTTTACATTGAGTGGCTCCTGGGCCTTGTAAAGAATGAACCATTCTGTAAAAAAAAAAAAACTCGTCTTGGTGTCAAATTAAGGACATCTCCAAAGAAATATGAAAATTAAATTATTAATATTTGGAAAGCATTCATATATTTCAATATTTTAACAGTGACTTCTCTTTTTAAATCTTTAATTTTAACTGCATCTCAAATGCATTTCCTGATTCTGAATTCTGCATTCATTGGTTTGAAAGACAATGTAAAACAATCACCTAAAGACCAAATATTAATATAAAAACTAGTTCATCAAAAAACTTCACTATTGATTTTCTACAATGTACAGCTTTTACATTCGAAAATCTAGAAAAATCAAAGACTTTAAAAATAGTCTTTTAAAGAAATCAATTTTAAAAATATGTATTCATTATAATATTTACTTGTTGAAGACAAATATAGATGCTGTTTTATTATTAATATTTTCTAAATGGAGTTCATCATACAAGCTTTTAATGCAAAATGTTTTAGAGTAAGTAAATTTAATGGATTCTTCATAATAACTAACTCATTCACTATCTGTGCTTTTGTTCACAATTATTTTCAAATGGAATGATTATCTTATATTTGTGGATTCAGTCATTCTAAATTATGAGGCCAGAAAACCTGATGGTTGATGATTTTATATAACAGTTCCTACTAAACAATTATGCAGAAAAAAGGAACATATATATGATAAAAATATACTTTTAAGGCATGCTATATTTATAGATAAAAGTGCACAGTATCAGAGTTGGGCACTGAGGTCAACAGCATGTATTTCATTCTTGAATGCAATCTTCAGGTGTGTGTTACATGGGAGCTTGACTATATATTTTTATATTTGGTCAATGGTGGATTATGGGTAGCAAGGTTAGGTATTTCCAGTTTATTGTGTTATCCTAATGTTTATTGGATAGTCAGGAGTGGTTATATTTTAAACTAGCCTAGAATCCCCCTTAAGGTGCACTTTAGGTTAGCTCCTGCAAAGGGTTCTTAGACCTTCAGCTATTTACCTTGACCGTCCTGTGTACATAAAAGTTATAAGAATTTACAAATAATAAAATTATTTCATCTTTATTCAACAGCTTAATTGGGCATAATCTTTCTTCATATACACAACCAATCTCTGTAGTTTGTTTACATTTATTTTGCACGCAATTTTTATTCCCTTTTAAAAATCATCATTCTTTATGATCCCTTCATATAAAGTCACTCTTAAATGACATTAGGGAACTCGAATTATGTAATATTTTGAATACGTCACAGTACACGTGCTAAAAAAAACATATGAGCAACATACTGTGCCCCACTTAAGATTAATTACAGTTTAATTAGATGATATCAGTTGCAATTGTAATGAAAAGTAAAATTAAAGTTAAATCTTTAATAAAGAATTAGTTTTGAAACATTTCACTGTTCGATATTTAAATTTAACTTTAAATAATATATTTATTTGATTTTTAATCATGTGTTACTTCATGTTCATCAAGATCAAAAAATAGATGAACAGATGGACATATGTACACTATACTTTATTTATTTTAAATTATTCTAAACATTAAGGATTGGAAATAATTATGGGTCAGAATGCAACTATTTTATAGCTATTGTATAGAGTTGTTTTGTTAACTTTTATCTCATTAAGATGTTGATGTTCCACACTGTTTCAAATAAAAGTCAGGAAAGGAAGCCTCAATAAATCCCGGAAAGAGCAATAACAGCTACTGGACTTGAGAAAACTATTTTCCTGAAAAATCATTTTAATAAAAAGATTTTATAAATTTCAACCAATAGCTGTACAAACTGCCGAATGTGTTCTAGAAAAGACAAATCTTAGGAAATGACTAATATTATAATTACCATAATTATAGGTGCCCAATATACTGAGGTCAACACTGGAGAGCAACAGTCTGTTTCATACTGGAACAATCTTCAGGCCACATGTGGCATGTTGGCTCCTCTATTTATATATGTAGATCATATTGGCTGATTATCTGAAGTGCTATCCCAGAGAAAATCCCCTGTTTGCAGATTATAGCATGTGAAATTTTAGTGTGCTAATCCAGCCATGTTCCTTTTGACAAAGTTTTCTTAGTGAAAATTGTACTTTTTAGGGCCCTGTATTATGAGGAAAATGAGAAAGTAAGGACCCCAAATTTAAGATCTATTGTGTTTTTTTGTTTATCTTTTTTGTTTAATGAATTCCTTAGTGACCCTTCTGCTACCTTTGCTTTGATTTAGGTATAATGTGGTTTTCCACATTCCCGTGCTGTGTTTAAGTAAATACAAATAATCTCTCTCATATTGCATAGAAATAATGCTGGACATAAATTTGATTTCACTAATGCCCCACTAATTAAAAAAGAGCAATTCATCAAGGAGAAAATATATTGAAAACTTAATCACATTATTACACCTAAAACATTACATCATCGTCCTTCCTTCTTTCTTTAAATCCATTCTTAAAGAATCTAACTTATATCTAATACAAAGTGTACATGCATGAAAAATGAAACAATTCCCAAATTAAAGTGAAATGATAGCCCACTGCACTGATTGACTGAACTAAGATGAAGACAAAACTCCACCTACTAGACAGACACGCATACACAATTAGGAATACACATTACCATCTGTGACTGACCAATGAGAATTGACCTAAACAAAATTGAAAATACCAAAATTCAGTCTGTTTTCTCTCAATCTCTGATGAAACTGATAAAAGTGAAACATGTTAGATTGATATATGTTTTCTGTTTGTTGTATTCCGATCCATATTTGATCTGCATTTGATCTTTAACTCATATGTGGATTAATCGGGGATTAGGGGTAACAATATCCAGGTATTTCCAATTTACTGTGTTATCCTAATGTTTATTGTGTAGTCAGAAATAGTTATATTTTAACTTTTATTCTAAAGGCTATTGAGTGAAATTATGACCCAGAATGTGGTTATTTTATAGATATTGTATAGGGTTGTTTGTTAAATTCTAGCTTTTTTACTCATTTATTTTTGATTACTTAGGGTCATTTGTATTTATTCATTAATTATTCGCTGTTGATCATTATTATTAAATTTATTTGACTTAAGCAATATAACTATAATACCTATTTAAAGGGAAGACGAACATCTCTGGCCAGCTTGGGTATCTTCTGCCAATAGAAAACCTATGACCTCAAAGCCTTGCAATATTGTTCTACTTTGTTGGTCCCTGCATCCTAAGCCTGTGGTTTAAAGGATGAGGTCATTAATGCACATGCCATACTGTACTTAAAATTTTACAAGTGCAGGCCTCAGGTTTATTCTGCATCTCTTTTCAACTGAATCCATGCATGCTGTCTTCTTACCATTAATGTTTAGTATTTTCTTCTTATTCTCGGCTATCATGTCTAAGATTTCTTTCAGTTTTCTTTCTGAATCTGCCACTGGCACCGTGCCATTTACACAGTGTATGTTATTAAGGTTATTTCCACTGATAATAAATCTTGGCAGGTCTTCTCGTCCTCTTAGAATTGTCTCACTGTACCAGTTAAGAACATTGGAATAGACATTTTCTGCTTGAATTTCTGGAATGAGAAGTTATCATTATTTACATTAATCTTGTCAAACCTGGTAACCATCAGGGAATTTCAAATAGAAATCTATGAGGGTAAATTGTCCACATTCCACTGTCCATCCTGAGGGATATTTTGTCTTGTTCCTTTCATTTCTCTTATTACTTATCCTGTTTCTACTACATCTGAGTCTGTACTGCTTGACCCAGAGCTTGAACTATTATCACCAAAATTGCATGCCATTACTTTGATCCACTATAGTCATATTTAGCTTGGACAAGTTCATCTCTAGATATGTCATGAAAAATGGAATACACATTACAAAAATCGATATACATAAGAACTTCTGCAAGATAACTATGTGTTATACTGGAACGTACCTATTTCTATTGTAAATAGACTTTCCCACGGATAATAAGTAGTAGTAGCAGTCGCCAGTTGGGCTCAGTGGAGTTGTGTGAGTCAGTTGATGTCGGACATTGAAGTATCAACCACCATAACTAGATTGCTGCGTCATTAACTATTATTTCAAGTTCCTAACGTTTTGTACGTCGGATCTAATTTAGGACCGACTTATTAAAATACAAACCTCCACTGTGAAAACTACTCTACAAGACTATGAAAAAATATGAAAAATCTAAATTGTAAAATATAATTAGAAAATTCCTAAACCTGAAATATTTATGAAAAACAATAATTACTACAAAAAATACTCCCATTAAACCTGATATACATTATATATGAGTTGTTTTTCTGCTTCTTTTATATTCTCAGCTTGTCTTCAAAGGATATGGCATTGTCGGAATGCAAAAGGCAATCATCTCTCTTTGGTTGCAATAAAATCATGAGGGTCAAGTGATGTCAATTTATAGAGAGCCCATGGCTTTTGCTATTTATTCCACTCAAAGGAAAGTTGTGTCCACCCAGAGCAGTTGTTATTTTGCAAGTGGGTGAGATAAAACATGTTGGCCCACACCAATTGCTATTATACGATGCAAAGAAGACAGGTGTAACACAACCACATCCGTATGGTGAACAGAAAAAAAAAACAAACCATGATCTTATCAGATACATAGAAGACACCATTGACCTGCTTGTCCTTGAATAGGAAATATTACAAGTAAAACCCTCTCTCTTTTTGCTCCTTTCACACTGCTTGTTGTATACACATGTTATAATTTCTCTGTGTGGAAAAAATTAGTGATACATCAGTATAAAAAATCTATTTGAGAACAATGCATGTTTGTCATTCTTTTCTTTTAGCTATTCTGTTCTGTCCAGGTTTTAAGGTGTTACTATATCATGGATATAATAATGTCTGTCGTTGGAAAATGCAAACTCGGATTGCCTAGCACCCTCATTAGAACTTAAAAGCAGAAAGGCTGTTGATGTAAGGGATTCCAGTTCTCCTTTTCATGTATCCTCTCACTAACCATGTCTATAGTTGTTTGTCTCCAATAGTTTCTCTCTACTTTTAAATTCTCTGGGTTTTTTTTTCTTTTCTCATTTTTCATTCTATGCACTTCTCTATTCTGTCTGTAGTATTTTGTGTCCTGTTGTAGTTTCAATAAATTTTCATGACATCTTCATCACATTGTTCAATTTAAAAATTCCCACTTTGGTAATTTGAACACTCTCTTCAATGTTAACAATACCTCTTTCTCCTTCATATCTTTGTAACAAATAATCTCTTTGTATCATCCTTTGGATTTAGAGCTTTGTATGTGGTCATAAATTTCTGTTTCATTAATACTGCTGCATTTTACAACCTTGTTGCATGGCTGTGCTGGCTCATTTAGAGAAATTTTAGGAAATTGCCATTTACTGGAAATGAAGGATTATAAAGGAGTTGATGACAATTCCTCATGAGTGCCGCTGCCTTGGTTTTTATACGATACATCTAAAGGACACTCCAATCATGCACTATAATAATAATACATCCCAAAATAGGTCACATTGCATGCTACTGTACATCTATACTGGTTTTGAAATAGCACTAAGTGCAAGTTTATATCACAAACACTATGGACCAACTCTTCATGGTACCTTGAAAGCGTTTATGCAAAAGTAGGTATACAGCAATGAAAAATGAAATATATTGTATTGGTATACAAGCCATACCAGTATCAATCCCTCGAATATTCAAACTGTTTTCCCCCACCATTCATGCACTCATTTTTACCTGAAAAACATTTATTATTACTACTTATTAAAAAAATATAAAAATATTAAAAATTATTTTAATGAATTACATGAATCCTATGACCAGCATATACATTAACAGCAGGCAGTGTAAGCTTCACAAAGATTTATAAGTATGCCAACAACAGTGAATGTGTTAATACATACTAAAAATTCTTTTCAGGCTTGTGGGCTAAGACAAACTCTAAGTAAAACCATATTTAAATATATATGTATGTATATATATATCAATGCAATCATTTGTGTCAAAGGTCCCAATGAGTGATTCAAATATTACGGAACCTTGTTGACTTTCAATAGGTCTGGACTCATGTTCATTCTGATCTTCCAACTCCATATCAGATTTGTGCAAACTATCCTCCATAATTTCTTTTCTACAATGTTCGTTTTCTCTATCAGAAGTACTCATGTTTTCCTCCTTTTTAGGTTCCTCCTCCTCTTCCATCTCAACTTCTTCATCATCAATTCTAGGTTTTATTTGATTAGAATGAGCCAATAAATTCTGTCCACTTGTTGCTATTATAGTCATATTATTATGTCCCCCCCACCTTTGTGCAATAAAGTTAGCTTTTTCAAGATTTGATTCTCTGTCGTTTTTCTACCACATTTTTTTCATTTATTGAACAGGACATTGTTATAGGCTATCTAATTTTTCTTTCCATCAATGCAGAAGGACTTCTACTAGCAAGTGGAATAGTTCTATAACTCAGTAATAGTCTTAGTAGATAACTATCTACGCTGTCTCTGGATGGGAAAAATGACTTAAACCACATTTTCACCATCTGCACCATTCTTTCCACAATTCCATTTGAATGCAGATGGTATGGTGGTGTTTTATAAGGGAGGCATCCAATTTGTTTTAACCACAAACACAAAGGTTTATCACAAAATTCTGGTACATTGTCAGAGACGAACATTTTTTGCACCCCATTTCAGGAAAATATTAATCATAATATTTGCTTTACTGTAGCTGCCTTCTGATCCTGAACTCTAATTATTTCAGGCCATCCAGAGAATGAATCAAACAAAATTAGAATTAGTCCTATGACTTTAACATGCACATGATCTATATGAATGTGGGCACATGGCTCTTTTTCTTTAGGCTATGAATGTATCTTGGTTTGGCAACATTTTTTTTTACTTCTCTATATTTTGAGAATTTTTGCACATATTTATCTACATCATGCAAATGCCTAGGCCACCATACTTCCATTTTAATTGTCTCTGTGTTGCTGTTATTCTACAGTTGTGTACACTTTTTATTATGTCTTTTTTTAAATCTCTCTGGTAGTATTAAAACATCTCCATTGCATATAAGAACATTCTCTATAATTAACTGGTGCCTTATCTCTTTACACAGTCTCTCTTCCTTAGAACAATTGCTCCATTTGTTTCTTTTTATTTACCATTCAATTTTGCTTAATACCAGATCCTGTAAGGTTTCCAATGCAAGATGATCTAAGGGTAATATATCTGTTTCAATCCAGTGCAATATTTTATCTTCTGAATTGTCTAATCTTTCTAATGGTTCATTGTTGAATTTTAGTCTTGTTATATTAAGCATTTAGTGGTGATGTTGCATAGCTTTTCTCTCTCTTCTTTTCCTGGTGAAATGTTTTTGTGTGTGATAAAAGACATCAAGAAAGATAATTTGAACTTATCTAGTTTTATTAATGTTGTTGATGCCTACATTTTCTAGTTATCCAGTGGTGTTGCTCCCTCACTGGGGGGGGGGGGCTGTTTCAGACATGAAAGAAAATATGTCTACATTGATTGATGATTAAGAATCAACTCCCTGAAAAACCTTTCTATATGTCTATCATTCCCACGCTTGTTCAACCAATCAAAATTAACTTCCCTGTTTTGTCTTCAATCTGACCCTAAAGGTCAACTACAGGAAGTCCAAGCAGAGATACTATTCTCCCTAAAAATAATAGTTTGCTAAACCAAAAATTTAACAGTGAGAGAAAGGAATAATGAGGATTAGATTTTGAACAACGTTTATTGTTAGTATGTTGTACAGAGATGTTGAAAAATGGGTGGAATGTCCTTTTCAGTGGCCAATCATCAGCATGGCAGTCAAGTGTAAAGGAAATGCTGGGGATTGGCCTATTTCTTGTGCTGGCTTGGCTGAAGTCACATGATCGGTGTGTGTTTGGTTGGTCGAGGTCACGGTGATAGGTCATTTTTGTTGGTTGGTAGGCAGGCTTGTTTTACGGAACAGGGGGTGACTTCAGGTTGGCAAGGTGGTGCTGGATTGGTGTAGTTGGTATTTGCCAAAGTGAGAGCATTTGCTGAGGTGACAGCATCGTCAACGATGAAAGCTTGTATTTGGGTGGTGTTGAAGCAGAATAGTCAGCTTTTTGGGGCTGCTGTTTACTGAGGTGATATAGTCAAGATGTTATCAAGTTGAAGCTGGATAGTTAAGGTGATTAGTCAAGCCTGGGAGTGGTAACAGTTATTGAAAGAGGCTGTGATGATGGTCTCGGTGGTAGTAGCAGCAGCAGCAGCACCAGTACCCTGCATGATTTTTTGCACAGGTCAGGTATTCCTCAGGGGCATCTCTTTTTCCAGTGGAAACATTCACAACTGGCCACTGCCGGAGGTCACTTCGTAGATTGGATGTGATGCATGAAGCCTAATGTACAGAAAACGACTTTTGTTATTTCATTCTCTGCCCTTATGGCATTCACATCTGGCCAGCATGCAGAAGGAATCAGAAAGAGATTTAATTGCAACAGAGTATAACAGTCTTGATAGAGCATCAACATGTGGAATAGTATTTCCTTTCACATATTTGATGTCAAAGTCTATGAGCTTTATGGCCTATTTTAAAAATTCTAGATGTGACTTAAGGTAACTCCTTTCTGGTGTCAAAAAGAAACTCTAAAGATTTATGTTTAGATTTCTACAGAAAATTCCAACCTAACAAAGACTGATGAATTATATCTGTGCTTCATATGATAGCTAATGCTATTAATATTTGAATAGTTAACCTTGGCTGATGTTAACCTACTAGAAAGGTATATTATAGGATGACCTTCTTGAGACAAAATTGCTGATATGGCATGTTTGCTTGTGTCCATAGTTAAGGTCACTTCCTTTCTAGGGTCAAAAATTTTTACAATGGATATTTTATTAGTTTGTTCTTTAAATTCTCCAATGCCTATATTCTGTCATTGAGTCCATTTAAATTCATTATTCTTTTTCTTAAAGAGTTTTATTAATTCACTATACTTTGGCAAATATCTGCTTTAAAAATTGGCTAGCCCTAAAAAAAGATTCCAATTCTTTTTTATTTGTAGGTGTAGATAATTCTGCTATTTTCTAGATCAAATTTGTGTCTGGTGAAATTCCATTTGTGGAAATCTTGTATCCCAGATATGCTGTTGTGCTGCAATTTAACACACATTTATACTTGTTTATGGTCATCCCAACATTTTTTTGTTTGATATATAATCTGTTTTTTGTTTTAGCTCTTTTCTACTCTTAGCACCAAGACATATATCGTCTTGATAGATGATCGTATTCTAAACCTCACCAGTTAGTACATTTTCAATGGATCTTTGAAAAATGGCACTTGCTATTTTTACACCATAAAGCATACACTTCCATCTGAGTAAGCCTATTGAAGAGTTAATTGTAGTGACCTCTTTAAATTTTTCATCAATTTGTATCTGATTATAGGCAGATTTAAGCTTTATTTTAGCAAACTATTTAATTCCTGACAATGCATGAATAGAAATTTCATTGTTAGGAAGAGGGAATGAATTGGAGTATAAGAACAAAAGAATTGTCTGTTTATTGGTTAGGAAGAAATCCCAGGAGGCATTTAAAGAATTTGTTTGTAAATTTGGGGGATGTTCTTTGCAGTCATTCCCATCTGTAACATTTTATATACATTGAATTGAATAATTTGATGTATGTGATTTACTAATATTAATAGCTATCATTTTTATTTTATTTTATATAAAGAGTAACCTCTCAGCTGCCAAAGTGCTTCATACTAACTTAGAGCGAGTTGCCTTGGATAGAAATACCTGGAGATATTTGTGCCAGAATGGTATCAGTAATTTCAGAATCAATTGTATTGACAGGCTGAGAGACAAAAGACAATGGTGAAAAGCATCAGCAAATGTTCCTGTTGCTAAGTCCCGTGATCCTTGCTGTTGCACAATATGTGGACTTGTATGCAGGTCACTAGCAGGACTGAAGTGTCACATATGTTGCAAACATAAAAACTGAATGAGGTTGTCAGATCCTCATACGTAGAAATATATATATATATATATATATATATATATATATATATATATATGTGTGTGAACAATAGTAAATAAATGGCTTCAGGTGAAATGATTAATATATATATATATATATAATCAATAAGAAAACCTTAAATATTCATTTTGGTTATAATTTATTTCGTGAATATCTATATGTTCAACTCTTCAGACCAAAAACTTTTAGTAAATGGAGCCAATACCCTGGACTGGTATATTATCCTCCTTGGAATTATCCCTACCAGTCACAAATTGGTAATATATATATAATAAATTGGTAATATATATGTTTTATATATATATAAAATCTATTTTTAATAATTTATTTTAAACCATATTAAGTCATATTTTTCATTATAACTAAATATAAAGCCTAATGAGCCTGGTCAGTACATAGATGGTCGATTGCTTGGGAATACCAGGTGTTGTAAGCTTGGAAGTGTGAGTGTTGTAATGGATAAGGCTCATAATTTTTATTTGAAAAACTTATGCATTATATATTCACTTGGGAAAGGTATGAATTCACATCTTCTCCCCCAGATATGGGTTAATTAGTAAGACTTGGATCACTAAATCATTTTTATCTCAAAGAAAAAAAAGTTCTTACAATGTAAAAATATATTCTGGCTTTAAATAAATAAAAAAAAACTAATACAGTACTTTTAATGTTGAAGATAAAAACTCAATGAGAATGGTGATATTCTTGTTTTATGAGGAAAAACTATGTGTTTCAAAATTTTTGTTTCCTATCATCAAAACAATGGAAATTTTGATCAGTTAGCACTGACCTCTATGCAAATATGTTTGGTATCTGTCTATATTTCTGAGATGAGGTATTATGTACACTATTTACATTATTCGAACTATTGTACTCATTTTTGTCGCCATATTTCTTACAACGTTTTGGTCATTGTACGCTCTGTCCTTCTTCATGTGGTTGTTAATGTCAAACTGGGCTA
Organism: Acanthosepion lycidas; assembly: GCA_963932145.1. Taxonomy (NCBI): domain Eukaryota; kingdom Metazoa; phylum Mollusca; class Cephalopoda; order Sepiida; family Sepiidae; genus Acanthosepion; species Acanthosepion lycidas. The sequence continues at coordinate 23,206,355 of OZ010577.1, read as the reverse complement.
GATTGTTCTAGTTCCACGTGCCATGTCTAATGGATGTCAGTTATCAGTTATCTCCTGTTAATTTTCACTTTGAAAGTTCTCCACTACCTATTGGGTCCTGTTACTGGATCTAACCAAAGCCTTTATCCACTGTGCCATGTGTCCTTTAGATCATCTGTGTGAGAATTTCTGGATATTATAAACTCAATGTCTTCATTCCATTTTTTTACCATTGCTCATATTGCAATTTTTGCTGTTATCATTACTGTTATGGTCCATGTCCTTGTACCAATGGTGATAGTCCAAGGTAGAACCAATGAAGAAGAACTCAAACACAGGTCTGAAATAACACAGATATATTACAAACAGGAATATATACAGAGAAAGAGAAGTGTTAGTATGAACAATCAGGTTTAGTAGTCTCGACCAGTATTACTATTCCAATGTCTTGCAGTAATTGTCTGCACGCGACTCTGTTGCGGACTGCCTCTGACTCAACTCTTGATTCGACTTGAACTACTGACTCAACTTGAACGACTGACTCTACTTGAATGACTGACTCCTTGCCTCCTCCTGAGTCGCAGTATTTATTAAGTATGGAATAGTCCATTATTATTATTATGGGTAAGATCCGATAACAATTACATGTTTTTACCAGAGTTCATATTGAAATTTTTGTTGTTATTATCGCTTTCCCCTGACACTCCTTATTGCTGGTTCCCATATTGTATTCATTTCTATGCTTGGTCGGCTCAGGCACATGGAACTAGAACAGTCTACCCCAGTGAGTGAAATAAAGGGTTCAGTTCGACATTCCAACCACCTGAACAGCTGAAATGTAATAAATATGGCGGCAAAGATGAGTACAATAGTCCAAATAATGTAAATAGTGTAAATATGTTTGGTCTTTAAAAATGTCTCCTCGTATAAATATATGATAACAAAAGCATTAATTTTTGCAACAAAATATTTGAACAGATTGACTATTGAGCCAGTATTAACTTAATAATAATTTTATCATGATGCCAACCATGAGTTATCACATTTTCTGGTCTTGGTATAAAGGCTACAATCACAAGCTTTTAATGCAAATAAATGGGACCTGGTGCTTAAGACAGAAATAAAAAAATCATACTGGCAACTAAAAATAAACTTTGTGTTGGAAAAATTTATTGAAAACAGCACAAAAACACTTAGTTTTTTTTTTTTGCATAAAGTCTACAGGGTCTGGTTGGACATTGTTTCTTCTTGGTCGGTGGTATAACATAAATCAGGCTGTGTTCACCTATACATTTTCATCACTAGGTGCAAATGAATTTATTTGCAGTGATACTTCGAGTGTGAAAACAATGTTAAGACTTCAGTTGAAGTTTTAAATCAACTCATAAAAGATTTTGATTGCCTAAGTTGGCTATTATAAATTTAGTGTTTGAAGTCAGATTTCATAACTGACCTTTTGAGGTCATGTGTGAACGCAGAATATGCTTCATTTTGGAGGCATTTTTGACGCTCATACACTTTTCCTCTTTGTATTTATCTGTCATTTGGTGTCATTGGACTGCAGGTTAATTACTTGTCATTCTGATGGGACGAGACCAACATTGATATATGAACAGAAGATGTAAAATATTGTTCATAATATGTACACTGCTTGATATATTATGCCAAGCTGGATTTGGTGAATGGGCTGTAGTTTGCTAATTCTAGGATTAGATATTTTGGTAATACCCATTGGCAGTATTCTCATTTGGAACTTTGTTGCAGCAGAGTCTTCCAAAGTAGAATATGTTCTTGTGCTGAACTGAAATAAGCATTGTAATTATCTATTGTTATACAAAGAGTGTGGTTTGTGCTTAATTCTGACTGACCTTGTCCTGTGTATGGTGATCAACTACATCCAGCAGAAAGGACTCTGGGAGATTGGATGTATCGAGAAGTATGGAACTACCACATAATTGCTTTTGTTTTCAGGTCAAACCTGAACCAGTGTGGCAGCACCTGTTAGGGTCCCAAACTAAAACAAAACATAATGAAAGTATAAAAATACATTTTTATATAAAAACATTACCAACAATACCTATTTATAATAAAATTGCCAACAGTTCATATTTAAAGCAAAATGACCAGCAATACATTCTATAGTAGAATTACCAACAATTCATTTCATAGCAAAATGACCAACAATACATTTCTATAGTTGATGGCATACAGTTATGTTCAAAATATGTTTACTTAAAGCCATAAAATTGTGTTCAAAATATTAAGATTTTAGCATTAAATAACCCATACAGATTGATATGTTGCTAAACAATATCACCCAACCTGACTGATCCAAGAAGAAAATGATTTCAAACTAATTTTCTTTGCAGGTAAGCTTACCCTATTTTAAAAATTGGTGCAACACAATCTTACCAAACTGTAATTTGACTTTCGACTGCTTTATGCTCATCTTATCCATGGGTTTGTTAGACAAATATGTTAACCTTGATTTAACTTCTTTTTATAAGATCTGAAGTTGGCAGTTCCTAATGTAGTCTGTATAATCTTTTCTTTGATGTAGTTATGAATATTTTCTGCTAAATATACACATATATGTTTAGTAATGGTGGTCACTGATCAAAATCCACAAAATGTGTTAAAAAAGATTTATTAGTAAGAAGATTAATTGTTTCATAGTTTTGGTGAGATGAATTCAAAGTTTTATTTGAGATGAAAATCTAAAAGATTTTATTCATTCCAAATGAAAAAACCTCAAGGAAGAAAAATCAATCACTCTAAACACTGACAGGCTCTTTGAAATAATTGTGTAAATTTATGCAAAGAGAAAATAACTTTGTTCAAAATTTATAAATACATTATGTAATCAGCTGTTGTTGGCAAAATAAATATACATTGTCTTTTCTTTATTTTTTAAACAATACAATACCTAATTATAGTTTATATTTTTTTTTCATTACTTCTATTCTTTATAATTATTCATTTTAATCATTTTTTATTTCTTCCAAAATAAGAAAATATAATAGCAAAATGATTATTTTCCTAAATTTAATTTCCAATTGAATTCCAAGGGCATATTCAATGATCTTGGTCTATTTATCATGATATGTGTTCAGTGCATTTTATATCGGATCCATGTACATCAAAGCCAGTATCCACTGCTTTGTAACATACAAGACCTATCAGAATGTTTTTTTGTATATCTAAGTGAATAGACTAAATACATTTTTCATATTTTCCACCTAAATATATTGTTGTGTCGTGGCACAATAGTAAAAATAAGAAAATCAAGTCGAGGTTGGTTTAAGGAACAAGTGTATTTAACATCACAGATACAAAGGTAGGAAACGGGTACTACTCAGCTAGGCAGTTGTAGTACTGTCGCTGCTCACACCGGGTAGGTATTACTGGCACTATATATAGTGAGAACCGGTGTAATTCCCTTGTGTTAGGAGGCCGGTGTAACATATATAGTCACATAAAATGGTGCAGAACAGAAGAAATGTGCTGGTTTCAAAAGCACTGAGTCACATTTCAAAACTGACTGCATTCAGCTGTAGATGACAAAAGAAATAGGACATAGACCAATATTCATCTAATCCTAACAAAGACTGCCTCCAAATGTAAACAATAAGGAACCTAATGGTGAAGACATCAAGAAAAATGCTAAAGAATAATAATAAATCACTTGACATTGAGGATGAACTTTTGAAAATAGCCTACTCTTACCCCAAATTTAAAAACATGTTTCTCAATTTCATGAAGAAAGTCTGAAACTGGAAGTTCACCCCACAAAAAAATTCAGCTAAGTAATTATTAAATTGACTAACTTTGACTCCTATATTCACTAATGGCTATAGTTTTTTCTATTTTTAGAAGATTTTTAATTAAAAAATTTAAGTGTTTCTTTTAGTAGACATAAATCCTGGTGTAATCAATGTGAATTCTGAATGACAAAAATTAAAACAATCTAAATTCTGTTTTAAGCCAGGAAAAGTAATTTTTATTCTTTATAGCTATGTTTGTACTATTTTTCTTGCAGTTAAAACCAAAATTAAAACTTAAAAATACATATTTAAATTATTTAGATATATTTTTAAATTATAATAAAAATATATGTTGTCATTGTTACAATTTGTAATGTAAGCACTCGTCAAGTAGCCAGTTGTACTTTCAGCTGAAATTTATAAAATCTTTTTATTTGATGTAATGGAATAACCTGTCACTCCCATGAGTGATTACACTATAGGTAGTAACTACCTATAAGTATCATAAGTAAGTGAACAGACTACAGAGTTTAGCAGGGATTTGTTGAGTACGACCCAGACTTATGCGAGAATTACTGACCTTCCAATAGTAGCACTCACTACTGGATTGACTCGTGACAACCTTGTGCATAACTGTTACCTTTATTCTTATTGTATTGGTTTTTACAATAAACCGTTACTTATTTTATCCACTGTGTTTTCAAGTGTATATTCCTATTAGCATGGAATATAACATTATTAAAACTGTTTTTTAGCAAAATAGGTTTCATAAATTCACTGTTATCACTTTTTTCAATACTGATGTAGGCTTTCTTTCTATCTTTTTTTATGAAGTACTATGGAGGCATGGTGGAGTAATTGATAGCAGCTCGGATTGAGGAATTAGAGAGCTGAGTTTGAATTCCAGTTGAATCCATTAGATTAACTGACATGTTAATACCCTTGGGAAAGGTATGAATCCTCTTCTTCTCCCCCCAGCTATGGGTAAATAGCAGGACAGACTGGGTTCTATAGCCTTGGATGGCAACTGGTCTACCATGGAAAGAAATGGCAACCTACTGTGGGAAAATATCTGCCTCATCATTCATGTATTGAAAGATACATGATCGCCTATGTGTACATCACGTATGGCACATAACTGACTATGGAACATTAACATTTTTATTGTGTCATTATTTTTTCTTTGAGTTACATGTGCTATCTAGTTTAGTTTTTGCTAACTGTTCACATAATGTGGTTTCTGTTATTTGGTAGAGTTTTTTTTCTGTGATTCCATGGTGCCAGGTCACATGTTTGAAAGAAGATGGTTTTCACTAAGACTTCACTCACTCAAAACTATTTTTCACTACTGATCTAAAGAAGCAGTTGTATACAGCTGACAGTTTAGATATTTCTGAGCAGGTTTGGTGCCATTCATGACACATGCAATTAGAAAAATCTACTCTTGTGGACTAAATAATGGGTTCGGTTTGAAATTCCAATATGTATCACCTGAAGAAGGCCAGAACATACAACGGCTGAAACATTGTGAATATGGCAATAAAGATGATGATAACACTCCGAACAATGTAAATAGTTATGGTCAGAGATATAGACCTATGTTTTGGTTTTGTAGCAATTTGCAGTGTTGGGTGAAACTACCCCTAGTGCCACTAACATATCAAATATCCTACACTAGATTTGTTATAATTGATCCATAAACTGAGGTATCTGAATTTCAGTATTTACTAATTTCATATCCTGAATTTTTATGATGGATTCAGGGTCGGGATGGATTTGTGTGAGTTTTATTGCTTTTCAAATTTTGCTTTATCCTGCATCCTGTTGGGTTTTTTTTTTAAAGTATCATGTCAGTTTGTATTTCTGAGATTAGTAATTGTCAATATTCTTTTATTATTTCAAACTATTTTCCCTATCTTGGTTGATGTAAATGTTATTATAGATATAACATTTCAGAAAGGGGATACTAAAATAGGAAAAGCAGTATGAAACTGCCATGATAACCAAATGATATTGAATTTAAAGGCTCCAAAAATACACCACTAATATCTTTCAGTATCTTGGTGTAGTTGATATAGGAGTTGGTTATACATGTCATCTAGTAGTTGTGAGATCATTCCCTGGATCAGGTAGTGAAACACTGATACAGCAGGAATGAACATCACAGGGACAAAATAATACAATAATCAACAGATATCTCATATTGGTGAAAATAATGATGATGGCTAGAGGGTCCTTGGTTGAAACATTGTGTCTATAATAACATCTATAACAACAAAGATGAGAACAATAGTTGGAAATAATAAAAGTTTATTATACTAATTTATCCAAGCAGCCAAAAAAATGAATCTTTTTTCACAATTTATAAATGAAATATTCCATTGTTATATTAACCTGAAGTATTTTCTCTTAATGATATCAGTTTATTCTGTCATCATAACAATAAAATATCTCATTAATAAATAAGAGAGAGCACAATTGCAAGCAAAAATATATAAAATCATATTGTGTTGTATATTATAGGATAGATGTATATAGTTTCATTATAATTGTGTATATGTAATTTATTATATTTATATGTATAAATTTCATTTATTAAATGCCTATAAATGTAAGTGATATCAAATAAAAGAAAACAGTTGATGTAACATTACTGGCGGTGATATTTTGTTTGCCATGGGAAATCTTGGAAATCCATTTCAAATTCTGGGAAAAAATTGGTAGATAATTAATATGCAGAAATCACATGCCACTACACATACATGATTCATAATAGCCAGTGTAAAATGTGTAATATTTCATCAATACTTTACATTTTTCTATTAAGATAAAAGTCAATCCAATTTACAGAAAAATGCAACTCAGAATTGCAACATGAATGAGCTGATAGTTTAATTTAAGTTTCTGCTTTTTTTTCTCTTCTTTATATCGACCATTAAAACATTTTACCATTAGCAAGTCTCAATAATGGCTTCATTTTGCATGATTCAAAAGAATACACCATGGAGATTAAAATCTCTGGGAAATAAAATGGCTGCTATTTTCTTCATGATATTTCTTTCTATGTTTTTCTATTTTTTTATTTTCTATATCTGATTTAAAATTTGCTTTGCTCATTAGATGTGGATTTGAAAATTTCAATGTGGTTTATCTGTATTACATTTCACTATCAAGAATGGCACATATGTAAAATGTATTATTTATGCTTTTTTTTAATTTTCTATATCTGATTTAAAATTTGCTTTGCTCATGAGTTGTAGACTTTAAAATTACAATGTGATCTATCACATAAAATGTATTTGTTATTATATTAGTTGTGTGGTATATGAATTATCAATATGCTTTAAATTAGCAAAGATCTAGTAAAAAAGAGATTATTTTTGCCAGGAAAACCGCATTTTTATGGCTATGTTCATTTTATATACATATTTAGCATAAGAGAAAACCGAACTAAGAAAAAGACAAAATTTAGGGCAAGGGTTTTAAACTCTCCAGAAGAAGAGTGTAACAGTCTGTGTGTTTAATTTTAATGTTTTTTTTTTAAATCTCATGCTTTGCCCAAGTTAAAACATTAAGAACAGAACATAATTACTGCAACAAAAAGTGACTCAGCCATTTTGTAAAAAATAAAAATAAAGTAGAGGTAACTCTAAAACTTTCAAGTAACAGTTCTCATTTTAAAATGTTATAAAGATTCTAAGAAAATGATAAAATTAATTTCCATTCTTTTAAATGAGTTTAACACACCATTATTATTTGAAAAAATTTAAAGACCACAATGCCACTACTGAGACAGTAGTAAAAATAGTAATGTTACCAGCAGCAAATGTGAACACACAGACACAAAGCCTTGCTTTATTACCTTCTCCTATCTCTCTCTCTTTGTTTTTTTAAATATTACAAAAAACCAAGGAAACAAAAGAAAGTAACATATTTATATAATAATGGATGTGCACATAGCTTAATGGTTATTAGGACAGAAAGTAGAATCCATGTTAATTTCAAATTTCAATCTCGCCTGTTGCATTTACTCTTGGCCAAATGCACTTGGGAAAGGCATGCTCTCTCCAGATATGAGTTAAAAAAGTAGGGTAGATTGGACTCTCTAGCCTTGAATGGCAACAAGTCTATGAGAAAGAAAACTGAATTCCAAGTCATGGAGAAGGTCATGAGAAACCACTCCACTATCTTTCTCAAAAGGGTATTATAATATTAAAGAAATTGAATCAGTGGAAAGCCATGATCACTTATGTTTTGAAGGGACATGAGAATTTTAAATAAAATTTAACAATCTTTATGATAATCTGATATATAAAGCAGCAACTGGGCCTCCCAAGTTGCATATTTTCCAGTGGTTGGTTTTTGATCCCAGATAAAAAAAAAAAAGGATTTTGGATGTTGATTTTCAAGGTATTTAAGACTTCTGTTATTAGAGGATTAGCACAAGTTTACTAACTTTTTTTTTTACTGTATGTTGGATTAAGTTTGCAATGTGCCATGTCTCTTTAAGATATAGCTGAGCATAGATATCCACAGCTTCCTGTTGTTTGGTCTTATCGTCAATACATTCTCATTCATGCCTTTTTCTTTGTTGCCCATTTTCAAGTAAGTTATTTACTAATTTCCTCTCCTTCTCTGAATTTTGATGTGCCATATGAGTGTCAAAATTGTCAAACTTTCATCCCACATTGCATTCCCAAAAGTTGGTCTATTTCTGATTGCTATTAACAGTTTCTTTGTTATTACTGTTCTTGTTAAAACTTCCTCATTTGTCATATGCTCAGTCTGTGTTATTCTCTATATTCATCAAGAGGACCACATTTTGCCTGCCTCAGGTTACTTTTTTTATCTGTGTCAAAATTGTCCCATTTTCATTGACACATGGGAGGGCAGACATGGCAGTGAAGCACTCTTTTCTTTGTTTCTAGTGTTATATTTCAACCCTTAGTACATTACTCAGTTTGTGAAAAGTATCAGGAAGTGGGTTTGGCTGAGAACTTTTCAGCACTACCTTTGTGCAGTGAGATAAATTTTAAACATTAGCCAATCACATCCCTCATGTCAATATATAAGACCTGGAAAATATTTTTTCAGATTTTATTTGTGCCATCAAATCAAAAAGCAATTTATAGGTGCTTACACTTCTGATATTTGGTAAAGGGAGGTAAATTGTGATAAGAAGTTGATCAGCCCCCAGATAATATTAGCATTTTGTATAATTACAATTTTCATGGTTGTATATGATTCTTCTAATAGGTAAGTCAGTATCAGAATTTTCATAAGATCAAGATAGTAACACATCTTCTATATGCTGTGTTCCTTCAGGTGATCCTGGGTCTCCACAATTTCCTATCCTTTGTTGCTCTTAATAATGTCTTTTTGTTACCTCTCCTAAACCTTCTCCACCATCCATTTACTCAAACTTATGAGGTAGGCTGTACGTTGTTTTCCTCTGCTTCTCTTGCCTTCAACCTATCTTGTGAGTATCAACTTTTCCAAGCCCTCTATCTTCATTATGTCCCCTAGTAATTTCAACTCTCTTTCTAGTGTTAATAAATAAGTGTCCATTTTATTTCCATTTCATTTAAAACTTTGTTCGTTGCTCATATGTTTGGTCCATGGTATTGGGGATTAAATCTATTTATTTATGAGTACTGTTCTCTTATGGTAAGTGATACTCTTTCAATATTACAATGCTCCCAAGGAGAATACACTACCATTTACTCCATCCTGGGCATGACGATAAACTACATCCACGTCCTGGGTAAGACAATAAACTATGTCCAACAGCAAGGCCTCTGATCAGGAGGTTTTGAGGAGCATGGAACCACCTCTTCATTGCTGGTCTTCCCAGGTCCACACTGACCTGAGTTGGTAGCACCTGTTAGGGTCCCAGCTATGGGCAAATAGTTAACCTCCAAACTGGAGTCAAAACACTATGAAAGTGTAAAAATAGATTTTATTACCAGAAATACTTTTTGTAAAAAAATTATTGCCAGCAATACATTTTTGAAGAAAAAAATATTACCAAAAATAGATTTATGAAGTTAAAAATATTACCAGCTACAAAAATTTTGTTGGTATTAAATAACCCATTGAGGTTGATATGCTATAAACCAAACCACCATTTACTCCTGTCTCAATAGCAAATCTGTCAGAGCTGACAAAGTTAACCTGGTTGTGCTTTTGAAAAGGACCGCCAATCAGTGGTTAACTGGGACAGGAAATGGCTTGTAAATTCTAATACCTCCAAAACTAAACTGCTCTCATTTAACCAACATAGAGAAACTTCCCTGTCTATCATCAACATAGTTGATGCTCAATTAAAAGAGTGTGTCTTACTGCGTCTTCTTGGTTTCATGTTTCCACCTGACTTGAAGTGCAAGGAAAGATGCTTCATTGTTTCATGCCAGAATATTTTTCTCATCAGAATTCATCTTACACATTTACAAACTGCCATTCGTTCATGCACTGAATACTGTTACCATATCTGGTCTGGTGCCCTTACTATTCATCTTGAGGTTCTTGACAAAATCCAAAGAAGGATCTGTAATGTAATTGATCTTGATCTGGCATCTCGACTTCAGTCAATTTCTCACAGACATGATGTGGCTTCTCTCTGTCTTTTCTACAAATATTTTCATGGCAACTGCTCTGACGAGCTTTTTTCTCTGGTACCCTGACTACATGAATTTAGGTGTGCTATTAGATTGGCATCTAAGTCCCACCCTTTTACTTTTTAAATTGTTAAATGTAACTGCCATTTTTACTCTAACAGTTTCTTTACTCATACTTCCTGACATTGGAACTCCCTTCAGTTGACTTGTTTCCCTGAAAAATAGAATCTTCAAAAATGTAAATGCTACGTCAATCGCTGTCTTCTGTTATCTTGAATCCTGTTCATCTTTTATCCTTTCCACAATCCCCTTATACCCTTTTTCTTTCACTTTCACTCTCTGTGACCCCCCTGCATACTAATGGCACTCCCACCTTGCGTTGGGGGAAATGATTGAAAAATCAAGAACAATAAAAAAACATGGCAGGAGTATAATGTGTGAAAGAAAGCCTGACTTAGTATCCAAATGTCTGTAATGTGCTTAAATCACAAGTAAGTGATGTTAATTATAGCATGATGATAAATTACTTTTGTTATCTGATTTGTTAATATCAGACCCTCTCTCTCGTTAGCATCTCATCTCCACCTCAACCTTTCCCTTCTTCTGAGCTCCTCTCCCTTCCCATCTACCTCATCTCACTTCCTCTTCAATGCAACTATTGACTCTGAATTCCAATTTGCACAATGGAGGTGTAAGCACTCAGAGAAAATAGAAGCTGCAATCAAGTTCGAGTTTCAGCTGAATGTGCTTATATTAACTTCATAATGTATCCTATGGAAAGGCATGAATGCACTTTTCCCTATCCTCTGTGCATTGTCAGTTATATTGAAAAGAAAAGTCTCATTAGCCTTGATGGCTGCTAGAGAAGAAAATTAGTCTGTACAATGATCACCTTACAGTAATAAAAAATATTGCTGGATTGCAAATATTAATTGCTTAAATTATAATTCAGGTTGACAATCCTATAGGCGAAAATCTGAAAACTGAATATTAATATTAATACGTGCAGTTTGGTGAGTTTGGGTAACTGATGAAAAGAAAAGGAAGCCTCTCTTGTTATCAATAACACAAAAAGTAAAGCTTTTTTAGAGACTTGATCACAGTGTTCACAGTGTTCATGTGTGGCACCTAACTAAGGCATGGTATTTATACTTTAATCAGTGACAGAGAGGCATGAGAGCACAACATACATTTCTTTGTTTATCACTTCATGCTGTTCATTTGTAAGTTATATAAGGCATTTTTTGTTTAAAATAAATAAAATTTATTCATTATTTATGGTCTTAATTATCACTCTATTTCATTTATCAGTATGAATAAATAAACTGTAATAATTTGTGTTGTTTTTTTTTATCCCTTCTGGTATGAGTATTCAAATGTTTTTTCCGCAATATTGAAAATTAAAAAAATTGGAAGCCCAAAACATAACTGGTTCTAAGGATTTTGAATAAGAAATTGTGTACCAATACAAAGTAAGCAAACGAAACAATGAAGAACAAAACTGAAATGAATTTAAAAAACATATTTTTTCTTAACTTTTTTGCTTTTATCTATACATAGAGAAATTATATCTTGGAATAAATGCATGAATTATTGATATGTCCTGGAAAGGGATATATTTGTTCGAAGTAGCAAAGTGGTTGTTGACTACTGTAACCAGGTAGGACAATCTAGCAGGTAACCATAATGGACTGGTCCTCGTCGTAGTGGTAGGCAATTGGCATAGTCAATAGGCATTGTCCCTGTACCTCCACATCAGTCTGTATTTATGGCTGACACCAGCCAATCATATAACTGTGATGATGAACCCAGGTGTATTCATTACATCAATTATCAAAATAGTAATGGTAAATTTTGTCATTTCCTTTGTAATTAAACACATCTCTATTCCTCTTCTGCCTTCTCACCTCTCTTATCAGGCCAACACCTCAGCCAACCAACCAATCAGTTCTTAGCTTTTGTTCTCAGTTACCCAGGCAAATAGCCTCCTCCTGTCTGACCAATCAGCACACAATTTGCTATTGGTCAAACCATGCTAAGCTGTACAAAAAAACTCTGTTACAGCACATACTGCTGAAATAGTCCGGCTGGGGATTAATGCCATTTTCAAGGAACAAAATGCTGATGCCATGTGCTGCACATTGAGGTAAAACACTTATTTTCCTTTGCACCAGATGCAAGTCACTCTGGCTCACTTACTTCTACATGACTATTCACCACATCCTTATAAAGAAACATTTGGCATTCATTGACCAAACATCCAATACTACTGTCAGTTGACATAAAAAACTTTCTCTGAAACAATTTTTCAGGAAAATAGCTTCTTCAAGTCCAGTAACAGTTATTGCTCTTTCCAGTAGTGATGGAAGCTTCCTTCTTCACCTTTTGTTCAAAGTAGCATGGAACATCAACGTCTTGATTATGCCATTATTTTCTCTTCCAGTTGAACATGCTATCCATTTTAGTTGTTGCTGCTGTTGAAAGTACTCAAGTGATGTGTTTATTGCTATTTGGTACGTTCTTTGTGATTCTGTAGCACTAGTCCATGAGGTTTGATGAAGTATGTCTTTAATAAAACCTATAAGCTTCATTTGCTCAAGACATTTTTAACTAATGATTGCTAAAGATGCAAAAAAAAAATTGGTTGCTTCCCTGTACCACTCCAGCAAGTACCTGACTCTTCCTGCTATTCTTTACATTTACAAGAGCCAAATCAGACCAAAAATAGAATACTGCTATCATATAGGGGCAGGAGCTCCCCAGTCCTCACTTTCCAGACTTGATACAATCCAAAAGTGTCTGTGTGGGTAATAAATTATTTTCCATCCTGCAACCCATATCTTACAGACGAGATATAACAAGCCTCTCACTGTTCTATTGTTACTTCCATAGAAAGTGCTCAGATGAACTATGTTCCTTAGTTCCATCAGTTCTAACCTTCATGGCTAGGACCCACCCTCATTCCCTCCATATTCCATTGGTGAGAAGTATCTTCTACTCAAGCAGCATCCCGTGAATGACTGCTCTGTGGAACCTACTCTCAAGAGGACATTTACAATCTTTTTCAAGTCTAGGGTTAACTGTCAACTTCCCCACCTCTCTGCATAAATTTGCCTCTTCCTCTGTAAGCTTCTACCTTGAGTGGCTTCCAGACTTTGTACAGGGTAAACCTCACTGTAAAAATATATACGTAAGAAATTGCTTATATACAGCTGATTGTTTAGATATTTCTGAATGAGTTTAGTCTCATGTAGGACAAAGCAAAAAACTATCAGCAAATGAACTAATGGATTAGACTGGCTATTGAGATTACTGATGATATTGTGAATAGCATTTTTTACATAAATACATTAAAACTCTTATTTGCTCTTATGTTTAAAAATAATGTGATGCAGAAAAGCACTTGAAATTATATTTGTTGGATTAAACAAATATATATGAGTGGCCTTAATCGTACTTGTAAATACAGATATTTACCTTGAATAAAAGTTTTATTTCCTTGAAACATGTTAACAAAGTGTACAAATGTGTTTCATGCCTTCTCTCTGACCTTGAAAAGGAAAGCTAGTGGATGTTGCAAAAAAATTTGTCTTTACTCACAAATCCAGCACATCATGATGCAAGAAGCTGTGCTTTTTACTTACATATTAGGGAAGTTATCTTCCCTTTGCAGTATCTAATCCAAAACTCCTCTCTGCAGACAGGAATTCACTCACTGGCTGTTAAGAATCACATGACCAGCCAAGCATGGTGCTTACTAATTGAAAAAGGAAGAGGAAAGTTGACTCAACATATTAATTAGTGCCTTGCTAAAAGTTTTACTATACTAGGTTTAAAAAGAAGTTCTCAGCCAAACCAAGAAGGGATTTTTACTTTTAGGAAGGAGCAATGATTTTTCAGTGCCTCTTTACAGAAGTCCATTGTAAATTATTTTACTATAGAAACAGCTTATACAGTTGTATAATGGAAGAATTCTTTATGGCAGAAATGCATTGCAAATTATTTTAATACAGAAATGTATAGTAAATGATTTTATTATAGAAATTCACTGCATCTTATTTTACTACAAATGTGATTGTAATTGGTCAGAAAAAAAAATAGCCAAAAATTCAAGCAAGTTATTCTCACAGAATAATGGGCTAATTTCCATTATAATTTTTTAAAATTTCAATAATATAGTCTTAGACAGATATATTTACTCAAAACCAGTAAGATAAAATTATATATAAATAATGTATTTGCATGTTAAATAATAAATCTGTTTTGATCATCATATTCACTTATTTAGAAGTAACCTTTTTCTCTTTGTATAGATTGACAGAGAGAAACCTCCAAGTTTTGTGCAAATACAGCAAAGAAAATAGAAATATTCCTTGTCTTTACTGTTTCATCAGCTGGCAATGATAATTTTCTGCACGTTGTTGGACATGAGAAGGTCATTACACAGACTGATGCTTTCTCGTTACCTTCGTAATTGATCAGACATTCTCTGGAAAACATGCTCAAAGAAATGTAGAATTTGTACTGGATTGATTACTGAGCAAATCGTATTGTTCTCTTGTGAATTACTAATTACTCTGCTGAGATAGATTACCAGGATGGCAAGTGTCAGAAAATATTTATTTTGTCCTCAAGCTAAAAAAAAAAAAATGCAATCTGCTTGTGTCTATTCAGCATCTAATCATGAATTAACATGTTCATTTGTGTCTTCAGTTTTATTATGGATATTATTAACAGAAGAGTAGATAAAAATAAATATAGTGATATCACAGATTTTACAAATAAAAAAACTGAAAGCTGATAAAAGTATAAACATTCTTTGCTGTGTTTGAAATGAATTTTCTATGTTCTGCATGGAAGTTTTCAATATCAGACCTTCATGTTGCTGGTTTGTTATTCTAACCTTCAAGCTAAACTATCAGCTATATGCAATTGTTTTCTTGGAACAATGGTTAAAAATGAATCCTCTCTGAAAAAAAATCCATCATCAAAACTTATAGACTGGTGCTACAGAAATACAAAGAACTCTGTCAAATAACAGAAACCACATTATTAGAAGACTTCCAACAGCACCACCAACACATATAACAAGTAGGAAAATAATGGCATAATCAAGATGTTGATGTTTCACACTACTTCAAACAAAAGGTTATTACACTGACCACTATTTCCATGGAAAGTGTTGCAACAAACTGCATTCCTTAGTTCCACCAGGTCTAGACCCATCATACCATGCACATTGTAGCAAACCATCTTCATTCACTTTGTATTTCCATTGGTGAGATATAAGTTCCAATCAGCCAGCTTCTTCCCACAAACTACTGTCTTGTAGAACCGACTCCCAAGAGGTTGCTTCCCTGATTGCCACTATCTTAACTTGTTCAAGTCTAGGATTAGTTGTTATCTTCCGGACATGTTCGCATAAGCTGTGCCTCTTTCTCTGTAACCCTCTATCTCAAGTGCCCCCCGCCCAGGCCTTGTACAGGGTGAACATCATCAACAAAAAAAAATATGAATTTCTATATCTGCTTGATTTTGATGACCCCAAAGCCTTTCTCTTTTACTCACCACTATGCATTTTATTTTTTTACAAGTAATTGTTAGTCCTGTCCTCTAGTTTTTCTTACTATTAAGTTTCTAGTTTCTTTATTTTCCTTTCTGGATTAGAGTCTTGATGACATAGTGTTTTAGTATGACATCAAAGAAAACCTTAACATATTTCTAAAAAACAGGTAATTATCTTTGTTTACCATTGGTTGAGTTTTGTAGTATCTGTTTCACCTAACTCGTAACATAGGGATCAAATATAATGAGCTTCGTACACACAAATGCACATGTATATGCCTATATATATATATATATATATATATATATTTAAAAATAACAATATACAGATTAATACGTAAGTATGTATTTGTTGAGTGATTCCAACTTGATGCAAGGCTATATTGATAGAATATCCATGAAGAATGAACTCACTTGGAATGACCTATAGACAAGCTGCTGTCAAGGTTGATTGTGAGTGTAACAGCTTTTACTGCCTGAATCATAAAGTAGTTTTCAGAGAGTGGTTTGAGAAATAACTTCTATTACTAGCATTACTGATCACTTAGATCACTCTAAAGTCACTGCTTTCAATGGTATGTTCAACTCAACAAAGAAAGGATTAAAAAATCTGGTTTGGTCAGATTGTGGGAAATGTGTTAAGCTGAGAACTTTTCAGCTCTCCCATTGATCTATCAGCTGTTTAATAGAGGACAAGAAGTGCAACACTGAAATCTGAAGACATATTGGGATAGCCAAAGATGCATTCTAAAAGCTAAGCAGTGTATTAAGAAACAGAATGATTTTTTTTTTTTTATTAGAAACAAAGAAAAGTGTATTGAACTGTTACATGATATCAGTTTTCCTATATGGCAGTGAATACTAGACAATCTCTTGGGACTCAAAGTAAAAGAAATCTGGTTCTGCAGAAGGATGTTGAGGATATCATGGATCAAACATGTGAGCAATGACAAAGTTTTAGAGAAAATGGAATCAAAAAGGACACTAATAGTTAACATCAGGAAGAGACAATTGAAATTTCTAGGGCATACAATCAAGAAAGAGGGCTTGGAAAATTTGATACTCACAGGACAGATTGAAGGCAAGACAGACAGAGGAAAGCAACACAACGTATTTAGTGAGCTTGAGCAAATGGATAGTGGAAGAAGGTTTAGAAGGAATAACAAAAAGACAAAATTTATTAAGAGCTATGAAGGATGTTATGAAGGTATTAAATTTCTGGAAAGTAATAAACCCTTTTACTGAGTAAAAGGCTTGGGAGGTGGGTATTGTGGGGACCTACCTACAAATGGACTCTTCCACACCTATATAATATGGCTACCGACTCTGAGTAAAGGGAGTCACCAAGTGAGGGTCACCAAGTGAGGGTCACCAAGTAGTAGACACCGAGTGAGTGAATGAGTGTGTCAGGACACCAGTGAGAGAAAGTACTCTTCAGTCCACATTTACCTTTGTACTACATTTCCAAGAATATACTAACGAGTCCATGTTATCTTTTTATGGTTCTACACCATAACAGAAGGATATCGTGGAGAGCCATGATCTTCTACATAGAAGAAGAAGGATAAATTATAAATAGGTCATTCACTAATTTCCACAAATTTTTTGTCAGAATCCATCTTGCACATTTATAAATCTACCATTCTGTGCATTGAATATTGCTGCCATGTCTGGTCTGGTCCATAGTTGTATACATATAGTTATGTGTTGGTGTTCATGTGTGCATAGTAATATTTCTAAAAACAAGGGGAATAAAAAACATTCAAAATTGCTCTTATTATATGATTATTTTTCAATGTATCTGCTTAGGTTGAGATTGTTTTTGTGCCGGCATTTAAAAATTAGTTCACTGTGTTCATAAGTTGCATCTGTCTCTGAAGTTTTTGGGAGTTCTGGCTCTTGATATTATTTTCCACTTTATTTGTGGGGTTAGGCCACTCTCCAACAGATTCCAATAATGAATAGATAGTGCCGTTTGGTTCTTTTTGCACTTATTTTTGAAGGATTGACGATGGTTGTATAGTCAGTGCTTCCAATTTCCCGCCGATATTCCTAAATATATCTTTTTCTCCTCAACTTTTTCTTTGGGGAAAATTGTCGCTTCATATATTGCATTCTCTGCCATGCATATTCCTTCAACTGGGCACTCTGTTCCTGTTCTGCAGTTGCATGTTGATTTTTCTATTCTGGTTGTATCCTGATTTTGTTTTGGATTATCATGAAGCTCTCTCAAAATTTTACAATTGTGTGAGCTAATAATTCTCTCCATATTAGCCATGCAAGAATAGCTAATCTTTAGATTCATCTTGTTGAATATTTTTTTCAGAGATGTATTTTTGCTAAAATGTTTATCTATCAGTTTTATGAAGTATTTGCCTATATTAATATTGGAGATGCTACAAAAAGGCGGATTGAACCATATAATTTTCCTTTTCCTATTTTTGGGTTTAGTGGATTTTTTATTTACTGACTTATCTATGTAATTAAGAGTTTGTTTAAAATTACTCTTAAATAGGGCTTTATTGTATTCCGATTTACTCTGGTTAAAAATGGTTTTACTGGAGGAAAGTTGATTTATTCTAGCATTTACTGTATTTGGGATTTGTTTAATTATTGATTTCGGGTGATTGGAGTGGATATTTATATATATGGGTGATTGGTTTTCCTTTTAGAAGGGTTTATAAGTGTTATTGTTCAGATTAAATGTAATGTCTAGGAAGTTTACTATTTTTAAGTTGGAAGAAATCTCGATTCTTAGCCCTAGAAATTTGAACGCCCTAATTATTTTCTTTTGTAGTTGGGATGTTAACGGACGATTAGTATCAGGTACAGCAACTAACCCGTCATCTCAGTATAGTCCTTTATTTTGAGGGTCAAGGAATCTACTTAGGATATCTAAAATGTATATACCTATTAGGTCAGCTATTTGAGCTGAATCAAATGATCCCATTGGGACATCAAAGTTGTTTCTGTCTTTTTTAATCCAAGTAGTGTTGTTCAGTTTTAGTATGGATTGTCTAGAGTCCATTATGATTTTTATCTCTTCGTCAGTAATGTCAGTGTGGATTTTGGCAAAACTTAAGCTATTTTCTAATAAGTCTTTAGAGATTGAGGGGTAGAAATCGATGATATCAAGTTGTATAAAAGTAGTTTTATTTTTATACTTTATTTTTTGGAACCAGTTAATGGTGTCCCATGAGTCTTTCCAAAGGTTTAACGGGTATTTTGTTAATATAGATGTGTTTACTCTTTTTAAGATGTTTTTAGAAATTATTCCTAACTCTGATTTGGAGGGATTTATTAGTCTGGACTGTAGATTATTCTGAAAGTTAGGTTTATGGTCTTTAAAAAGTAGGTAGGCGTCTTTTAGATGAGTTGTACCCATTCTATCAGCAATATTATGTTTAAATGCTAATTTCGCAGTTTTTTTGTGTATGGAGGATAAGTGTTTAGAATTGTTGTCTTTCTTATAAGAACCAGAAACTTTATTTTGAATCAGATGGTTGTATTCCGAGGGATTAATTTTGTAGATATTTTTAGATTTGTCGGCTCTGATCCATAGTCTTTTTTAATTTTTTATATTTGTGATGTCTTTTTTAAGTTTGTATTGGAATGGGTTGCATTTTTTCTGGAAGGATATTTTCTTAATTAACTCAATTAAATCTTTTTCAAAAGGTTCTAATAATTTATTGTTTGGTGGAGTGTTTTGAGATTTAAAGTAAAAGGCTTCATTTAGTTTAGTGGGTTTGTTATGGAGATTAAGGTGGAAGTAAATTTTCCATCTCATTCTTTTGATGACGTCAATGATTTTCTCCGTCAAAGACATGGTGAAGGATTCAATAGTAGGGTGAGGAATGTTCTTGAGTCAGTAGTCCGGTGTAAATTTATCCATTTTTGTTTGGAAGTTTGGATCCTTATGGTAATCCGATGGGAGGTAATCCAACAGAGAGCTCAACTTATTTTATAAGGAGCTAATATTTAGTTTATGCAAACTTAGGTAATCCGTATGGGTAGACCCGAGGAGGATGATATCCGGAGAGCTCAATGTAAAATTCAGAGCAGATATGTTTGAATAAAAACAGACCACGTTAAGGTTCGATGTAATAAATTATTTCACCATAACCCCTTTAACAGGGCTCTGGATCATCAGACTTTAACTTCCGAAAATAAAAATGAAAAATGAAAAGAAATTCACACATTTTTGACGGACCTCATCAAGTATACGTAAAATTAACGAAGTGAGGAAGTGAGGTGGGAAAGAGGATATGAATGTGTCATATGAATTTTTCTAATTGACTGTTTCATAGAAAATACCAAAAACTCCACCAAATTTCAAATTAATTTCTTCGTAGATTGTTTAAATATTTACATACAGAAAAAACTTTAACCTCCCAAACATGCCCATTAAAGTAACACGAATTAACAGCGTCTAAAAAATTTGAAAGAAAAACTGTCCTCGTGAAAGTAGTGTAGCTTCTTCCTTTAAAGTCGGTCTCCACCCCTCCACTCCTTAGCCATCTATATCTTGAGACTAGACACAATAAATTCGAACAACATCTAGCCGACACAGTGGAGTTAAAAATTAAAAATAAGAATTTGAAATGCTACATATGACACATTCATATCCTCTTCCCCACCTCACTTCCTCACTTCGTTAATTTTACGTATACTTGATGAGGTCCGTCAAAAATGTGTGAATTTCTTTTCATTTTTCATTTCAATTTTTGGAAGTAAAGTCTGATGATCCAGAGCCCTGTTAAAGGGGTTATGGTGAAATAATTTATTACATGGAACCTTAACATGGTCTGTTTTTATTCAAATATATATATATATATATAAAGAAAAAAGGAGGGGCTTTATTAAAGTAAATGGAAAAAAAATATTAAGTTTTCTGAATTTTCAATCTCAAAAATTTCACACTTATTAAAAGAGAAAAAAAAACTTACTTTGGTGGAAAGTTCCTGATGGTGCAATTGGACTTGAGTGGATTTTTTCCAATATCTCCTTTCCCATGCTAGCAGACATGATCATACAAATTTTTAAAAATTAAAAGAAAACAACTTAAGATCTATTATTTAAAATAAATAAAAATATAAATAATTTTTCAAATTAAAATAATAAATAATAATTACATTAATAAATAAACAAATATATTCACCATCTTAAACAAAGAGACTATCCTGAAGAACTGCAGGAGATTCCAAAGTTGTCTGGAGGTCGTGGTTGAAGCCAATGGCAATTTTATTGAATAAATTCACCCTTTAGTATTTCAAGATATTTTTGTGTAATTTTGGTAAATATATCAGTGTTATTTTCATTTTTGCATAATTTAGATGACAATTTATTCATTGCATCATGGAGAAGATCACTTATCCTTCTTCTGAAATAAAATAATTTCTCACACATATTCACAAGGGCTTTATCAGAATAATTATTATATCCAGTCCAATACTCTGACATTAGAGGCGAGGCGTTAAATTGTCCACTGTTCATTTTTACAAAATAAATAATGCAGTACAATGCTTGATGAACCAAAGTCCTAATGTTCCCAGTCTAATGCACTCACCACTAAGTCATAGTAAAGAAAAATAAAACTCATAGAAAACAAAAGGTTTGAAAACTTTAATGATTGTTACATAAAATGCCATCCTTTCTTCCTTTCAGTGTAGAGCAAATCAATCTTTTTCAGAAAAAAATAATCTTTGAAAATCAATAAGACCATAAATTGACATTCCCTGCAGACTTTGTGTTGAAGATGCCATTTGAGTGGTGTTATAAAATTTGATGCAGTGAGCAGTTTTTAAGGTTACTCGTTCTGAGTCCATTGTGCCATGGTATTTAAAAGTGATTGGAATTTTAGTGTATTTTTGCTGATTGAGTTGAAACAGAGATTTGTTTTAATTTCCTCTATTTCAAAAAATCATCAAAAGTAATTATTTGGTTCAGGATTTTAAATAGAAAAGAAGATAAATGAAGGAACTGATTCTGAGTAAATGCTTAGTCATTCATAATCAATAACTTTTACAAGTGTAATATCCAACAAGGGTTCTTAACTGATCCAATTTCTGTGTGTGGGTGTGTTCCTCTTTGTAAAACAGCAAAAAATAGTACATCATCACAAAATGACACTGTTATAATTCTCTAACTTTATGAATAAAGCTATTTTTTGTCCAATTTGAAGATTAATGATAATCATGTGGGGTCAACATTTGTGTTTAAACCCAGATCTGTTTTTGCATGTCTGTTGCAAAAACTGAAAAGAAAATCATATCAACATTGAAAGAGGGAAAGAGATGGAAAGATTACTAATAGTGTGGGGTCAGCAACCACACTCACCATTATAATTATGATCTGATTTTTTGTGCATTTGTTACAAAAGCTGTTCAGTCACGGAGTCAGGCAGTAAAATTCATATATCTTTTCTGATTAAGTAGGAAAAGCAGAATGCAGCATTACAAAAACAAATTAATGAGGGAGAGGTAACCAATAAAATAATTAGCACAGGCAGCAAAAAAGAACATTTCCTCTTGTTGATTGAGTAAAGAGTTTGATTTGAAATTTCCAGAAGCTTATCAAATATCACAGATACCTGAAAAAAAGATCAGTGAACATGCATTGTAAATAAACCAATCAAAATAGGAAAATTTAGTTTGAATAAATGGATGGATTACATGACACCACACACATTCTCCATATTTTGTAGGAGAAAGAAAAAAAATAAAGAATAAATAAATTGTGTCTTCAATAGTGGCCATATTTCTTTTTGTCATCACATTGCAGGCAAGACACGTTTGTGCTTGTTTCAAATTCTGAGGTAAGTCATGTCTTTCATCACACCCCTCCCTGATCTCATGATCACAAAGGTGGCAGCTTGACGACGGTTGTTTTCGACGGGTGCTTCTTCTTGTTCCCTCTTCGGTTGGATCATCAGAGGGGGGCTCTGCTTCTACTCCCTCTTCGGGTGGATTGTCGCACTCTGCACTTTCTTTGTCAAGCAGCAAACTTTCTGCTCCGCTCTCAGATGTGTCATTGGAATCTTCCTTGGACATACTGAAACTGTGGCGCGGACACAGATCCTTAACGTGGCGGGGTATTCCGTCCACCAGAAATGACTGCAGGCTGATGATTTTTGTCACCCAACCCCTGTTGAACTTGGTGGTGCACTGACTCATTGGCACTTTGACCCACACATGATCTCTGACCTGGTAAGAGCCATGCCTGGTATCTAACGACATCATCGGGGCATCAACCCTTTTCACCCTCAGTTCATATCGGTGGATCCTGTTAGCGGGCGCAGTCTGGGGTGATGTATTGTCTTTTGGTGTGACATTGTACCAGTAGACAGCTTCCTGGACAGAACAGCGCATCCTGGCCATAATTCATTTTACTGTGCAGTGGCATCACTCTGCTCTCCCATTCCCAGCTGGGTTATATGCACAACAGAACCGCAAATTGATTCCCCATTCGTGCGCAAAGGCTCTGAATTCCCTGCTGCAGAAAGCTGGGTCATTGTCTGTGAGGAGTTCATAGGGTGGGCCCTGCTCGAAGAACACTGCTTTCAGCTGGCGAATCACAGCTGCTGAGTCCTGTCTCGCCAATTGCTTCCAGATTGGAAAATGCGATGGGCCACAGTCTGTCAGTGTTAAGAAATGATGGGCACCATTGTGGGTGATATCCATTCCCAGTCTCTGCCAGTCGCCCACTTACCTCAAGCTTTCCTTTTTCCCAGTGAGTTGGTGCAGGGTATATAGACTGGCATTCTTCACATGTCCATATAGCTGATCTAACGGCTACTTTTGTCATTGACAGGCACAAATGGAATCTGTTTTTAGCGTTTTGCTCTGCCACTGGAGTGCCAAATTGACGCCTTTCAACACAGCATCCAGCATACCCAGGTTGATATGTTGAGCATCATCTTTAGGTCGCAGCCAGCAAGCATCCTCCAGCACTGTTTTGTGGCTCTCTAATGCTACTCCAATCACCAGTGTAGTGGCATCAACCCACATGTTCAGCTCCCGGCCATCCATGCACTAATCCCCATGGGACGGATTGTCACACTGCATAGAATCCACGGTTTCAGACACCATGCGCTGGAGAAAGGTATCCTTTGTTTCATCGTCACAGCCCTCAATAACCAAACTTGCTCTCCTCTTGAGCATTCTGCATGCCACAACCACACACTGGGAGGTGGCCAACGAGCCTTCCACACAGAACATCTTCCATTAGGTAATGACACTGGGGGCATTAGGAGCCACGCTTCATTGCCTACACCGCAATTTACCTTGTTTCATCGTGACTGCCAATCTGAGTACCCGTGCGCCATCCTCCAACCATTCTGGGTACTTGCATTCTAGCCTGAACTGGGCCAGATGTTCGTTAACGTGGGTCACGGGAACAACATCTTCAGTGATATAGATGTCGTGTGACCCGCAATTTTTTTCTGAGCCAGCACCATGCTAATGATCGCATTCAAGATGAAAGAAGCCACATTTAATCCAAATCTTAAACGTGTCAGGCAATATCTTTTTCCATCAGTTTTTATGGTATGGTTTGGCCAGAGTGACTTGTGTATGTATACTTGGAGGTACGCTCTCCTGAGATCCAACAAAGACATTTTAGCTGCACAGACGTCTGCATTGGCTGTGAAAGCGTCAACGTGATGGTTGAGCTCCCGGAAGTCCATCACAGGATGTACTTAGATTTGTTCTGCTGTACTATGGCCATCAGGGGAATTAGCCCTTTGGGAGGTGCCAGTTTTTCTGGGTATGGTACATGCCAGCCATTGCTCATCCATGTGTGAAGCTCCTGCTCATAGTCTTCTCTAATCTCTGCTGCTACCAGGTACTCAGAAACCCCATTGTGCAGTCTTTCAGGCATGCAGTCCTCTGACCACTTCCATGCTGCAGTCCAGGATTGCCTCTGATGGTCGAAGGTGGCAGTGAAGTCTGGTTAATCAACAGTAATGCCTGCACACTGAGCTGCTCGCCCATTGCCAATGTGTACTTATCCCATTGGTCCAACAGCAACACCTCCCAATGCTGTTATGGCATCAATCCCCAATAGCAGGTCAAATCCCAGTGGCTTACCATGCACCACCAACACGTTGATCTTGGCAGAACTGCCTTCCTCTGTGGATATGTTTACCACTCTTACACCGCAATATGGACGGGACATGTCTTCAATAATCATAACGTCCACCATCACTCTCTTCCAAGACCAGCACTGATCTGCATCCACAATCGTCTGTAAACAGCTAGTATCAATAAGCACTGAACACCAAGTTCCATTGGCAAGGATGTTTGCTACCGGGGCTGCCGTATTTACATCTCGGTTGGGGAAAAGGCTGGCGTTGATGCCTTGTCCCCTGTAGCATTTCCCGAACAGTCTCAAGCCCAGTGTCCATCCTCCCTGCATCAATAGCAGCATGTTCTGCGCTTCCAGCAGTTTTTTACAATGTGGCCTTTGCTGCTGCAACTGAAGCAAGTCACACTGGTGATCGGGCCACTCTTGGTGTGAGATGAATTGTCACTATGGGGTGGGCATACAGCTGCAACTACGTCCTGGCTTTCATCCCCGGTTGTTGTCAGCACTCTCGCTCTTGCTAATAACTACCCCGCAGACAGAGCTTTAACATTCAGTGCCTGTTGGAGTTGAATGGAGATTGTATCAGGGAACCCCATGATGAAGGCTAGTTTGGTCAGCCTTTCCATCTCAGCTCCCTTGAACCCAGCCAATCCAACAAGCTGCCTGATTTTGTTCGACAGTTGCAGGGGCTGAGGGGAATTTTTGAACCTGCCCGGGTGCACGCACTCGGGTCCCCACATTAATCCGACCTTGTGTCACATCTCATTCTCATGGGGGAATGAGTAAACACCGTGTGTAAACCCCTCCTTGGAGGGGTGTATGCACTCGGATACTTACTGGTCACAGGGCTCCATTCCTGTGCTGGTGGTATCACAACTATGACTAGCTTGGACTGGCTCTGACCAGTTTGGACCAGCTATGACAAGACAAGACCAGCTATGACTAGCTTAGACCAGCTTGGACAAGCTAAGACCAGCTTAGACCAGTGGCCCGAGTGAAAACACTTGGGTCCCAACGTTTCTTTATCATCTTTCAGATGTGTCTCTGTCCTTGGACAGAGTCGCAACTGAGTAAAATTAAACTGAAGAGGCCCCCAGCCCTAGGGAACAGCTGCTCGAGGCCGTGCCCTTCTATTACACCAGAAGGAGGGATCGGTGCGAGCATCGAGGCCAGCGCAACCGACGGTTGCGGGGGCTTGGTGAATTTTTGTTCCTTGCCTGGGTGCATGCGCTCGGGCTCCCCACATTCAACTGACCTTGTGTCACAACCTGATCTTGTGGGGGGTCAAGTAAATAGTGTGTAAATCCCTCTTTTTGAATAAGGTTGCACCTACTTATCATCTCTCAGTTGCGTCTCTGTCTTTGGTGTCTCTGTCAGAGTGTGCTCAGGGGCTTCAAAGGACAGAAGGGCAACTGAAGAAAATAATACTGAAGAGGTGCTCAGCCCTGTGGAACAGCTGCCCAAGGCCACGCCCTCTCATTGCACCAGAGTGAGGGATTGGTGTTTGCACTTGGAGGGGTTTACACATTTGGATACTTGCCGGTCACAGGGATCCATCCCTGCACTGGTAGTATCACAGCTATGACTAGCTTGGATCAGCTATGACCAGTTACGACTAGCTTAGACCAGCTCTGACAAGCTATGACCAGCTAAGACTAGCAGCCCGAGTGAAGACACTTGGGTCCCCATGTTAAAAACTGACCTTGTGTCATAACCTGACTGTACATAAATCATGTAAATCAACCCCTCCTTGAAAAAGTTTCTGCACCCTCTCATTGCTCTAGAGAGAGGGATCTATGCTCACACTGAGCCCAGCACAACCGATGGTTGTGAGGGCTGTGGGAAATTTTTGTCCCTTGCCTGGATGTTCCCACTCGGGTCCCCACCTTAAAAAAGACCTTGTGTCACAACTTGTCTTAGTGGGGAAACAGAGTAAATACCTAGTGTGTAAACCCCTCCTTGGAGGAGTTTGTAACACATCTATTTATCATCTCTCAGTTGCGTAACTGTCTTTTGACAAAGTGCATTCAGAGGCAACTCCATCAAAGGACAGAATCGCAACTGAGGAAAATTATACTGAGAGGTTCCCAGCTCTGGTGAACAGCTGCCCAAGGCAGCGCCCTCTCATTGCACTAGAGAGAGGGATCGATGCTTGCACCGAGGCCAGCACAACGGATGGTTGCAGGAGCAATTTTTGTTCCTAGCCCAGGTGTATGTGCTCAGGTTTCCAACATTAAAACCAACCTTGTGTCACAACCTGACTTCATGGCAGGTTGAGTAAATACAAATTACTATAAAGTAGAGCTTTTTTTTAAATCTCAGAATTCATGGGAGAATTGAGCTCCAATTTCATATTTATTCATATAGATTCCATAATATAGGTTTTACTTAATTATTATGTTTCTCTAACTCTTTAAATATTGAATGTATAACTAATTCTGTTTTTCCATCTTTACACTATATCAATTTATCTTATAAGTTGACCCCTGTTCTGTCACCCATGAAATAAAAATAATTGTTTGTACAGAAACTAAGGATCTATATACATCAAATTGTCTTTAAATTAAGTGTCAGCAGAAGAATTATCGTTGAACTTTTAAAGTAAGGTTAAACATTATTTCAATACTTAGATGCAGTGATCTATTTTGAGTTTCTGTCTATATTTCTGAGATGAGGTATTATGTATTAGGTTTATAATACCCAGAAATTCAACACAGATGTCCTGGGTGTACGTACTCAGGGACCCCACATTAAACCGACCAAATTACAATAAAGAAGAGTTGGGGCTTTTTAATCTCAGAATTTGTGGGAGAATTGAACTCCAATTTCACATTTATTCATATAGATTCCATAATATAGGTTTTACTTAATTAGCTTTTATGTTTCTCTAACTCTTCAAATATTGAATGTTTAACTAATTCTAATTTCTATTTTCCCATCTTTACACTATATTAATTTTATCTTATAAATTGGCCCCTCCTGTCACCAATGAAATAAAAATAATTGTTTCTATGGAAAATAAGGATCAAATTGTCTTTAAATTAAGTGTCAGCAGAAGAATTATCATTGAACTTTTAAAAGGTAAGCTTGAACATTAATTCAATACTTAAATGTAGCAATCATTTTTGACTTCTTCTGTAATTTATTGATACCTATTGCATCTACTCCTTCCTAGCTATTGTGATGATGGGCAAACCAAGTGTTCTCCACAGGAGCTTGTTTAAATGCCGCTTGATAGGGTGACTTTTAAGCTAGCTGCTATTTTGATACAAAAGGAAAATAAGAGTTACTCCCCTTGAACAATGAAAACAACGATAATGACTTGTATAATATATTAATATATATTTTTAACCTTGCATAATCTGGCAACCCTGAATCTGAGCTCAACAAAAATCATTCCCTGCACCTAACTTTTCTGCTTGGGCACACACACAAACACACACTGTACTTTATATATTAGATTTATGAGATTAATAGTTGTCACTGAATTAAATGCACTGACAAGGAAAGAGATTATGTTGAAAATATTTGTGTAAAATAAATGCTATTTTTTTATCATTACTGTTGATTTATTATTAATATACATATGTATGTGGATATACAAGATAGTACAAGATTAGTAAATCATCTATTATAAACTAATACACTAACAAAACCAGTATTAGGAATGGGTGACAAAGTGAATTATAAAGTATACCAAATAGAACAGCTAGTAAGAGTAACAAGTATCCTGAGTATAAGAGTTTGGTGTACTAGTAAATAGTCTTACTAACAAATTCATACAACATATTCAGAAAGCAGCTGAAAATCGAATGTAATTTAACTACAAGAAAATAACTTGTACCAGCTGACGGCAGAACAACTTTTGAAACATAACCAGTGAGATACAAATTAAACAAAATCTACCAGAGGCAATCAGGATTTACCAAAATAACAAATGATAAGAATAAAACTTAATTACATAAGTAAAAAAATCTTTAAAATGATCGACTGTTACAGATTCACCCAATAGAAGAACCAAGCACCACTGAAAAGAGAGGACATAGGAATATGAACATAGGAGGGAAAAGGGGGTGGGGAAGCAAGTATAGATTATGAGGATATGTATGATAGGTAATGGCTGACTCTAGACTTGAAGAGGTGAAGAATGTTGTATTTAGGGAAGACTGCGTGCCACAAAACATCAGCTCTTGAGAAAAAGCTATCTAAATAGGGTGTAATAAGAGGAAGTAGAAAGTGCATATTAATTGGATATACAAGATAGATAATGGTCAACCCAAGACTTGAGGTTAACATCATAGTGACTGGGGAAACATCCTTTCATGAATCTGTTCTAAAAAAGTAACATCTCTGAGAAAGAAGCTCTCTGACTGGAACCTCCTCTTTACCACTGAAATATGAAAGAAATGAGGATGAGTCAACTCTGTGGATGTGGCATGGCAACTTCAATGTATAAAGTTCTGAACTGGTAGAGCCATGGAATGTATTATATATGAACATTTGCCATGTGGATAGCAATAAAGTAGTGAGTCTATCAATATTTCATCTGTGGGGAAAAGGGTTGTGGAGCTGAAAATTATTCATCATGCACAAGGGTGTGTAGATGCTTTTGAACTCTGTCAAGACTGGAAAGTGAGGATTGGGCATGTCCATTTCAGATATACTCCATTTTTGGTCTGATCTGACTCTCGTAAAAATCAGGAAGAGCCAGATAGTTTCTGGAGCAGTACAAGGAATCATCAAGAAGTAATTGTGCTGCTTTGATATAATCAGATAACCAATCAGGGGAGACAGTACTGTGCATTCATGACCAGATACTCTCCTGGTTACTCAGTCAGAAGTGAGATACCATTAAATAAGCTTGTGACTGTGTGTACCATGTTTTGTTTTGTTTTTTTGCAACACATTGCATCACCATATCCATAGTCTATTTTGGGATCCTTAATAGTGTTTTTTTCCAAAGTAAAAGTCGCCATTGAACTGTTGTGGATAAGATTAAGAAAAATACAATGAGGCAAGGATAAGTGTGTGAGGTTCCAAGGAGAGTACTTTGAATTGGACTACGGTATCATTGCCATAGGTAGGCTCTTTTTCCATTCATATTAAATGGCTGGATATTTTCCAGACAGATTACAAATATAGATATATTTACAAGTAATTCTAATGACTCATATGAAATGCAAATTGGCTTCTTTTCCTTTTGTATGAAGTAAATGTTGAATAATTATTATAACACAGAATTGGTTTCACAATATTACCGAGCCTCTCTGGAATTAACCTTAAGTCGAAGTCAGAAAAACTTCTAATTGGTTAATTTCTCAACTACTATTCTTTTATGTTCTATGTCCCTTCAGGATGTGGGCAATCATTGCTCTCCACCACCTCCTGTCACTTGTAGTGTTCTATGTCCCTTCAGGATGTGGGCAATCATTGCTCTCCACCACCTCCTGTCACTTGTAGTGTTCTATGTCCCTTCAGGATGTGGGCAATCATTGCTCTCCACCACCTCCTGTCACTTGTAGTGTTCTATGTCCCTTCAGGATGTGGGCAATCATTGCTCTCCACCACCTCCTGTCACTTGTAGTGTTCTATGTCTCTTCAGGATGTGGGCAATCATTGCTCTCCACCACCTCCTGTCACTTGTAGTTATTAGTAATACTCGTTTTTTTACCATCCTTCCTACTTCCAGTTCTGCCATCCATCCATTCACAGATGACCCACTGCCTCTTACTGTCCATTTTGCCTTCAGTATATCCTGTGAGTGTCGAATATTCCAAGACTTCCTTCCTCATTATGTGTCCCAGATATTTCAGCTGTATCTTTCTCATTATAAGTATAAGTGCCCATTATGTTTCCATTTTCCTTAAGACTTCTTTGTTGCTTACATGATCTGCCCATGGGATTCTCAGTATCCTTCTGTAGCACCACATTTTTCTTATCACCAATTTTCTCTTCCTCTGTAAAGAAATTGTTTAGCATTTACTGCCATATCAGAGGAATGATAGGACATAGCACATAATAAAACTACCTTTTACTATTTTCTTTTTTGAATAAAAAAACAAACCCTGGTTATGCTAGGTATTTTGGATACATATATATATATATATATATATATATATATAAAGAATGATAGTAAATGTACAAAACTGTTTATAATTAATCAATATTTGTTAATCAAACAGATTAATTGAATTATTTTTTTGTCAGAATTAATATCTTTCTTTGTTTAAAAAGTAATGGATAAGTTATCTCTCTCTCTCTCTCATTTATATATATATATATATATAAAATAGCTATCCACTCATGTTTGAGGAAGCCTGTCTATTAGAACAGCTAGACAGTCCCTATTGCATACACCTGCAACTATGCTAAGCAGACCTTAGTTACAGTTTCTGGGAAAGAGAGTGTTACCTTGCGTGATCATCAATTAGAACAAGGCCAGCACAGTCACGCCCTCAGCCACGATGACTATATATATATATGACTTGTAAATTCATGTTGTGCTAGCATGAAGTCACAAGTCATATATATATGTATTTATTCTGCAGTGTTACATTAGAACATGCACATACCCATTGCAAAACTGTACATCTTGTTTCAACCTTAAAAAAAAGGTAAACCTTTTTTAACGTTTCATCAGGTGAAATGTTAAAAAGGTTTTTCCTTTTTTTAATGTTGAAACAAGATGTACAGTTTTGTAGTGGGTATGTGCATGTTTTAATGTAACACTGCATAATAAATAAATATTTATTGGTCTACATTTGTATTGATGCCCTGTTTTAAATTAATGTTTTGAACGCTGAAATCTTACTCTTCATTCTTTTACATTTGGAGATATATATATATATATATATATATATATAAATACAAAAGGAAAACTTACCTTAGCTGACATTTTGTCATCTGAGGGACTTTATCAAGGCAAATGCAAGAATTTTATTTTGTAACAAGTTTTTATAGACAAGAGCAAGTATGAGTATTTTTAGTTCTGATCATATCTATAGTAGTTTTGTATATGATTGTAATTATTCTGATGTTAAGATTGGATAAATTATTTTTGATAGTGGATGTTACAGAAGTTTTTGAGGTAGTATTATACGTTTATTTTTATCTAGTTTATTGTCAGTACTGTTGTTGTTAATGATGTTAATATCTTTTTATGTTGTATATTTTGTATGCCTTTCTCTGGATATGAAAAGAACTAAAAAATGCCGATAAAAATAATACTTCTGAAGCAGGTACATAAAAAATAAATTGCCAGAACTGCTCCTCACAATACACTGGAAAAACTTGCAGAAATTTTTAAAAAAATCATCCATGAACACAAAAGAGATCTTAGACACAGCAATTTATCAAATGCATTAGTCATACATAGAAATAAATTCAACCACAGCTTTGATCTCTTATTAAAAGAGAAAGTAATTTATTTAGTTGGAAAATTTGTGAGAGTACTACTGTAAAATATTATCAAAATATAAATCTATACCCTTGATTTTTTCAAATATCTCCATTCCAAGTGAACATAGATGACCATAAAAATGTTAAAAATTAAAAGAAAACTGTTAAATTTATAACCTCGTTTTATTTATAATATACAACACATAAATTAATTCCAGACTAAAATAACTTAAATATTCATTTTCATAAAAAATTTCAATAACATCTGTTACTCAATTTCATTTATTTCACATTAGATAATGTACTTAGCGTCCTCCATATCTTACCTAGACTTTTCAGCTAACTTTATGAATATTTCTGTGCATTTCCTAAATTTAAAATTTTAAAAAGCTAACAACATTTTTCTCTTGTCTATAAATACTTGTTATAAAATCAAATCCTTGCATTTGCCTTGATAAAGTTTCTCAGGTTAAACACGTCAGCTAAGCTTTCCTTTTGACTTTATTCATGTTATCCTTTTACATACA
The DNA here is from genome assembly GCA_963932145.1 of Acanthosepion lycidas. Classification (NCBI taxonomy): domain Eukaryota; kingdom Metazoa; phylum Mollusca; class Cephalopoda; order Sepiida; family Sepiidae; genus Acanthosepion; species Acanthosepion lycidas. The sequence goes on along the minus strand of OZ010577.1, from coordinate 23,173,421 downwards.
TATTCTATCTGAAATTTTCCATACACACACAAACATATACATACATATATATATATATATATATATATATATAGAATTAATGGATTTATATTTAGTTTGACATTTTTATTACTTTAATCATTATTATAGTAGATGCTTATATTAGAAATATATGCCACATTTTTAATTTAAACAGTGTGTATTACATCTATCAGTTCGCACATTCAGGAAATGTACTTTGGCATGGATTGAACTTGCATCTCCCTTTAATCCTTACTGAACTGTGAAACTATGTAGCTGAACAGTAAAGCATCCACACACATACATATTGTAATTGGGCAGCAGTCCTTTTTTAATACATGTTTTCTTAAACAAAATTCAACAAACTTTGTTGATATTTTAATACATTTTTTGGTGATAATTTATTACATTTTTTTTGTATATGAAGAAGTGTCTTCTTTTCTGGACTTAATGAGTGTAGAAATTGTCCAAATGTTCATTGATTCCAAGTGTTATTTACAATAGTGCATAAATATCATTTATTATAGTAGTATAACTAAAAACCTTAAAAATTGCTAAAAGGGCTTAGAATCAACAAACATTTGAACAATTTTTACATTCATTAAGTCCTGAAAAGAAAAACCTGTGTATGTGTGTGTGTGTATATATATATATATATATATATATATATATATATAAAGAAATATAGTCTTAAGGTGTGCTATATTTATGGAATAAAGTGCTCAATATCAGAGATAGAGCGTGTGTAAATATAAAAGTGAACATAGAAGTCAACACTCTAAGTGTTGACTTCTATGTTCACTTTTATATATATATATATATATATATATATATATATATATATATATGAATCTGAGATCATTTTGTAAGTGATAATATTACATTTGGTCAATCTGACTTTGGACAAGTGAGTTGCAGATCTGGCTTAAAATACTTTGATTTGCTGAAAAGGAATAACAATTTCCTTTGCCATTGCTGCAATGTCATTTTCCAAGAATTTTTTCTTTCTTTCAACAACACTTCCCTCTTTTTACATCTTTCTTTCTTTATTCTATAACATTTTTTATTTTTATCCAAACTAAAAGCATGATTCATTCACTTTCATCTGTTTGTCTTGATACTTCACTCTGCGTCTAAATCTTGAAATGATACATTACAACCATTCATTTTTTACCTCAAGATCAATATACTCTTCTTTATTAGATTTTTCAAAGCCATGATTTCCCCTTTTTAATTTATGATCATCTATTCCCTTGATGCCATTAATGAGAAAGTGAGTTATCTTCCATTCAAATTGATTCTGGTTTTTATTTTTTTTCAATTTTTTTATTTTCACTTGTCTTTCACAGAGTAATATTTTCAAGCAGTGCCTTTTACTGTTGTGTAACCATGGTCCATATAAAAGGAATGACAATGGACCAAGGTTTACTTCAGATTTTATAAACCTTTCCAAAACAGAAACTTTGATTTGGAATTGAAATAAAAGCAGTGATTTCACATACCCTGAATCCATCATAAAAATCCAGTATGTGGAGTTGGTAAATACTAAATACTTAAAATTAGTAAATACTAAATACTTTAAAATGCCTTAGCGTAGTGGTGGACGTACATCTTAGGAGCTCTGAAGCATAAACAGATATGGGGCTCCATTTGCAATCAGCAAAAATAGATTTGAGGATCTAACTGCTAAAATGTAGGTACTGAATAGATTCTGGCAAACTCAATGGGCCCATACAGCTGGGATCAGGGTGCTGCAAGCCCCCAAGAAAATTTCGAAATTTGGCCAATTACAGGGGGATTTTGAGGCCATATGAAATCATTATTAGATAATATTTTAAGGCCAACATTAGTTGCCTCAGTACAGTGATTTATGATTGAAAATGGCTTTATTTTAATAATAGATACTTAAAAAAACATTTATTTTGTTGGAAAAGTCAGTCTTTAAAAAATTTGCTAATTATTTTGCATGATAGCTTCCTCTGAGAAAGACAAAAAAATTGATAGATAATTAAGTTCTTTATTTCCTGGTGGAATGTCTAGTAAGGAATGAGAAATGATGGGCAGCTTATGTCATAAAGAGATAGATTTTACAAGGTTCTGATTGTAACTGAGCAATTAGCTTTCAGAATTATTTTGCTTTCTTAGCACTCACATGTCTAGAGAAATGTATTTGTGAATCTGACAGACAGCTTGATTAAATATTATGTACATTATTTACATTATTCAGACTATTATTCTCATGTTTGTCACCATATTTATTACAATGTTTTGGCCGTATTTTAAACAAAGTCAGTACATTACAGAAAGAAATAAGATAACCACTCCCCCACCAAAAAATATATAAAATAAGTAAATTAAGGAAACAGTAAAAAATTAATGAACTTTATGAATAAATGCATGACACTCTTATACAACTTTAATCAAGCTACATTATTTACATTATTTCGACTATTGCCCTCGTCTTTGTCACCATTATTTATTACAACGTTTTGGCCATTGTAGGCTCCGGCCTTCTTCAGGTGGTTGGAATGTCAACTTTTAGAGTGTGAGTTCAATACCCAGTTAAGGCAGTGGAGAACTTTCAGAGGGAAATTAACAGGAGATAACTAATAACTGACATCCATTAAACATGGCACGTGGAACTAGAACAGTCTACCCCAGTGAGCGAAATAAAGGTTTCAGTTCGAGATTTTTCTTCATATTTTATATTTATTTCTTTATAGGTTCTCAGAATCTTTCAATAATTAAATGGGACATTAATTAAATGAGAAATAATTCTACCTTTGGTTTTTAGTTGAGAAATAATTCTTAATAGGCCGGATTTGGGCATAATATGAACAGGTTTCAGAATTGACTTTTGCACTCTTGACTTCCTTCCAAGTTTGACTGTTGTAAAAAGACTTGTTCTTTGTTAAATATTGCCAAATTGGTCACATAGAACTTGAGAAAATTTAGGATGTTCACATATCTGAATTCAATCATGTATCATTGAAGCTGTCTTTTTAATTACCAGTTGATAGCAATCTGTGTATTTGTCTACAAAACCATGGAGAATGCAAAAGGAAATCACTTCACTAACTTCCAGAAAGTCATAAAAAATTCAGTGAAATCTCTAGAGAGCAATGTCTACTTACATTCTAAACTTATATGCCAATTAATATAGTGTAGTCATAGTAGTAGTAATAGCAGAAATTTGGCACTGCATTTATATAAATGTATTCACACAAATATTACATGTGTCTGATAGTTGACAAGTTGACACTGAGATTGATCAAATATCCTGAAATCTCAGGTGACCTCTTTTGTATTTTTGTAGATTGTAGTATAGCTGTGACTTTGACAGCTTCTGTTAAAAAAGTTCACCCTATACATGGCACTAGATTTATTTGGTGTAAGTAGTAGGAACTAAAGATTATGAGGATAAGGAGGATAAATAATGATTGTCCCTTGACTTGAAAGATAATTGTAGTGCAGAGGGTTACTGTTCAAATAGTAATCAATCAATGATTAATGAGGTGTGTGATAGGAATGAAAGAGGTGGTGTAAGGAAGTAAAGATTATGAGGATAAGGAGGATAGATAATGCTTGACACTTGCCTTTTTTTTTCCTGTGAAGTTCACAAGACCTGGGGCCACTCAAGATAGAGGGTTACAGAGTAAGAAGCACATTTTATGTGGATAGGTGGGGAAGATAATTGTTAACCCTAGACTTGAACAGGTTAAGATTGTAGTGATCAGGGAAGTATCCTCTTAGGTTTTGACTCCACAGAGCAGTGGTTCATCAAAAAAGCTGCTCAAGTGGGACTCCATTCTCACCAAAGAAATAAGAATGGAAATACAGTGATTTCCTACAATGTGAGTGTCTTGATGGGTCCTTGCCATGAAGGTTCAAACTGGCAGAACCAAGGAATGCAGTTCATCTGAGCACTTTCCATGGAAGTAGTGATAGGGCAATTAGAGACTTGCTACATCCATCTACGAGAGAAGGGTTGAAAGTTGGAAAATAATTTGTCACCCACAAGGATGCAGAGATGCTTTTGGACTATCAAGACAGGAAAGCAAGGGCTGGGCAGCTCCTGCTCAAATTTGACAGTAGTATTCCATTTTAGGCCTAATCTGGCTCTAGCAAAGGTAGAGGATAGCATGAGGAGTCAGGTACTTACTGAAGCAGTACAGGGAACTGACCATTTTTCCTGCATCCTTAGTGATGGATCATATGTACAAGTTCCACTTTAGGTCTGGGTTGAGTTTAAGGCTTAATAGATGCTCAAGGCATGGAGCCTCTCCAGGGGAACATTCATTTATCATGACTGGTGGTATTTAGGGGTCTGATTGGCAATGATAGAATGTAACTAGGTTGGTTTTCAATGCATTGAATGCAAACAGCCAGATGTTAGAACTAGATCAGATGAGAGATCAGCTGCCAATCTCTGGTCATCACTAGTTTTGGATGTGCACCCATATATCATTGGCATAGATATTCACAAATGATCTGGGTATATTTTTGGTAGACCTTTTATGTAAAATAAAAAGAGGGTTACTCTGAGAAGTGACCCCTGGTATTTTCTTTGTGTCATGGAGCCAATGGTATTGCATACCCTCATCCTTTTTGAAAGTAAGTGGATTTCTTCTGCACATTGACTTAAAGCCACAAAAAGCCACTCAAGGTAGATGTTTACAGAGTAAGAGATAGAGTTCATGGTGATATGTGGGGAAGAAGATAACGGTTGACCCTAGACTTGAACAGGTTAATATTGTGTTATATTCCATTCTAATAGGAATATATACTTGACAAACACGGTGGATAAAGTAAGTAAAGGTTTATTGTAAAAAACCACTACAATAAGAATAAAGGTAACAGTTATGCACAAGGTCGTCACAAGTCAATCCTGTAGTGAGTGCTGCTATTGAAAGGTTGGTACTTCTCGCGTAAGTCCAAGTCTGTTGAAACTTGGCTAATGCATGGAATAATAATGCAACACAAAATGTACTTAGAACAAAATGTATTGAACAAGAAAGTGTACACAATATTTACATATAGTCTTTTGTATATTCCTGGGAAGACCGTTCCTGGAATGTGTGTTGACTGAGTCGCAGTTGGGCAGAGTCTCTGGTTGGATCTCTTCTGATTCCTCCCCGGTACCAACCATATTTATATGATCGGTACTCCACTATGCAAATTAGGTGGATCCTACCACAACACCCCCCTCCCAAGCCTTGGAATCCCTTTTGGATTTCAAACTGGCTTCCTATATGGGTTGATGATTATGGCTATTTCTTTGTAGATCCATTTGCATACATCATATGCATATGTCCATCCACTTAATTTTAATATTTTTTTCGGTTTGGATTCACGTCCAATGGTTCCGTGAACTTTCGTTTCCTACCGGATCTTCTCGGTTCAGGAATATTCTGCGGAGGTTCTACTTCAAACATATCATACATTACATCAATGGGATCTTCCTCCTCATCCGGTATACTCTCTTCATGCTCTAGAACGTAACATTTTTTAAGTTGGTTCTGGTGCCTTTTATGAGTATTCTTCGGCCCTTTAATTATGTAAATCAGGTCACCGATTCTCTTGTCCACTATGCCTCGCTCCCAGAACTCAACGTTGTTTTTGTAGCACTTGAAAAATACCTTCTTTCTGGAAGTGTATCTTTTTCTCGCTGTATACATAGTATTCTTTACTCTATTTTTTCCTGGCAAAAGCTTGTCAAACACTGACTTAACTTTCCTAGTGAACATTAGTTCAGCTGCTGCCATGTTTGAGTGTGTTCTCTGGTTTGGCGTAATTCTGTATACCTGTAGGAATTGCTGAAGCGCCTTTTCCATTGGAACTCCTGAGGCTTTCTTCAGCGCACGCTTTAAAGTATCGACAAATCTTTCTTCGAGTCCATTGGACCTCGAATGATACGGCGGCGTCGTTATGTGGTTAATTTGATATAACTCACAAAATTCCTTAAATTCTTCAGAAGTGAATTGTGTACCATTGTCACTCACAATACACTCTGGCACACCGAACCGTGCAAATAGTTCATGCAAAAAAGTTGTTGTGGTATTGGACGTAGGCTTTTTGCAGCGTAGTACTTCCGGCCATTTTGTAAAAGTATCTACCACTGTTAAGTAGTAATAATCTTCTACTGGACCAGCAAAATCAATGTGTAACCTTGTCCACGGATGATCCGTCTTGGGCCATGGTTTGTGTACTATAGGTGGTGCCTTAACTGCTAACACACACCCTTTACATCGATGAACCATGTTTGCGATATCCACATCCATTCCTTTCCAATATACAAAGCTTTGCATTAAACTTTTTGTTCTATTAACCCCCGGGTGACCCATATGAAAGTCCCGTAGTATTCTTTTCTGCAACTTTTTTGGTACTACTACTCTCTCACCATATAATAAAACTCTGTCACAAATTGAATAAATCTCCTGCACTTTTTGGTCATTTGCTACGATTTTGCTTTTTATTTCTAAAATGAAATCATCGCTTTCAGCTTCTTTTTTGATTTCCTTTGATGTAACTGGTAGCTCTCTTAAAATGTTGTTTACCATGCTTTTCACCTCATAATCTGCTCTGATATTTGCAATAATTGATTCTTCGAATCTTTCTTCTTGACTCAGTACGAGTCTTGATAAACTATTCGCATGAATTATATTTTTGGATGATAGGTGCTTTATGTGAAAATCATAATTGAGAAGAATGGTTCCCCATCTCAACAGACGATTTGCCGTATAAATGGGTAACCCTTTCTTTGAACCAAAAATAGTGATCAGAGGTTTATGATACGTTTCTAGCATAAAATGTCTGCCGTGGATGTATCTGTGAAATTTTGTTATGGCAAAAATGATACTCAGCGCCACTTTTTCGATCTGTGAGTAACTTCTTTCTCCTGGGAGTAAAGTTCTCGAAGCATGTACAATTGGTTTTCTAGAACCATCTGGCATTATGTGTTGAATACACGCTCCTATCCCGTATGAACTGGCGTCACTTTCCACTACAATATCAAGTTTTGGATTGTAATGGGTTAAAAAGAGGTCGGATGTAAGCATTTTCTTTATTTCATCAAAGGCTTTCTGACATTCTACCGTCCATTCCCATGCCTTGTCTTTTTTTAGTAGTTCATTCAACGGAGCTCTTAGATTGTACATTCCTTTAATGAACGCTTGATAATAATTTGCGAGCCCCAGAAAACTCTGTAGCATCGCCACATTAGTGGGCGTCGGCATGTCTCTAATCGCAATGGACCTTTCCGGATCTGTACATCTGCCATTTTTGTTGATTATGTGACCTAAATACTTAATTTCCTCCAAACCAAATTCGCACTTTGACTCTTTGACTTTAAATCCAAAGTCCTGAATCTTTTTAAATACTTGATTGAGATGCTCTTGATGTTCATCGACGGTTTCACTCCTTACTATATTGGATATTTCTCCAAGCCTGCTGAACAAAGTCTCTTGCCGACCCAGAGGGCTCCACGAATCATCAGCCAGGTGAGTGATGCCTCATCATTATTGAGACATTTCAACCCAGGTGCCCAAGGCCATATCGAGCGAGCCTCCTGCTTCGTAAGACCGAGCTCGTCGATCAGATCATCTTGAACGGACCCCCTAACTAACAATTGATACAATGCCTTATGAGACAACGCCTGGGCATCAGAGAGGTCATCCGTAAGAGGAGCTTCAAAGCACTACAACATTCGCGGTAGAAGGAGCACTCGGCACGAGGTCTACGGCCGGCCTCCTCCTCGCACGAGTGCACACTTCTCAGGGATGGGAAATTTTTTCGGACATCTTCTTTCCAAAAGGTGCCCACCTCATCCAATCTGCGACACATTCGGTCTAGAAAGGTAATGCGAAGCATATATTGACGAATCTCAATGCTAGGCATACCCAGACCGCCCTCAGAGGGATGAAGGCAACAGATCTCGCGACATACCAAAGGGGCCTTGTCTCACCACAAGAAAGAGAACAAGGTCCGGACTAATGACATTAGTCTGGCATACGGGAGTGGAAGCACAGAGAGTCGGTAAAGGAGGATGGGATATATGTGTGAAACACATACCTCCACCCTTCCCTTCAGGGAAAGTCTCCTCCGAGACCACAGATTAACCGCGATCTCGGCCTTCCCTTGCACCTCCGACCAATTCATTTCCAACTGGAGATCAGCACCAAACCAGACGCCGAGTATCTTGATCGGCCCATTCGTCCTGAGGAAAGGTCCGGGAAGAGAAACTCCCTCCCATGCACCCAACCGCAAGCCCAAAGACTTATCGAGGTTGATCTTGGCCCCTGTCACCATCTCATACCCACTGATCTCTTTGCTGACTTCGTCAATCTCGGCTCTGCTCGACAAAAGAACCGAAACATCGTCAGCATAGGCAGAATACCTGGCTGAGGTGGAAGCCCCAGGCAGGGAAATTCCGCGCAGGACCGGATTCGCCTTTAACTTGCGAAGGAAAGGTTCCAACGCAAGAACGTAAAGCAGAGGCGAGAGCGGACAACCTTGACGAATGGAGCGAGACAATACGAAAGGCTTTGATCTTACCCCATTCACTTCCACCAGCGCACCAGGGGTCGCATACAAAAGTCGGATCCGAAACCGGCTGCCGAAAGGACAGCCTCCAGAAATCAATGGTCAACCCTATCGAAGGCCTTGGACTGATCTAAATTGATCAGCGCGGCTTCACTGTCGACTTGTTCTAAGATCAAGTGTACCATGTGAAGGTTATCCTGAATAGTCCTACCCTTCACAGCACAAGTCTGTTCAGGGCCAATCAGACTAGACAGGACAAGCTGCAAACGGTTGGCTAAGATCTTCGCCAAAATCTTTAAGTCCGTATTTAACATCGTTAAAGGGAAAAAGTTCCCTAACCCATCCCCACCGTTCTTGTCCTTACGCAGCAACTTGATCACACCCCTGGTGAAGCGTTGGGGTAAAGACCCCTGCTTCATCCAGTGGTTGAAGATCAGCTCCAGCAAAGGAACAAAAACGTGCGACAACCTCAAGTAAACTTCGTAGGGAAGACCATCTAGACCCGGAGACTTATCGAGGCCAACCTGCTTCAGCGCTTCCCAGATCTCCGACTCTGTAATGGGACCCTCGCACCTAGCCGCTTCAACTGCCGAGAGGCAGGGAAAGTCAGCTAAATAGGCGTCGAACTGAGCAGAGCTCAGACCGGGCTCCCTGGTGAAAAGATCCTGAAAGTAGTCCCGAAAGACCTCACATATGCCCGCGTTTGTAGTCACGGTCCGCTTATCCGGCAACGTGACGCACGCTATGTGTCGCCTAGACGCGTTTCGATTTTCCTCTGCACGCAGTTCAGCGGCCATATTCGTTGCCTCAGAAGACATTCTTTTTAACCTAGCCCTAACTACCAGAGCTTGATCCTTCTTGATAAGCAAGGAGGACAGCTCTGCCTTAGCTAAAGCTATATCCCCACTAACACGGGATTTCACTGCCCGATCGACTTTATTTTCTAACGCAGTTTGCGCCGCTAATCTATCTAGATTGAGTCGACGACTAAAATCGGCAGCAAACGTTCGAATTTTAGATTTTAAATTGACCCATCAGGCATTTCCCACAACCGCTCCCGTCAATTCCCTTTGGATGGTCAGTAACAGCTGGTCCCAGAAACCCTGATCACCAAAAAGTGAACAGTTCAATTTCCAGTAACCAGCCAACTTAACCTTAGGCTTATCTAAGTTTACATGGACCCGGACAAGCCTATGATCCGTATAAACTATGTAATGGAAACTTGGACACCCTACATCAACTCTCCTAACTAAGACTCGGTCCAGGTAGCTCGCAAGCATCCCAGGAGCCGAGTTGCCACTAGTTGTCCAAGTCCATGCTACCTCCCGAGGGTGTTCATTCCGGAACTTATCGACAAGATCAAACCCATCGATAAAGTCCCGAAATGGTTTCACATCTGGGTTGTTAGTACCTTGTTTATGCCTTATACGATCTATATCGGGATCAAGGACGGCATTCCAATTCCCGCTAAAACTACCCGACGATACGTCGTCAAGAACGGCGCGATCTGCCGAAACAAAGCAGGCCACTCGGAATGGGTATTGGGCATATAAACCCCAATGAGACGTAGAACCTTATCCTTTATGGTAACATCCAGCACGCAAAGTCTGCCCGCCGGATCCGCGAAGACAAGGGTACAAGCAGCCTTCAAAGACTTGCTCACTAGCCAAGAGACACCCTTCGAACGACCATCAAAACAGGCTGAATAAAGGGCAAACCCCTTAGACAGTATGTCCTCACGATCATGAGAAAACCGGGTCTCTTGTATACAACATACATTCACCCCGAGGCGCTGAAGGTCACGAGTGAGCCTCGCCCTGCGAGACTCGGACCTCAGGCCCCGGACATTTAAACTGGCTAACCAGAGAGCCATCGTGAAGCCGATTAGGGTTGTCCTTCAGGATAGAACATGACTGGGATGAGGACACCGACAGCTTGTCCCATCGAACCTGACATCATCTCAGTATCGAGAGTATCACTCTGAGACAAGCCACCGATGTCCGCGGGATAGGTTAACAAGAGCTCTATAAAGGGATGGGTGAACAAAAATAGGGACCCTCCCTTTGCACTTTTTTGTCTCATCTAAATTATCCTCAAGGAGGACTACTGCTGGGGGCACCACTTTCAAGGAGGCCTTAGCCTCCTCTATCATGCCCCATATCTCCCGCGTACCCGGGCCAGTCCTCACAACGGTTAGCTGATTCCGGGCCTTAAAATTTACATTTACATCTACACCCTTGATGTGCCAGAAGTTCCAAAGAACTTTTAAGGGCATCGGGTTTTTAGTTTGCCCGAAGACCCTGTCAGCCTGCTCCCGGGATATGCGGCAGACATCTTCCCTCGGGAGATATGGTGGTTTTATTTTCTTTTTTTTCTTATCAGAGACTGGAAGAATATTGGGGCTTCTATTACGTTTCTTTTGAGGAGACTGAGCGGGAGTTTGCATGGGAGTGTCTTTCGGTGTTGTAGAAGGTGTCATGCCGGAAGGTGTTTTTACGGGTGAAGGTTTGGAGGAACGAAGAGATTTTGCAGGAGAGTTTGTCAGAGATTTAGGCGGAGGTGGTTTTGTGAAATTTGATGGAGGGGAAGACGGGGCAGAGGATAGGGGGCCCGGTGCCCCCAGCGATTTTTTATTTTTAGCCCGCTTGGCCTCCAATTTTTCTCTCAATTTTTTGAGGTCCAAAATTTTCTGCCAGCTTGGTTCGTTGAGTTTTTGGGTCTCAGTAGCTGTATCGGCATAAGACGCCGAGGCGTTGCCCTCAGAGCTGGTAGAAGGAATGGGGCTGTAGGTGACATTATCCCCGGGTTCATGTTGGGACTGAGGAACCGCTGTTTGGGTCTTCCCCTTGCCCCTAACCACGAGGCCCCATTCCCCCTCCTCCTTCTCCTTAACCACACATTGGTTTCGGGGGTAATGTGGGTCTGGACACAACCGAGGGATTTTCCCCAATGGTCCGCCCCGCAGCTAGGCCCACTACAGGCGCCGCGGATTTTACTTTGTCAGCCAAGGGGGTATTTTGGTCGCCTGTGACTGGAAGGCCAGGGGCCTTCTTCCCTGGGCAGGAGGAGGAAAGGTGACCAGTCTCTCCACACCTCCAGCAAGTTGGTCTCCTACCGGTCACTATGACCGGCATTTTCCGGTCACCAAACACCAAACAGTTGGGGACGGACTTGAAGGCCTCTTGATCCAGCATAATATCAAAAGTCCATCTCCCGTTCAAATTGTTGGAGAGAGCTCCTAAAATTTGGCCGTACTGCATAAAAAATGCAGCCAGGAGCTCTCCCGAAATTTGAGGAGGAACCTCGAAAACGGCCACCCTGGTCCACCTTCAGCCTTCGTATTCAGTTCTTAGTATTAGATCTTTCATGATCAACTCTTTCTTTGCCATGGCCAGGCAATCTTCTGGTGTGGGCAGCAGAATGTCCCACATGAAGAACCCTGTACCCTTAATTACTCTTTGGGGTTTAATCCCCAGGGACAAAAGTGATTTAATCACTGTGTCTTTAGTGGAGCGACAAATCTTTTTGTTTTTTTTGTCCACCACAAAAACGGTCACCATTCTTTTTTTGAACACATCGAGCTCCTGGACAACATCGATGAACCCATCTTTATTTACAAGATGGGCGTAACCTTTCGCCTTATCCAGGAAATCCGCCATGTTCAGAATACAACTTGGAGGGGACTTCCAGCATGAGGGCAATTCCTCGGCTGTCTTTTGTGCCTCCTTTGGCACCTCAATAGTCTTGCTACTAGCTTCTCCCTTCTTGGAGCTATTAGTACGGTCATTTTTAGGGCTACCATCAGCCCGCTTCTTTGCAGCATTATCAGGGGGGTTGGCTTTAGCAGCCCTCCCAAAAAGGTCCTTTTTTTATATTGGCCCGACTGGCACCGTCGGCCATATTGAATACGTGGAGACTACCACCTGCGGGTCTTTTAATATTATCGCCAGAAAAGGAGTTTGGTGGGGGGGGGGGAAGAAATTAAACAAATAAAAACAAGCCTGGATTTACCAGTAAATTAAAAAAAAGAGAAACAAAACAATAAACTTTTTTTCCAAAAAATAAATAAACTGGGAAAAAAGACAAACAAAAATTAAACAGGAAAAAAAAACTAAATGGTGCCCAAAGGCAGCCGAAAGCAAAAAACAAAAACAGAAACTCCTCTCTTTTTTTAAAAATTCAAAAAAATGTACAAACAGAAAAAGAAAGGAAAAGAAAAAGTCTGGTTTACAACCAGAAAAAATTAAAGGTTTGAGGCCGAAGCCGCTAAAGAAAATAAAAAAGCAAAGGAAAAAACAAACTAGTTAAACCAAAAAAGATGAGAAAATGCGACCGAAGTCGCTAATAAAAAGAAAAAAATAAAGTTTTCTTTTTCTTTTTTTCAAAAAACTGTGCTGACTTTTTTTTTTTTTTTTAAACAGAAACAACTAGAATGAAATAAACAATAAAAAAGAAATCGTCTGGTAAGACTTTGTCAAACCGGACTAAAATAAAAAAATTATGAGGGCCGAAGCCCAAAAAATAAAACAAACAAAAAGAAATAGAAGAATAAAATCAAAAAATAAAACTTAAAGTAAAACTTATCAGAAAATCTTCAGAAGTTCGTTAAGAAAGTTCCTCAAGCACTGAAAAGAAACAAATCGTTAGCAGAGAAAAAAGGTCCGTCGAAAGTCAAAAAATATCAAACAAACGGTCTCTCTGGTTGGATCTCTTGATTCCTCCCCGGTACCAACCATATTTATATGGTCGGTACTCCACTATGCAAATTAGGTGGATCCTACCACAACAGAGTCGTACTCAACAGATCCCAGCAAGTCACTATAGTCTGTTGACTTACCAATACTTATAGATAGTGACTACCAATAGTGTAGTTACTCATGGGGGTGACAGGTTATTTCATTACATCATATTGTAGTGATGAGAGAAGACTCTTCAAAGTCAGTTCCACAAAGGAGCATTTCATGGGAAGAAGCTGCTCGAGTGAAACTTAGAGCTCATCAATGAAATACAAGGGAACTAGGGTGGTTCATTACAATGTGCATGGAAGGTAGTTCTTAGCTGTAAAGGTTAGAAGTGATGGAACAAAGGAATGTATTTCATCTGAACATCAGCAGGGAGAGACTTGTAACACCTCATCTGTGAAAAAGAGATTGCAGAGTGGAAAATAATTTATCCCTCCCAAGGACATGGAAACTCTGTTGAGACTGGAAAGTGAGGACTGGGCAACTCTTGCCCACATATGGCACCAGTACTCCATTTTAAGCCTGATATGGCTCTTGTAAAGGTACAGGACAGCAGGAATTAGGTACTTTCTGGAGCAGTAAAGATAACCGACTATTTTTCAATTATCTTTCGCAATGGATCATGTGTATAAGTTCTACATGAGGTCTGGGTTGAATCCCAGTAGGTGCTAAAGGCACAGGATATTCCCTGAGGGAACACACCTGCCTTTAAATGCATATAAAATCAGTGAACAAGGGGGAAGATGATAAAAGCCAATTATGAGAAGAGAAGATTTGCAACTATTTGGACATGCAGCTCCTCTGAATTTCTGACAGTCTGCTTTATTTTTAGTCTGGCCCTCGAGAAAAAAGGCTGGAGTATAAATGAATAAAAATAAATTAAATTTTTCTAATCAGTTTCTTTCCTGGAAATTAAGAAGAAAGAATTGGAATCATTATAAAGTAGGAATAAAGCTGTCAGAGTTTTTATTTTTGAAATGCTGTATAATTTGTAAAAAAAAAAAATATAAATACAATTAAATTTTTGTCTTCTCTTACATTACAAATATGGCATACAAAAAAAAAAAAAACAGATTTTCTATAGAAGAAAATAATTTAAAGATATAATTGATAACTTAAATTTTAAAATGTCTTCTGTTAAAACATTGTCAAAAAGTATGTATTGATAATTATTCATGACCAGTTTACGTACTCCTGCCATAAAAAAAGTGATAGCAATTTGCTAGTGTTGGATATTTTATAAGTCCGATGCAATTACAGAACTGCCATCATTTATCTGTGAGTTAAAAATAAGACATAAGTCAACCATTCTGTTTTCTTTTTTGAGATTATAATAACAGAAAATTTTATTTCTATTACATCAATCAGAAGAGTCCACTACCTTTTATTATAAACAATTAACCCACCACAGGATATCGTAAATTTTTCTGATAACCAAGTAAAAAATGGATATAATATATAAGGAAAGAATATAAAGAGATAAGAAAAACAATAAAAAGGAGAAATAACAACATTCCACATGTACGCACATAATGCACAGGCAGGTATGGGAACATGCCCCCACACACACACATATGCACATCCACAAAATGAAAAAAAGAAGGAAAAAAATCAACCTTGAACCAATGAAAAGTGCTTAAATTATTTCTTAACTAAATATTAAAGGAAAATGAGAAAATAAACTGTCAATTGTTGACATCTCCTGATGAGTGGACAGAATGATGGCTTGAGCATCTGTCAATGAAACTCTAGAGTCAAGATGATGAAAATAACATCAATCAGCTATGTTACAAATTTCACATTTGTATTAATCCTGTATATATATATATATATATATATATATATATATATATATATATATATAATACATATATTTTCCTTCTTCTTAGTGATGTTTTACAAGATATTAGTTTTTAGTTTTCAATTTTTAAATAACACTATATAAATCTGTTTACATATCTACATTTACAGATAAGTTCTGATCTTTCATTTAGTAATTTGTGTTACTCTGAAAATAAGATTATATCTATATCCTCCTCCAGTCAAAGTTTCTTGAGTTATTGTTGTAGGCTGGTGCTGTTTTCCTTATTTTTGATATTTTGGGTGTACATGGTGCAATGGATAAATTATCATCTAAATTGTGCAAAAAATGAAAATAACTCTGACATCTCATTTTAACAGATATATTTACCAAAATATCTTGAAATATGAAATATATTTAATAAAATTGCCATTGGCTTCAAGCACAACCTCCAGATGACTTCAGAATCTGCAATTCTTCTGGATGTTTTCCTTATTTAACACTTTCACTGCTACTCATTTGTCCAGTGCTGCCCCCATCCGGCCAGCCATTTTTAAAGAAAATGCCAAATTTCAACCTACATATTTTATTACACAGAAAACTGGCACCAGTGTGTTTTACAGCATTCCATTTTCATGAATATACCTGGGAATGACTTACCAGATCAGTAATGGGTATACACATGATATCTTTTGAAGCATTGTCCTTTGTGATTTTACGAGAGATGGCGCAATGGGACACTCATACCAGCGGTATGCAAAAAACGTAGGTTTCCGTACTTAGCCAGCTCGAGCAAGATAAGAAAAATGAAGATCTCTGTAGTTAGCAGCGGAAGTGTTAAGTTGGTGAATGCTGTCATAATATTTGCCTTCGGTTATTTTTTGGTGTTAGAATGAGTTTTGTTGGCCTCTCACTCAACAACTGCGCCACACATAATAATTGGAGCTCCTGGCACGAATGCCAAGCAGTACAGCATGCCATTTCCAAATTTCTGGCAGAATGAATTGTGTCATGATGCTCTTTTTCTCACATATGTTGCCCAACTGACCCTACTATACTCTTCAGTTGACAAAACCAAAATCAAACAATGTGCATGCACAAAAAATGGCGATAATTTACCCATCGCATCCTACATATTGACCGTTTTTAAA
>OZ010577.1:23129686-23154686 GCA_963932145.1 Acanthosepion lycidas | reverse complement strand
GACATGGCACATAGAAGGAGAAGCAATGGCTTGGTAAACACTGGAACAAGGTCATCATATGACAAAACAGATATCCAGTCTAAGGTTTGTTTTTCAACATTTCTTACAATCGTAGGAAAATGAATTCTGTCTCCAATAACCTTCAGAAAAAGATGAATCCTTACAAAAATATTAAAGTAGCTGTATTTCAAACTTGACAGGGTTCAAAGGCATTTATACACTCTTGTAGGTGAATTTTCAACCCTAGAACACTTCTCCCATTGAAAAAATATTGCTTGCCTTCTGCTACTCTATTGTAATTTTAAAATGTACAGACAAGCTGAATTCAATTAGTTTCACCAGTTTAAACCTTTTCAATTCATACCTGTCATGCCATGTACACAGGATTGACTCATTCTAATTCCTTTCCTATTCTAATGTTAAAGAGGAAGTTCTACTCAGACAGCTTCTTCAAGGGAACTGTTACATTGTGGAACAAACTCCTGAGAGAATGCTTTCTTGATCAATACAATCTTACCTCTTCAAGTCTAGGGTCAACTGTTATCTATCTTACATATTCTCATAATATGCACTTCTTACTTCATTCTTGTATGCCTTTACATCACCTCATTCAGTAACCTTGAGTAACTCTTGGGCCTTGTATTGGGTGAACAATAATATAAAAAAGTTAGAGGGAAATTAAAAATGAAACAAATAATTTTATAATCTTATTATTTAGAAATATGTTTAAAAAGAAAATTATAGATTTTTTGAACATTTTTAAGATAACAATTCTCTGATATTTTAAGAAACATTTTTAAGAAAAAGATTCCTAGGCATTTTCTCCATAGATATGAATGACCCAGTGTGAGACACCATCAAACAAGAAACAGGCCTGCTGGTTGACCTCATCACTGTCATCAAGAAGAATCTGAAATTGTTCATCCATGTCAACAATCTTTCTACTGCCATCCTACAAGGTTCCACTTTTGGCAAAAGAAGAGGAAGATAGAGAAATTTTGCTGACAACATCACTAACTGGAGTGGAAGGTCATTCAAAGAGATTCAGACATTGGCACACAACAGAGAAATGTGGAGGGAGCTGGTCATACTAACTGCAACATTACAAACATGCCCAATTAGGAGAATGATGATTATGCTGATGAGAGTAATCCATATTTACTGCTAAAATAAACATTGAAGGTACATTTTAATACACTCAAGTCATTAAACAGTTGTCCTCTAAAATCATGTTAACGTAAAATTAATTTGCAATACAAGAAAAGCAGTATTTAGCAATATGTGTTTATGCCTGGGCAAGATCATATGGTGTAAGGGCTTAATTGTTTTTTTCACAGACAAATTTTCAAATGGAATTGATTTAATCCTCAAAAATGCAACAAAATTTATAGTCTGATGCCAGTTATTTTATGTGATGCATCACTTGAGGATATGGGTGATCATGGCACTCTGCAGCTTTCTATCAATTATAGCTCAAAGCAATCTTTGTCCCCCTTACTATTTCTACCAGTCTTTCTTCTGTCAATCATTTACACAAGCTTGCAATATATGCTGTGAGTGTCAAATTTTCCAAGCCTTCTTTCCTCATTATGTACCATAGAAAATTCTATTGTCTCTTTCTGATTCTAAGTACCAGTGTCCTTTTTGTCCACATTTTCCTTACAATTTCCTCATTGCTTTTATATTCTGTCTATAGTATTCTTAACATCCTTCTGTCGAACCCTGTTTCTGTTGCTGCAAGTCTCCTCTTCATTTGTGAGGAAATTTTTTAGTCTTCACTGCCATATGAGTGAACCCTTCTCCTAGTAGGCTTGTTAGTCCTTACAAATGGGCAATCTTATTTCAGCACTTATGCATGATGTTTCTGACCCAAAGAGAAATTCTATAGTCTTGATTCCTGGGTTACACTTCATTTAGTAACCTTCTACCTTGAGTGGCTCTTGATCCTTGTATTGGGTAAAAAATAGAAAAAAGTACCAAACTGACATAAACTTACCATAATTAAACGTTACTTAATAGCTGAAATAATAGTAAATTAGCACATAATTAGTGTAATTAAATAATATTTAATGTTTAAAATAATACAAAAGTGACTAACACTATATGAAATATCATAATGATGAAAAATAATTCTAAATTGGTATCATGACAATTTCTACATTCACTTAAATAAGAGTAAATTATCATACATTGAGTCCATTTAAAGTATATTTGGATGATTAAAAATGTTTCTTAATAGACATACTGAGATTAGATTTTAAAATGATTCATAGGCTTAAACAATACTGCATTGACACTTAGAATAATTGAAATATGTTCATTCATTAAAATCATACTAAATTGACAGACATTGTGAATATTTAAAAAATTGACTAAATTCATACTGAATTGGTACAAAATGTTTATGTTTAAAATTTGTTGACTATAATCATATGAAAGTGGAACTGAAATATTTCAAATTTATTTATTGGTTAAACTCTGTACTGGCATAAGATTTATAAATAATTATAATGTAGTCTCTGAGTTATATTATGCTAAATTGGTATGCAGCGAATAGTTTTCAAATTAATTCATTGATTAAAATAAAAATAGTTTGGCCTACACCATGTATATTTAAAATTTATTCAATGGTTAAAATCATATTAAATCAGCAGACATTGAAAATATTTAAAATTTATTCAGAGATATCAATCCTACTAAATTGGTATACAAGGCTTATAATTAAAACAATATTCATTGGCTAAGATCATATTAAATTAGCAGACATTGATAATATTTCAAATTTATTCATAGGCTTAAATTATACCAAAATGGCACAGACTGATTACTTCCATTATTTACATTATTTGGACTGTTATCCTCATCTTCATTCCCATATTCAAAATGTTTTGGCACATTGTACACTCCGGGCTTCCTCAGGTGATTGGAATTTTGAACCAAACCCTTTATTTTGTCCACTAGGGTAGTTTGTTCTAGTTCCACATACCATGCCTCTTTCAGATGTCTCAGTTATTTCCCTTTAACTCAGCTCTCCAAGTTTTGGTTCCCCACTACTGTAGCCTGGTATTGAATTCACAACTCTTTGGGTCTAGTCACTGGATCTAACCAACACCTTTTTTCACTGAGGAGTCAGTACTAAACAAGGGTCTCAACTTTGCTATCAAGTGGATACTGTACTTGGACATCATTGCTCGAATCAAGGAAATAGCCTTGAACTTCCCTCAGGCTCAGGTGGATAAACTTAGATGGAAATTGAGACAGATACTGGAGAAAGCTAAGCCACCCAAATCAAAGATCACGAAACTAGAGAGGTTGGCAATCAGAACTCTACAGAGGGATGAAAACATCATCATACTACCAGCTGACAAAGGCAATGGAACTAATCAGAATATACAGAAAAACTGGAAGAATGGTAACTGCAGTAAAGAAATATCCTACAATGAAAACAGAACGCAAAATGTCACAGATCCTAATCAAGAACAAGGATCACTTCGCATCTAAGACATACAGACAGTTGTCACAGGGTTACACCAAGCTACTTCACATATATGGTCTCCCAAAAATTCACAAAAATGGCATTCTGCTCAGGCTGATTGTTAGCTGCCGAGGTACTGTGTACCACCTTCTGAGTTGTTTCCTAGCAGATATAATCGACCCATTAAGAGGAAAGTCACCCTCATATGTCTGGAACTCTGTCCACTTTGTGAAAATAATCAAAGATGCTCCCATCCAATCCAACCAGATGGTGAGCCTGGATGTGGAGAGTTTGTTCATAAAGGTACCCACAAAGGATGCCCTCTCAAGTACTGAGGGACAGACTGGCCTCAGACCCATCCCTAGGAGAATGAACCAGTATACCAATAGATAACCTGATGGAAATGCTGACTTTCTGTACAAAAGCAACACACTTTGGAATGTGATCAGACAAATATTGAAAGGATGAGGGCTAAGCAATGGGCTCGCCATTATCACCAGCAATGGCAACCCTATAAATGGAATAATTTGAGGAAATGGCATTAAAATCCACATCACTGAAGTCAACCCTATGGCTGATATGTGTAGATGACACCTTCATATTCTGGCCACACCAGGAAGAGGTTCAGCTACTACTGGAACATGTAAACTGAATAAGATTATCAATACAGTTCATAATAGAGAGAGAAAACAACAATAAAACTCACCTTCCTGGATGTACTAATATCTTGAACAGAACATGGATTCAGAACATCCATATACCACAAGCCTACATTCACTGGACAATACCTCAACGTCACCACTCACCACCCATACAGTGTAAAGAAAGGGATCGTTTACTACTTACAACACTGAGCAAAAGTTATAAGTGGTGACCCAGAAACACATGAACAAGAAATGGTCAGTATAAGCAGAACTCTACAAAATAACAACTACCCCAGGTACATGACAACAGTAACAACAAAATGGGATAGAGAGGTACAAGAGGATAACAAAACTCAGAAAACAGTTTGTCTGCTTACCCTATATGAAGGGATCATGGCAGAAAATAAGATCTGTGGTCTATATAACATCAGGACAACCTTCAAAGGTGGTCAATACTTCACAGATAAAGGTGTTGGTTAGATCCAGTGATTCGACCCAAAGAGTTTTGAGTTCAATATCAGGCTACAGCAGTGGTGAACCAAAAGTGAAAGCTGAGTTAAATGAAAATAACTGTGACATCTGGCACATAAAAGGTTCAGTTTGAAATTACGATCACCTGAACGGCTGAAACTTGAATATGGCAGTCTGAATAATGTAAATAATGTAAGTAATCATAATACCTAGATACAGATGGCACAAATTGTAGTATAAATTAAGTTTATTCCTAAAATTAAATTAATACCCAGTGAATTAAATAATACTGGCACACATTGAGTATATTTCAACAGGATAACAGAAAAATTGCAATTGTAATAGAGAGCTTTACATGTTTACAGCATTGACTAGATTAGAGACATAATAAATGAAATATACAACAATAGTAATACCCTAGAAGAAGATCCATTTTCATAGTACTGCCTAAGAAGCCAGGTGCAAATGAATGTGAATATCATCAGTCAATCAGTGCTGAAGGACAAGAAAAATATGCTTTCATTAAAGGAATGTGATATTTATCCTCAGAATGACATCAGAAAGAACAATGCAAAAGAATAGATGCCTATGTTTTATAGATTATGCAAAAGCATTTGATAAAGTATGTCACAAAGAACTGTTTGAACTGATAGGTAAACTTGATTTATTTGGGAAGGATATCGAATAATCCAGAAATTAATGTGGGAGTGAACCACTTGCATACAGATAAAAAATGAATTCAATAAATATGCAAAAAGAGAAAGGGGTGTAAGACAAGGACATGTCGTCTCACCAGATTAATTCAACCTTTACAATGAGGCAATTCTGAGAGAATTAGAAGCCCTACCAGGATTTATTATTGGCAACCACAATCTTAAGAACCTTAGATATACAGATGACACAGTTTTGATAGTAGATACAGAAAAGAAACATTAGGAATTCATAGGGAAGGTAGTAAAGGAAAGCAAGAAGAAAGGACTAAACATCAATTGTAAGAAGGCAGAATATATGGTGGTTAGCAATAAGAAAAGCTTAACATGCGAATTACCAATTGGAGATACCAAATTCAAGCAAGTACAACAATTTAAGCATCGAAGTAGTGTTTTAACAGAAGATGGAAAATGCGACACCAAAGTAAGAACAGGCATTGGGATAGCAGGAGATGCCTTCCTAAAACTAAGCTAAGTATTAAGAAACAGGAAAATTTCATTAGAAACAAATGAGTACTGAACTGTTATGTAATATCAATCCTCCTATATGGCAAAGGATGCTGGACAATCTCATCACAGATGAAGATGAGACTTGAGGTAAAAGAAATAAGATTCTACAGGAGGATGCTGAGAATACAACAACAACGCTTTAAAGAAATTAGAAACAAAAAGCACACTTATACTTAACATCAGAAAGAGAGAGCTAAAACTTATAGAGCACATAATGAGGAAAGAGGGCTTGGAAAATTTAACACTCACAGGACATATTGAAAGCAAGAGGGTTAGAGAAAAACAGTGCATGACCTACTGAATGAGATTGTGTAAATGGTTAGCAGAGCAGGAATAAGAAAAAATAGTGAAAAGATAAATTTACTAAGAACTACAAAGGACAGGAAATTGTGGAGAGCCATGATCACTCATATCATGAAGATACATTACCATTAAAATTCATTACTAGACTTATCTTAGCATACTGGAAATATATTTCAAATTTATTTTTGACTAAAATCATACAAAATTGGAAGAGACTAAATTAACGCCCAAATTATGCAATTATAATTTTAGTAGTAGCTAAAGCCATACTAAATTTATTTAGTAGCTAAAATCATACTAAATTAGCACACACTGAGTAGATTTAAAATTTAACAATTTTCTAAATTTATACTCAATTTTCAGTGTACAAATTTTTATAGACATTGAATAATTGATTTCAAGAAGTACTTATTTTCCATGTTCCCAGACAGGTGAACAATAATACTCTGTTGTACATGTCAAAGGAAAGGATACACCTTTATTAACATATACTTATGTGGTGCTTACAGATCTTTTTAGACAGTATAAAAGCTTATGCATGTGTTCATCCATAAAAATGATTTGCAGATTTGAAAAAATTGGTAAAAATTTCAGCAAATTGAACGTTGATTTTTGCTGCATATGATTTTTTTATTTTTTTTACAATTTTGTCAGAATTATTTCCCCTCATTTTTTTTTTTTTTTTTTTTGATGATTGCATAAATTGAATTCTTTCTTTCTCTGATTTTCTTACTTTTACTTTTTATCTCTCTTTCTTAAACTTTCTTTTCATAATATTACATCTCTTTTTATTATTTTCCTTTTATTAATTTGTTTCTTTCCTTTTTCTTTGGATAACTGCATTTTTTCTTTCATTAAATTCTGTTTTCTTTTTTTTTCTGTATTTTTTATGCACCTTTCCTTGCAGAACATTTTATTTTTTCTTATTTTCTTTCTTTATGAAATTTTTCTTCAATTTTTTTCATTCTTGAGAATGCTTTCTTTCCTTTTTTATTCTTTTTCTCAAGCATTTTATTTTTCTTTCTTCTGCATTCTTCTTTTACTCTTATTTTTTAGCATTGTTTGCTTTTCTTTCTTACTTTAGCTGTCATTCATTTATTCTTTCTTACATCTTTCTTTCTTTCTGAGACTTTCTCTTTTTATTCTTTCTTTCTTTTTACAGTTTTCTTTATTTCTTTCTTGAGTTGTCTTCAAGATTGCCAATGAAAATGCACCTTCTTTCTTGCTCACTATTTCATGAAAGCTATAAAAAAATATTTATTTGCACAAGGAAAATGGTTAGCACTACATGACCCACACTGAATAAATGCACCAAAAAGCATTTCCATTTTGTAGCTAAATGCTTATCAGTTTTTTTTCAGCCTTTTTAGCAGTGAGCAGATTTTTCAATAAATAAACAAATAAACTCTACAATATAACATGAACCATACTTAATTTGTGAATAAATTACTAATAAGTATCGATTTTCTCAGAGTCTATAAAAATCAGGAATTAAAAAAATCAAAATAACAACCCAATGATATCAATAAGCTTATTGGAAGTGAAGTAAATTCTGTGAAAATTTAAATCTTTGAATAAAATAAAAAAATTACAAACAAAGAAATGAAAGCCCAACAAAATGAGTTCAGGGAAGGGAAAAAGCAAAAGAATTGTATCTTATAATGGCAAATGGAATGAGTTGATTGCAAATTCTTTTTTCATTTGAGTAATTATTTCTTCTTTCAAACTTCTAATGGTATTGATATTGATTGCTTCAGTTCTTGGACAAAGCCGAGGGTTGCCAGATTGGGCAATTTTTAAAAGTACTACTAAATTTTAAATTGGCTACTTGTGGTTCTATACAAGGATATTAAGATTATTGTGGTCTGAACGTGAGTAACAAAGAAGTTTTAAGCAAAACAGAAACAAAAAGTATGCTTATTCTTAGAACTAGAAATAGACAGTTGAAATTTCTAGGACATATAAAGAGGGCTTGGAGAATTTGATACTCACATGATATGGAGGCAAGAGAAACAAAGTGAAACAGTAAGCAACTTAATAAGTTTGTATAAATGGATGTGAGAACAGAAAATGGGATTAGATGGTGAAGGTAGCAAACATTAATAAGAGCTACAAAGGATAGGAAGTTGTGGAGAAGCATGATTGCCAACTTACTGAAGGGACATAGCACATACAAGAGGAAAAGAATTCAAAATGTTATCAGTGTATAGACTAATGAGAACACAATATTAAATTTCCAATATGTATCATTGTTTATTCAACTTTGGACCTCATCAGTGACTGTCAGCATGTAGGTGTATGGCTTTGGGGTTTTATCTGAACATAGAGTCTATACTTGCCAGGATGTGAGTGATTCTCCTTTCTTTTCCCTCTCAGCTGAGTGTTTATCTACTTGTCATCCAATTTTTTCCACATGTGCACATCCCAAGCGAAGATTGACCCCCTGTTCACATGTCAAAGCAGCCACTGACATCAAGTAACAGACATGGATTTGCACCTGGTGGTTAGGGTGTGTTGGTTCTGATCACACTGGGAATTACTACAAAAGACTTTCCCCTCCCTAATTTATAGGCAAATGCACAGAAATGCATTCTGGGATTTTTCTCCTAGCCAATAAAATAGGTCAGTTCTCAGTTTCATATGACATAGTCCTGATCTGTCTTGCCTTGAAGTCAGAATGCTATATTTGCTTATGCTCTTGTTTGCCAATTCTTAGTTTGTGGACTTTTTGCCTTATTACTGTTAATTTGCCTTGTATATTGTTATATTCCGTGCTAAGGGAATAAATACTTAACACCAGGTGGATACTAGAAGAAAGGTTTATGTTCTGTTTGTTGGGCATTTCTGCCAATTACACTTAACTATGGTCAATTACTCTACGGTAGCAATAAGGTTTCAAATAACACTCAGTTTGAGACTTCCATTTTATATCTGAATGGAATTCAAGAATTTGTTATCAACTGCTTGATAAGAATTGCTTTGATTCACAGATCAAAGGCATTCAAAGAATTCTAATTGTTAAAATGATAATGATACAAATTAAAAATAATTTATTGCAAAAGTAATAAATGATATTTTCTTTTTACATTTTTTTCTATCCTTGGGAAATAAACTAATAAAATATCTATGACAAAGTCAATTTTCTAAAGTAAAGTAATGGATATTTTATTTATTAATCCAACAGATTTTATCACTTTAAATGTTATTTTTAATGGATATTCATATTTGATTAGAAGCTCTGTTTATTTATTAAACCATATATTTATTTTGTTTACACTTGAATACAAAACTGAGCAAATATGAAGATTTCAAGAGTCTATGATAAGAAGAATTTCAGTTAAAGGCAATATTCAACCTTACCTGATTGGATCCTGCCGGAAAGCACATATTTTTTTTTAATAAGATTTCTTGAATATTCAAGCCAGTAGATGAAAATAAATAAATATACTGTTAATAAATAAATAGAGCATCTACTTAAATATGATTATCCACTAAATATAATGTTTTAAGGGATAAAATCAATTGGATTAATAAATAAAAAATCCATTACTTCTTTAGAAAATTACCTTGTTTACAGTTAGATACAAAACTGAACAAATTTTGGGATGGCAAGAATAATTTTGCTTAAAGGTATTATTCAGCCTGCCTGATTTGCTAAGTTCTTTGTAGCTTAGTCAGCCTAGAACACATTGGATCTAATAATGGATCCTTCTGCCCAGGTGGATACAGGTTTTAATCATGCTGGAGAGAACATATTTTTTTTCAATGAAATTTATTGAATATTCAGGCCAGTAAATGAAATTAAATAAATATACCATTTAATAATAAATGGTATGTCAAATACAAGTTTCCAATAAAATAACATTTAAAGTGAAAAAAAGTCCAGTCAGCATTTATTCAGTCATTTTGATTATGTTGCAAATCAGTTGTATAGCCTTGATGTAACTTGGCAACCTATAAAATGTTACCTGACTGTATGCATGAACAGACATTCTCCTATTGGGTTGTTCAGTCAGCTTAGAGGCACAATAGAAAGAGTTTGTGAATTGTGTGACTATCATATTCACACTGACAATGCAAATAGATCCATCATATCTCATGCAAGCTTTTTTTAGCAAAGACTATGTCACCCAGATTTGTGAGTTGTAGTCCCCGAAATCCAGATTTGGTTGTCTGCAACTTTTACCTTTTACAAAAAGTAAAATTTCTGTTGAGACACTGTAGACGAGATTAAGAAGATCATGATGAAACAACTTACGGTAATCTCAAAAGAGTACACTGAAGATACTTTTAAAAAGTAGAAAGGATGCTGGGGTAGGTGTGTGATGTCCTAAATAAAGTCCATAGGAGTGGACTCAGGCACTACTGACCTTAGGTAGGTTTTTCTTATATTAATCCTTAGCAGATGACAGGGCCGATCTATTGACGAAAAAGTCAAATGAAGACAACTGGGCGAGTCCATTGGCCCAATAATACAAGGCTTGAGATTAGCTGGCTGGTCTTCATACCAACCAATCAGATTGCTTCTTACATTTCTTATGCATCTGAGCCTTTCAATGGTAGTTACTATAATAGTTTGCTATGTTCTGTGATTTTATGTTGATTTTTTTTTGTGTTCCAAGTCAGGACTTGTGAAAAGTCTCCATCTGCTTGGCACTGAAACTCCAAATGAGGCTATGTCTCCACAGGGTTAATAAAAAAATGGCGGGAGATTTTCTAGACAGATTGTGTAATTTTAAGAAATTCTCAATCAATTTAAAGCTGTTAATATACACACTGATCTCTGTTAGATGAACAGATATTGTTGAGCTAACTTGGACATCATAACTGTTAGAAATTAGCTCCTGATTAGGCAAAGGTAATTGCAGAGGATATAATACTACAAAAGTCTTGGGTCATTCTTGAATTATGTTCTTCAAGAAGATTAGAAGAGGCAGGAAGTATTTATTTCTTAATCTGTTATAAGAATCCATTTAGCAAATCTGCATATGCTTGAATATATCACAAAAATATAAATTGTTTAGAGTTTTGCAAACTAAATATGCTTTTTGTATTGCCACCCCTGCCTTGAGGCAGTTTGAATTATTTTTGGAAAACTGGTTTGAAATTTTCTCAATTTGTCTTCTAGTATTTATATCAGGTTTTTATTGAATAATTTTCTGAAGCTTCTTGATGATAGTGCTGGTGAGCGATGCCTTTTACCATTGCTATATGATTTGTTTTATTATTAGGATGAGTCAAAACTATTTTGGGTTTTTAGCCTCTTATCTTTAACAAAGGTTATGTGATGTTCTACGTATGATATCTCTTTGATGATCCCGATCCTTCTAAATTTTGATAGTCAGAGTTTCCTCTACTTTGCATTTTAAAGCATCATAATTGACTAATGACAGACATATTGGGTTTTATTTCCAGTCACGATATGTAAAATGTTTCAATTATCTTTAGTCAGTATGATCCAATATTGTTTCATTTCTTTTTGCTTTCTGAAATCTGTGAACGGCTTCATTGGATTTGAAGCCCACTTTAAAATCAGTCCTCATTTTATCCAGAATCATAACTATTTGTATTTATCATTATAATAGCTGGAAAAAAAAGTTACAGATGAATAAAGCTAATAATGATAAGTTGCATATAATAATAAATATTATTAACTAAACACTCACATTAAGAAAATCAGAATAAAGCCTAGTATCTAGATTGAGTAAACTGAGAAGGTACTGTAATGTTCAGAACTATAGCAGTTTGGCAACAAGGCAATATGTGGCATCTTTATAACTGGCTTAACTGTATTTACAATATATCAACGCCTCATAGACAACAAGTCTCTGGATTTACAGAATGCTTATAAGGCTCCCTTAGAATTAGTACAGCATCAGTCGGAATATTATGGTTTATTATGTAACAAGATTAGTGTAGCCACTGAAAATGACAAACCTATGACAGTGGCTGTAAGGCAAAATACTCTCCAAATTGAATAGGGAGATGTTGTTATTGTAATTGACAGACACACCCTCCATACACCCACCTGGCCTGAAAATATTGAATGTCACAGATGCAAAAGAAATGTCACTTCATGAAAATATAGTCCACAGCTCAGATGTTCCAGAATGATGAGAAACCTTTGTTTGTCTGTACTGTATTTTCCCTTCTGACCACAATTCTTGCTTGTCTCTTCCTATTATGCAACCTATTCCTTAGGATTGGATGGACAAGATTACTGCCTTAATTGACTGTAGAAGTGGGATTTTACTTTGGAACAATTCAATTAACTGGATCAAACTAATATAACATCTTCTGACAAAGGCAGATATTTCAATTTAAAGTGAAAGAACTCTTGTAGACTGATAATTGTTTATGTATCATTTTGAGTTTAAGAAAGTTGAGAAGAGCAGAGCAAAAGGCCAGCGAAAAAGCATCAGACATCGAGTTATTTCTCTTAGGTCGATACATGATCATTATTTACATTTTAACTGTTGTCCTCATCTTTATTGTTATTAATGCAATGTTTTTGTTGTTATGCCCTTCAGCATTCTTCATGTCATAGACATGCAGAGTGGAATGAGTACAATCTACCCTGAAAGATTAAATAACAGGTTCTGTTCAAAATTCTCTGAAGGTTATCCGGATTGACAAGCACCTGAAGAAAACCAGTGGTCACAACAGTTGAAACATTGTGATAATAGCATAAAATGAGGACAATAGTTTGAATGACTTTTCTTCTTTTTTTTCTTTTGCCCATAACCCTGGAAAGAGTTGTTAGGGTGCCATCATACTGAGCTGTCCACTATTCTCCTTCATCTATCATGTTTGTGTGTCAGAGACTGGGTCTCTGTAAATGGTTTCTTGGTGTGATCATAATGCTGTATGTCTTGGCTGTTTAAATTTAAATAATGTAAATACTTAATTTCTATTGATAACTAATTTCTATGTTTGCCTTGTGCCTTTTGGGGGGTGGGGGGAGAGGGGGATGGTTTTAATGAAATAGCCCCCCCAAACTTTTGTTCTTTTTTTCTGATTTACAACATATTTAAATCATAAATTGGGCAAGTTTATTGACTTCTCTTTGTAGGTGAAGAAAGCCTTTTGAAAGCCTCGTTTCACTATTACTGTGGTGAAGTCAGTCAATGAAAAAAGCAAAATGTTTCCCAGTTTATCAAGCATAAATCAGGATTTTACACCAAGGATGCCACTTTCTGTGAGAAATAAACTCAGAGGCTGCAGTTTCAAAATGTGAAATTCAAACTGATAAGAATTTCCAAGAATCTCACAAAGTAGAGAACAAAAAACAAAACCAAATCTGGAAGACTTAAAAAGTTATCACTATCTTATGATCATGAAGAAAAGATTTTACTTATCATCTGTCAAATTCAGCTGGACATAAAATAGATTTATTTCAATTCAAAGAAGTTAGATTAAAAATAGCCTTTATGGAAAAGCAACATAAACTGAAGTGAAGATCAGTGCAAGAAGTGTTGAATCAAATTTTGAGGTTAATTCAATGATAGAAAATGAAAAGTGCTGCAGAAAGGTATAAAAAGCAGTTATTTTTTACTCTATTGTTCATCCAAAACAAGGTGCAATAGCAGCTCAAGGTAGAAGGTTAATAAATCAGGTCTCTTATAAGTGCATACAAGGAGCAAGTAAGAAGTACATATTATGAAGACATATGATAGATACCAGTTGACACTAGACTTGAAGCAGTTGATTATAGTGATCAGTGAAGCATCCTCTTGAGAGTCTGTTCCACAATGCAGCAGTTCTAAGGGAAGAAACTGAATGAAACTTCTTCCTTATCAATGGAATATGAAGGGAATAAAAATGAGTCTCAGTGTATATGGCCTGGTGAGTTCAAGCTTTGAAAATCTGGACTGATGAAATCAAAGAATGTAGTTCATCCAAACATCTGCCATGAAAATAACAGTAGAATAATTAGTGGTAAACAAGGTTTCATCTGTGGGAAAGAGGTTATAGGGTGGGAAATAATTCATCACCCACAAGGCCATGCAAATCTCTTTAAAGTCTGTTATAGTTGAAAAGTTAGGCTTGTGACACATAATGAAGAAAGAAGGCTTTGAGAATTTGGCACTGACAGGAAATACTGAAAGCAAGAGAGACAGAGGGGAAACAATGAGCAATATCCTTAAGCTTTTGTAAATGGATAAAAGACCAGGATTGGTAGCGATAGTAAGAGAACAAACATTGCTTCAAATTACAATGGATAGAAAAGGCATATAAAAAGAAGAGTTTTAAACCCATATTGAATATTTTTGTTGTGAATAATCATCAACTCTAACAGAATCCATGAAAATGGTATAAGTTTGTTTTTTTTTTTCTGATATAAAACTCCATCAAAATTTACAGTCCTATAAATTTACTCTTTAGACCAACTTACATGCAAATTTAACATGTTTCATCTTTGAAAATGTCTTCTTTCTTTTGTTTTCTAAATGTTAACCCAACACAAGGCCCAAGAACCACTCAAGGTAGAGAGTTACTTCATGGATTTTATGGATGTAAGAAGAGGGTTTAAGAAGCAGAGATTATAAGGATATCTATGATTGATTACAGTTGACCCTGGACTTGAAGATGTTAAGATTGTAGTGATTAGGGGAGCATCCTCTCAGGAGTCTGTTCCACAAAGCAGCCGCTCTTGTGAAGAAGCTGTCCAAATTGGTCTTGCTTCTTACTAATGGAATACAAAGGAAATGAGAATGGTTTTCCCTGTAACGAAAGACCCTGTAACAAAGAGCCCACCCACATACAATTGTATGTGGGTGGTCTTTTTGTGGTGCTTGAACATTGACCTTTTGGATTTGTGTCCAGATGAAGAGGGGACAGTTAAAAATTCAAATTTTAAAATAACTGAAAAAATTAGTGATTTTAAAAGTTTAAAGTAACACAAAAGTTTTGTGAATTTAAAAGTTTTGTTTTAAATTCAGTTTAAAATATCTCAAAAACTTTATGAATTGAGGAAATCAATTTTATTTTGTGAAAATATCAAGGAATCAGAGTTAAAGTGAGACTTTTTGTGACATGAGGTTTTGAACTTCCACTGAGTTTGTGATTTGAAGAACTTTACTTTCACCCTAAATTGGAATTTTGACCCAAATAGGAGTTTCAGCCCAAATCGGTCTTTTTGCTGGATTGGACTTACAGCCCAAATTAGTGAGATTTTAAAGTTTCATGGAGTGAATTTAGGAATTCAAAGTTATTTCTTCAAAATTATTATTACTGTTTTCCAAATTGGACTAAAAGTTCCTTTAGTTTTTGTCTGAAGGCCCAATTAGCCCGACACAGGAGCAAGCTTAAAATTCCACACGGAATACAGCTTTTAAGCTAGTCTCATATAAAATATGTTATACTGAATGCTGAAATTAATTGTTAGCCAAAAGATTTAAAGCAAAATGTCCTTCATTTTCAAGACATTTACAAATTCACTTTCCCTCTTTTGTAAATATTTTTCTTTGATTAATTGCTTTATAAATCATTTGACAGCCGCTGCCTTTTATTTTGATTAATAACCATTTCTAATATTTTCTATAATAAAAAAGTTTTATTTTTTATTTATATTATTCAAAGTATTTATTCTAATTTCTATTCCTACTTATATTTGATACATAAACAAATTATATTTTCTTATGGTATTAAAGAAAAAATAATATGAAAATTATTTCCAAGATAATGCATTGTAACTATTTACACTATTTTCATTGTCTGGACTGTTGTTCTCATCTTTATTGTCAGAAATGGCCCAAAAAGTTGTGAATGTGATAATAAACATGAAGATAATACTCCAGACAATACAGTGAAAATGAAAATTATAATTTCAGAATAATAGAATTTTTCCATATCGTTGATAAGCCAGATAAAATATCTCAGACCATTGTCGGAGTTAACTCCTCCTTTAGTTCGTTAACCCTTTCACCAGGGGTCGCTCTATCCCGGCTATAAATAGTTGCTGACCCTTCGCCTCTTTCTCTTTTTCCCTCATGCCTTTGGGCCAACACCTGGAGGTAAATCTCTTTTTTTCCTCAGGCTTTCAGCCTTACTACCTCGAAAATGTAAGCGCTAACAGGGATAGCATTTCCCAAATGCTGGGAACACGCTAAGCACAATACACACACACACACACGCACATACAGAATATTCACACACACACTTTGTCCTTTTGTAACTGTTTCCATGTAACTTGTTATTAATATATATACTTGTATACATGTATTATCGGTCTTGTGTTTGTTTTTTTTTTGGCTTCTTCTTTGGACTTAATTAAAGTCCAACCTTTTCATGTAGTTGGGCTGGCTAGCAGGAAAATCTGAACCCACATGTGTTCTTCTATGTCTACTCAACAACATCATACACACGGTCGACTACACCATATTTGACCGACTAGACATAGTTTGCTAACCCTGATTCAAACCTGTCATTAGTTATCTTGGCAATAATACTTTCACTTACATACCATTATGGCCAATGGAAATGCATGCAGGTTAACCAGGGACTCTTTACAATTACTTGTACTATGATAATGGTAATATTAGCTGTTTCCTTATAAGGAAACATTTGGCATTCATTGATTGAGCCTTTAAACTTGCTGTTGGTTGAAATTTATGAACTGTTTCTCCTAAAATAATTCTTCAGAAACTAAGTTTCTCAAGCACAGTTGCTGTTAATGCACTTTCCAATATTGATAGGGGAGGGCTTCTTTCCTTGCCTTTTGTTTTGTTTTAGTGTAGTGTGGCACATCAGCATCTTGATTATATCATCATTCTCTCTTCAAGTTACATGTGCTGTCCATTTTAGTTGTTACTGCTGATGAAAGTCCTCAAATGGTATAGTTTCTGTTATCTGGTATAGTTCTTTGTAATTCTGTAGCACCAGTTCATGAGGTTTGATGAAGGATCATCTTCACTAAGGCCTATATGTTTCACTTACTCAAAGCCATTTTTAACAATTGATCTGAGAAAGTGGTTGTATATAGTTGACAGTTTATTTCTGAACATGTTTGCTGCCATGCCTGGCATCCATATAAAAGTCTTAATCTGACAAGTCGTATACCACTCTCATTTTTAAGTTACTGTTTAGGTTTTCTAACAGCTTGTAGCTCTTGTACAAGCTATTCAGTTTCTTCATCTCCTATACTTAATTTTTTGGAGCTGATCCATACACCAAGTTATTTGAAGTATTTAGTATTTACTAATTCTACATCCTGAATTTTTATGATGGATTCAAGATTCACAGCATCACTGCTTTCATTCAGATTCCAGATCATTGTTTCTGTTTTTTGAAATGTTTATCTTGGGTCCTACTTCTTGGAAGTCTTGATGGAGGATGCTGATTTTTTGTTCAAGATGAATTATGAATACCTATGTCATCAGCATCCCCCTGTTCCAGATGATGAAACAAGAACATTGTTTTCTATTAGTAGATTCATTTGGGATATAATATGGAATGTTTAAGCAATCAGTGCCCATCTCTTCACATCTGTGCATGTATACATATAGAGTATAGTCTAGGATGGGCTTTCATTTCCTCCTTGTCATACTCCAGATGAGGTACTGATAAAAACCTATCTTATATTATTACTATGAGAGAAGATGGGTCTCATCTAGTAAATCCTTATAATCCAGTGTTGTCTTGAAAGACGAGTCATTTATGGAGCCCCAATAATTTCCTACATTATGGGACCAACTAATAAAAAAAAAACAAAAAAAATAAAAGTAACTCCCTAAACACTAAAAGTCAATATATAATCAACTAAAAGTAATGTTGAAGGTATTAAAATTGTTTTCATATCATTTTCAAAGTATTCTTGCTGTAAGTAATGATATTTACTAAGATTAACTTAGTATGACACAAGGCTATATAGAATATGAGAAAATCAGAACACATGGCCTAGTGGATAAAGACGTTGGTTAGATCCAGTAACTAGACCCAAAGAGTTGTGAGTTCAATAACAGGTCGCAACAGTGGTGAACCAAAAACTTGGAGAAATGAGTTAAAGGGAAATAACTGAGACATCCAGAAGAGGCATGGCACGTGGAACTAGAACAATTTACCGCGGTGGATGAAATAATGGGTTTAGTTCAAAATTCCAATCACTTGAAGAAGGCTGGAGCATACAATGGTCGAAACATTGTGAATATGGCAATGAAGATGAACATGAAAAGAGTCTGAATAAGGTAAATAATGTAAATGAGAAAATCACCATTACATTGAATTTAAATCCAAACTGAAATGACTTTCAATTACAGGTTAGTGTTTAATAAAGAAGGAATTGTGAACATCTCCACATTAAAAATTATGGAGAAAGCTGTGATGCACCTGTGGCTTTAAATAGAACAACTTCTTTTACAAGCTTTTTTTGTTGCTAATATTTAAATTTTCTCATTGCTGTCATTATTTGTTTTGCACTACCAGGAAAAAAACTGTCACTTTCCATATGGATAGTACACCTGAAGAAAACAACAGAACTGTAGAGTGAGTAGCCATGATTAAATGCAAAATAAGTAATAGAATTGTCCAACAGACAGAATTGACAAAGTTTGGAATAAGCAATAACAAGGAAAATAAATGAACAGGACAAAAATAATATAAAGCAAGCAAATAATATAAGCAATACAAATTAACAGTAATAAGGCAAAGCAACAGTAATATTTTGCAAAAATTCACAATTTAAGAATAGGGGTTGACACAAAAAAGCAAATTTTGGATAAGTGAATGTAGCATTTTGACTTTAAGACAAGACTGATCAGGACTGAGTCAGATGAAACCAAGAGCCAGCCTATTTTATTAGCTAGAAAAAAATATCAGCATGCATTTATGCACTTCTGCCTATAAATTGGGGAGGAGTAAGTGTTTTTCAGTCAATCCTAATTAGGATTGAAACCAACAAGAATAGATTGGGCAAAACATTGGGGGAAAACAAAAAGACTTATCATTATTTACATGCAGACTATAGCCGTTATCTTTGTTGCTATTATCACAATGTTTTAGCCGTTGTGCCCTCTGGCCATCATCAGATGTATGTCAACCCAGTTAACATAGTAATGAATTTCAAACTGAACACTTTATTTAATCTGGATTGTTCTCATTCTACTTCCCATGTCTATAGATATCTCATCAAATTTTTATTTTAATAAATATACATGATGAAGGCCAGATTGCACAACAACCAAAATTTGGTGATAAAAAATAAAGATGAAGACAATAGTTCACATGTAAATAAAAAAAAAGAGTTCAGTTTTTTGAAAATGTCTTTGCAAGAATTAATATATTTTAGAGTCAGTTACACTTTCTATTCTTGCAAATCAAAAACAGAAAAGGGTGAGATTAGCCATTTCCATACACAAAACATTTGGCATTCATTGACAGAACAGTTAGTGTTATTGTCAGTAGAAATTTATAAAATCTTGCTTTTAAAGAAGGTTTCTCAAGTTCACTGTTATTACTCTTTCTAGTATTAAGGGGAAGTTACTTTCCTAACCTTTTGATTTGGGTAATGTGAAAAGTCAGCATTCTGATTATATGATAATTTTTCCTTTTAGTGACATGTATTATGCATTTTAGTTGTTGCTGCTGTTGGAAGCCTTCAAGTGATGTGGTCCTTTAGTACCAGTCTAAGAAATCTGATGAAAGCTTGCCTTCATTGGGTTGGCCCATTTTTAACCATTGATCTGAGAAATCGGTCATATATATCTCAGAGTTTAGACCTATCTGAATGAGTTGGATGTCATATATGACATCTGTTTAAGAGTCTGGATTGGACAATGAATTAAGAAATGTTTGTTGAAACTTTTTGCTAGAATAAACATTATTTTAATAACACCGTAACATTTTTCTACAGTGTGGTTCATTCTTTACAAGGCCCGGGGGCCAGTCAATATAGAGGGTTACATTAGGAGGCCATCCTTGAATCTAATATTCTACATGTTTCTGTGTTTATTCAGTGCTATATATGTCCTGTTTAAATACATAAAATAAAATTAATAAATAGGCAGTGGCTTATATCTGACCTCATTTAAAATTCATTAATGATTTATAAATCTTTGTCAATAAGAATTGCAAAATACAGTTTGAGCCTGCACCTAAATTGTCGATTGTGTCTTCCATTGATGATGTATCTGTTTTTCTTGTGTTTATTTTTCATACACTGCTTGAGAGATTATATTTTTATCCATCCCTTTCATTTCAGCAACAAAGAAATTAATTACAAAGATTCACTGTGGACATTAAATACTTTCAACTCTTTTGCAAATGACTTCACTGTGCTTGATGGGAAAAAGCCTAAATAGATTCCGTTTGATCAAATTGCTACCAGCACAAATTTACTAAACCAATTTTCACAGAATAAACACACTAGCCTTGGTTGGTATACAGTCTAGGAAACAAACCTAAATCAGAATGAGATCTTTAAGGTAAGTTCATTGATAAACTCTGTCTTCTTTCTAGAAACTCATAAAGCCCAAAAAGCAACCATTTCTTACATTTAATCATACCATTAATTTTGTTCCCTTTTCTACTGTAACACTCAATAATTGTTTTTTATCTGTTTTGCATTTTTAAGTGAAAATGATGGAAACATTTGCACACACCCAATGTATCATCAGATTTTGAGAAGTTGAGAACTTTTTGGCACACCTTATAATACTAATTTTCAAAAGTACCATTATAATGGGAGAGCTTGGAAGAAAGGTTTATTCTCATACAATATTTCCGCCATTATGGGTATTATTATATTGATAATATGATAACACCATATTTCACAGTTTGTTTTCAGAGAGACTTTTATACCACTAAGACATGCACAAAACTATATATACATATTTACATATGTCCCATTCAGAGAAAAATATACATATATCTATTAGGTTGGTGCAAAAATAATGACGTAATAATGTCGTTTTTTGATGTTAAAAATACGTCAAAAAATGACATTATTGCGTCATTATTTTTGTACCAATCTAATACATGGCAAGCAGAGTGAAAGGAGAATAAAAAGATAGTCTTACATAAAATATGAAGATTCTTTAGTGTTTCTGGAGAAGCTATGTTTAGGACTCCAGATTTAAATGGACTGGATTCATCTAATATGATCTAAATGAGGACATATTTCACAAACAGGAAACACCAAGTCTTGAGTTTTCATAAATTGGGGACTGTAAACTGGAGTTTCATATTATCATTGATGTAACTTTAAAAAGAAGGTATCAGGGATGCAAGCTCAGTAGAAAAGATCCAGGACCTTCTCACCCACTGGAGGAACCCGCTCCCTGATTGATCATGATTTCAAGGGTGTAGCTGTACTCATCATGCTTGCTCACTTGTGGGTAGTTGCAAGATTTTAATAAATAGGTATCTTTCTCTGAGACTGGTTGCTACCCAAGGCTATAATTTGGTACAATAAAAAAGAAAAGAAGGTACCAGGTATGCAAGCTCAGTAGAACAGATCCAGGGCCTTCTCATCCACTGAAGGAACCCGCTCCCTGATTGATCATGATTTCAAGGGTGTAGCTGTATTCATCATGCTTGGTCACTTGTGGGTAGTTGCAAAATTTGGATAAATAGTTAGCTTTCTCCGAGACTGGTTGCTACCCAAGGCTATAATTTGGCACAATAAAAAAGAATAGAAGGTGCTAGGGATGCAAGCTCAGTAGAACTGATCTAGGACCTTCTCACCCACTGGAGAAACCCCCTCCCTGATTGATCATGATTTCAAGGGTGTAGCTGTACTCATCATGCTTAGTTACTTCTGGGTAGTTGCAAGATCTGAATGAATAGTTATCTTTCTCCTAGACTGGTTGCTACCCATGGCTATAGGACCCTGTCTGTCTTGTTATATCTTGGGAGAGAAGAGATGGATCCATACCTCTCACTTGTGTATTTACCTATAAGTAATGATCTCGACTGGTATTCGAACATTGCTCTCCAATTCATCAATCCAAACTGCTATGATGCCTTGGGACAATAGTCCAGATGTTAAGAATATATTATTCACTGGATAAGCTAATAAGAGATTTATGAGATCATGAAACTTTTGACTGTCATATTTTTCATTTCAATCTTACTTTTGATACTGTCATAATTTTCTTAAATTTTACCAAGAAAAATCTATTCAAATTCTAGACAAGTAGCACCCTGTACCAAACCAGAGTTGAAAATTTCATTGAATGGTCAGCAGATCAAAATAATTCATAAATATCGAAACAACAGTCTTTCCAAGAAGAGGTTTGAAATGAAAGAAATGCAATATGACATTATTGAGTTAGCCAATTCCGGCATTATCCTGACAATCTGGAATTTGGAGAAACTGCAAATGCAATTTGCTTATATTTATTAAGTTATCAGCAGTAAGTTGTATTAATAGGATCTGATCAAGAAAATAGAGTTCACTGGTAAATTTGGATGAATTATCATCTTGATGAAAGGAAAACAGAGAAACATTATAATTGATTTTGTGGTATTTACTCATGGGAGAAATACTAACCCTAATAAAATGATATCTAAATAATGTAATGAAAAGACATCAAAGAGAATTAATTATATTTGAGGCATTTGTAAAAGAAGTTTGTGTATCTTCAAAGTGTTGATAGAGTTGCATTTATTTTTCCCAAGTTTAGATTTAACAGTTGAGAGCTGATTGAATCTTTCTTTTCCGTTGATAAAAAGTAGAAAAAAATGATATCCTTTTTATAAAATTGTTTACCTCATTTTTTTTCTAATGTCCAATAAGCTCAACAATGTACTTAAAAAAAAAGAAAATGTTGTTATAAACTAAGAAAAGAGTCCAAAACTGCAATGTAGCTATGTATCAAGTCCTCCTCTATGACAGTGAATATTGGCTCACAAATGAAGAGAACACTTGCAGCAAGAAATATATAGTTCTGTAGACAAATGCCAAGAATTATATGGATGGAACATGTAAGCAATGAATAAGCTGTTTTAAAGAAAATAGGAACAGAAAGCACACTTGTACTCTGAGTTGAAAGAGTACTTCAGATTTGAAAGAGTTTAAAGAGTACTTTAGATTTGAAAGAGTTGAAATTCCTGAGACACAATGAAGTCTTGAAGAATTTGACTCTTGGAGGCCAGAGGACAAAAAAAGAAGCAACACTTAACCTTTACCTAATGAGCTTTTGTATAAATAGATGTCAGAACATAGACAAGAAAAGATATAGTTTGGTTTGTT
Source organism: Acanthosepion lycidas (assembly GCA_963932145.1). Taxonomy (NCBI): domain Eukaryota; kingdom Metazoa; phylum Mollusca; class Cephalopoda; order Sepiida; family Sepiidae; genus Acanthosepion; species Acanthosepion lycidas. The sequence continues at coordinate 23,131,382 of OZ010577.1, read as the reverse complement.
TGTTTAACAGTTTATCAACTTCTTATGGGTCATTTAATTCATTTTCTTGGGTGCTTTGTTAATTTTTTTTTCACTATTGAAACCTGTTGCTGGAAACGTTTTTACACTATTAAAATCTATTGCTGGGAATTTTGTATTTTACTATTTTTCTCCTGCTTTCCTTTACTAATTTGTCTAGAAGTTCCTACAGTTTTCTTTCTGTATCTGACATTAACACGCTGTCATCTGCATATCTTGTGTTTACATAATACCATTTTTTAATATATAGTAAGTATTGTTAAGTACAGACCATGGATACCAGTGAAAATTATTTGGATTTTACAGAATTTTCATTTTATCTACTTTTATAAATTTGTGAAAGGCTATGTCTGTGTCTCTCTTAGTAGAACAAAATGGTCCAATAAGGAACGGTAACATGTAAAGAATACCTGCCTGCCTTTCATATACGTTACTAATAAATGACATTTACAGTATTAGCAGTAATATTTAATTAGTATAACCATTTTAAAAAACATATTTGAATATTTCATCTTTGTGATTTATTTTTAATGTGATAAAGTTTTATTTTTAAGTTCTTCATATTTGTATAAAACGAATTTCTATCTGCCTTGTCAAAGTTGAATCATCATTTAGAAAACCTACAATGTTCATAAGTATTATTGTCATCTGATATTTTCATATTACTACAAATTAGTTGAACAAAGCTGAAAAACTCTTCGAGCCTTCATTATGTGTCTCAGAAATTTCAATTCTTTCAACACTAAAGTAAACTTTTAACTCTTTCAAATCTGAAATACTCTTCCAACTAAATACTCAACTAAATAATTTAATCTTTTTTTTATTAGATTTTCTTTAAATTATAACAAATTATTGAAACAAACTTAGAAAAAAGAAAAATTACTAACAATATATATATATATATCTAGAGCATATGTAAATATAAAAGTGGACACTAAGGTCAACACCAAGAAAAAACAGTCTATTCCTTGAAAACAATTTTTAGGCTACACGTATTGTGTTAAAAAAGTTAACAAACAGTATAAAATCACTACAAATAACCATATTTGGTTTCAGAATTATTTCTCCTCAGCAGCCTTGAGAATAATTTGAAATATAGCCCTTACTGCTTATCTATTAACCATTAGGATAATACAATATTCCTTGCTACCCATAATACACCATTGACCAGCATATATAAATAGTTGAACCAAACCACAGCATACATAGCATGAAAGATTGTGGTCAAGCATGAAACAGACTATGCCAAATCATTGTTGATCTCAGTGCCCACTCATACATATACATATATATATATATATATATATATATATATATATGATAGAATTTACAAATGCACTTGTACACATATAAATATTAATAAGAGACCTAACTACAAAAACTTTTTATACTGTTGTATTTCATTTCTCAACAAATTTTATCAAGACTCAATGTCAGGTGGAAAGTTGTAAAAGAACTTGCTTTGACCATTTTTCAAGAAAAATATTGAGAAGTCAAATGAAAACTAATAGAAACTTGTAAAAGAACTTTGTCATTTTCTTGATAATCTTTTTTTCTTGCAAGAAGTGTTTCTATTTTGAGTCACTGCTATATTAAACATATAAAATTTTTGACATGAAAAGATAGGGAGCAAAAAATGTTTTATATAATGCCAAGAGTTATCAACAAATAGATACCA
>OZ010577.1:23119686-23122186 GCA_963932145.1 Acanthosepion lycidas | reverse complement strand
TTTCGGACTGGTAGTTAGAAGCCCTAACTCTTGCGTAGTGTTTTGAGCGGCTGCTCTGATGAACCATTGTATAATACCGGGGTGCTTGTAGTGCCATGATGCACATGGAATGGTGTCCCTGCAGTCACCTCCGGTGGGCAACCCTGAGGCCACATTATGATGCAGGCTGTGCCAACTCCTCTCTGCTCATGTTGCGGTCGATAACCGTCTGCTTCTCTTACTTCAGGTCTTCTCATCCTCCAACTTTTACTCCACATGAAGACTAAGGCCTGAAGTACTTCAGGCCTTCTCATGTTTCAGCAATTTCTCTACATGAAGACTCAAATGAACCAAAAAAGAAAACCTAAACCAGTCACTCAAAAATCACCTAAACCCTTCAACATTTTGTTCAGCAACATCCGTGGCATTAGAAAAAATTTTTGCAATGTGGAATCTTTCCTCACTGCAAACAGCCCGGATATAATGGCTCTTTGCGAGACAAACCTTGTCTCGTCTATTCCCTCCTCTGATCTCTCGATCTCCGGCTACCTTCCTATCCTCAGGGAAGACTCTCTATCCCACATGCACGGCCTTGGTGTCTATGTCAAGGATCATCTCCCCCTGGCCAGAGAGATGTCTCTCGAATCACCATACCATTCGTACATGTGTCTTCGACTATCTCTCCTCAATGCCATAAGCTATCTCTTCTTCCTCTATCGTTCTCCATCCTATCAAGACTGCGGAATACTCGACAGCATATCGGACAGCATAGAGAAGGCCCTCTCTCTCCACCCGTTTGCTCAAGTATTCGTGTTCGGTGACTTTAACGCCCATCATACCAAGTGGCTCGAGAATGCTACTACTGACCGGGCTGGCATTCAAACACTTCTCAATTTCTCAATCCCTCACGCAGATAGTCAACTTCCCCACGCGTTTTGCCCCCAACCTGGCAGATAAGGCCTCCCTTCTGTTTTACCTACATCCCCGAATCCTGTAGCGCCACACAGCTCTGCCCTCTTGGTAACTCCGACCATGCCATGGTATCTGTTAACATTTCCTTCAACTCCACACCCCGCAAAGAACCTCCCATTACTAGAACCTCGTTCTACTACCAACGTTCAGATTGGGACGCGTTCCGTGACTTCCTCCACGATGTCCCCTGGGATGTTGTCTCTACACTTTCTCTCCATGAATGTGTCTCATCCTGGGTTGCACTCCTCCCCTTGGTTCTCCGCTGCTTGCTCAGCCGCCATTGCCCATAGGAACCACTTCTTTCACTTATTTCGTAGCGACATGTAGGACTGCAATAGATGTCTCTTTGCCTCCGCTCGTATCGAGTGCAAGCGTGTCCTCAACGAAGCTAAGACAATATTTGCTGCTCGGATGAGGGAGCGTATTGTATCTCGCAAATTTGGCTCCAAAGATTATTGGCAGCTCTGCAAGAGTGTCCTGAACAATAAAAAACCCTCCATACCTCCTTTATTCAACCAGTTCGAGTTCTTGACCTCCTCAACCGACAAGGCTGAATGCCTTGCTCGGAAGTTCTCGTATAACTCGACGCTTGACTCCACCGGTGTACCCATACCTGACTTCTCTCTAAGAACTGAGGCCCTATTGAGCGGCTTATGCATAACCCCGTCATCAGTACTGGGTATTATCTCCAAATTTGACTCCCACAAGGCTAGTGGTGGAGACGGCATACCAGCCATTGTCTTGAAGAAATGCGCACCTGAGCTAGCACCCGCCCTCTCTAAACTGTATAATTACTGCCTCAAGGTATTCTCCTTTCCCGACTGCTGGAAGTTCGCATTGATTGTTCCTGTCTTTAAGAACTCTGGAGACCCCTCTGACTCCGCTAATTACCGTCCTATTAGTCTCGTACCCCTCTTAGGCAAAGTCTTCGAAGCCCTAATCAACGCAGAAGTGGTTAACCACCTTACCACACACGACCTTCTCTCAGACAAGCAATACGGTTTCCGCTATGCCTGTTCTACAGCTGACGTGCTTACGGCCATCACTGAAACTGTCTACCAAGCACTTCAAAATAATGGTGAGGCTCGTGCCTTGGCCCTAGACATTTCCAAAGCGTTTGATAGAGTTTGGCATTCCGGCCTTGTTCGTAAGCTCCATGGTTACGGTTTTACTGGTCGACTGTTTGATCTGATACAATCATTCCTTTCAAATCGAGAATTGAAGGTCGTTCTCAACGGTTTCTCCTCCAGTTCCTATCCCACAAACGCAGGTGTTCCCCAAGGCTCCATCCTTGGCCCCACACTTTTCCTTATTTTCATCAATGACCTTCCTGACGCCATAGGTTCCCAAGTTGGCATCTACGCGGACGATACTACAATTTACTCCTGCCTCAAAACCAAATCTAGTGTCGCGGTCAAAACTAACCTGGCTGTGCGTCTTGAAATGGACCTCCAATCAGTTGTTAAATGGGGCAACAACTGGATGGTCAAATTTAACGCCTCAAAAACTAAACTACTCTCCATTAACCACCATAGATATCCTTACCTGT
>OZ010577.1:22747186-23109686 GCA_963932145.1 Acanthosepion lycidas | reverse complement strand
ATATAACAATTGTCAGAATGTTTTCCAAATGTTTTCATCTATACTTTTAGCCATTATCAAGGTTGAATTTTACTTTCCTTTCAACTGAATATATGAATTGCTTGATGTACATATGAAGAGTTATAGGAATGTGTTATTTTCCAAACACAGTCAGCACATTGTGGCCGTGTTCATAGTTGATATTAATGAGTGTTGGCTATTTCTTTATTATTAATAATGCTTCCATGATTTTTAGCTTTTTTATACATGTGAATGATGCTGTTATATTCGTATTCTCAATGAGTATATTATAGATAGAGTATGATCGGTCTCCATGTGTATTTCAATGAGAATTAATTGAGCAATTATCAGAGAGATGTAATGTGAGTCATTTTGTTAAATTGAATTGCTTAAGAACACAGCTACATAAGGGTCATGGAAATTCATAAATAATGTTGGGTCTCTGTAATTTAAATTTTGCAGGTGAATTAATTTATTTGATGATTAAGTTCATGGTTTCAAATTTTTTATTATAAATAAATAAATTTTCTTGTAACTTTCGAACACGCACACATACACACACACACACATATATGTATGTATGTATATATATCTATTCATATATTCATAAATACACATATATTTATATACACATATATATACACATACATACATATATATATATATATATATATATATATATATATATATATATATATATATACTAACATGGATATATAACATAGTCCACGTGAGTGCTGATGTTATTACAGCTGCTTGATATATAATATTCAGCTGAAATTTATAATAATAAGAAATATACACTTCGTTCATCACTGGTGCATGAAATTGAATGTATATGTTTGTTGATAGTGTGTGTATATGTGTATATGTATATATGTATATATATATATATATATATATATATATATATATATATATATTTGGTTGGATTGTTTGTGACACTGGGTTTCACACTTTTGCGATTGAAGTACGCAGACACACAATGAAGTACGTAGTGCGTACTTCATTGGGCGTATGAACATACATCAATGTTTGCGTTAGCACGATATCATCACGACAACGTCCCCCACCCACTTCCATAATAACACCAATGCACGCAATCTTAAAAAAAATTTTAAAAAAATTAATCAGTTTGTCTGACAATCGCAAAAGCGTGAAACCCAGTGTTACAAACTCACATCAATCCAACCAAATATATATATATATATATATATATATATATATATACATACATGTAAAATGAGATTGAATAGTGTCCAAATCTGATGTTCATAACAGTTAATTTAAAAGTGGGCCCAATACAAAGTAGAACAATATTGTCAGTTGAGTACTGTTTATATTTAATATCCTAAAATAAAAAAGTGTATATATATATATATTAGGTTGGTGCAAAAATAATTTCGTTTTCTCACATAGTAACATATGTTAGAAAACGAAATTATTTTTGCACCAACCTAATATATATATCTGCACATTTATTTAAACATTTATTTGTAAATATATATATATATATATATATATATATATATATATATAAAACTTTTATATTTACACACGCTCTATCTCTGATATTGAGCACTTTATTCCATAAATATAGCACACCTTAAGAGTATATTTCTTTATATATCTATCTATCTATCTATCTATCTATATATATATATATATATATATATATATATATATATATATATATATATATATACCCCACCATATATATGTGTTTTTGTTTAGCTGCATGTACTTGTAGATATATCCCTTTATCTAATAACTGTGAGTATTGTACAAATATATTTGCTTGCATGTAAATTATGCTAACTGTTTTGCTGTCTTTGTAATTATATTCCCCCTGATATTATTAATGTGTTGGAATCCATTATTTGTGAAGCCATATTGTTTTCTTATGATTTGAAAGAGAAAATAAACTGATTGCCTTTGGAGAAGAATCTTCCGTTTTCATCACATCTGAATGAATTAAAAAGTAAAAATAAAAATGCAGCAAAACATCTGCGGATAAGTTCACAATTATCAAAACATAACAGAATCAAAGAATATCATTTGACAGTCACTGCTGATGATGAATTCAAGAAAAAGAGAGCAACAATTCTTCTGTTAATCTATTCACACTGACTAATGACATCATCCTAACGGATATACATGTCTTCTTGATAATGTAGACACCCTGTGGTGAATTCTTCTTTCATGTGATCTGTCCCTTCAGGATGGCTCTCTACAATTTCCTTTTCTTTGTAGCTCTAAGCAATATCAATCTTTTTTACTGTCCTTCCCAATCCTTCTGCTGTCAGTTTACGCAAGCTCATTAAGGAGGTTGCTGGCTGTTTCCATCTACCCCTCTTGCTTTTTGTGGGTTCTGTCAGTGTCAAATTCTCCAAGCCTCTTACCTCACAATGTGTCATAAAAATGTTAACTGTTTCTTTCTGATTCTAAGTGTAAATGGGTTTTTTTTTTGTTTCCATTTTCCTTAAGACTACCTCATTACTCATATGTTCTGCATTTTTCTGAAGAATCACTTCACCGTTTCTTAAAGTCTCTTCTTCAACTCTATGGAAATTGTCCAACATTCACAGCCTCAGAGGAGGATTGATATTACATAGCTCATTGAGTAGGTTATGTTTTCCTTTGTCCTTCTTGTCTTTAATATATTGAGTAAGTGCCAAATTCTCTGTGGAGCATGAGGCTGTAATGATACCAGACAAAATGATACGAAATAGCAAGTAGGTTTTATGGGTGGTGTTAGTTGCCCTACACACAACTATTTTGAATTTTAAATTTTTCTTCTCTTAGAATAATTGTTTACCAAGGCTAAAGAACCCAGTCATAGGTGTTTGGGAAGAGAAGAGATGGTTTCCCAAGGGTATTTATGAAAAGTGAATAAGCAAAACTAAAGCCGAATTTCTGCACATTCTTGTAATTATTACACTATCTGAACATGATGGGCTGCTACAGAATTAAAGGGGAAAAAATAACAGAATATATGTAGTACTGACTTTTCCACACTCTTACGTGAGTAGTACACTTTAGTACATGCCTACTTTAATAAAATGTCAAAGGGATGCAGGACAAATGCTTCCAGATTGCTGGAATATTCAGGCCGGTAGATGAAAATAAATTAATATGCTGTTTAATAAATAAATGGAGTGTCTACTTAAATATGGGTATCCACTAAAAATAATGTTTAAAGTAATAAAATCTGTAGGTTTAATAAATAGAAAATCCCTCACTTCTTTAGATATATATGTGTGTGTGTGCCTCAAGAAATCTTATCAACGAAAAATATGTGCTCTTGGATCTGAACTTGCATGCCCATAGGCAGGGAAAACAGTTGTTAAATCCAACATGCTTTTTGAAGAAGCAATTGATATTTTATTTATTAATCCAACCTATGGCCATGCAGGTTCAGATCCTGCCAGGGAGCACATATTTTTTGTTGTTAAGATTTCTGGAATATACATATATGTATATATACACATACACACATATATATGTGTGTGTTTGTATATGAATGAATATATATATATATATATATATATATATATATATATATATATATGTGTGTATGTGAATGAATATATATATATATGTATGTATATATATATATATATGGTGGACTCATTTAGTTTTTATATAGATTTCTTTATAATAATATATTATTTAGTATATATGTATGAAGAACAAATATATGCAAACATACTGATAAAAACAAATGCACTAGATGGACTACTACTACACACACACAAACACTACAGGCCATACAAAGTGTGTGTGTGTATATATATATATATATATATATATATATATATATACACACACACACCTTTCCTGGTAATAAAACAATATACATGTATGGAGAAGGAATATATATATATATATATATATATATATATATATATATATATATATATACACATACTAGCAAAAACATGCATGCAATACACAAAAATGGAGAAAGAGTTAAGATGATACAGAGGACATAAAAAGATAAAAACTAAGACCTCATTGCTCCCCATTTTGATGACCAACCCGAATTGTTTTATTAGTCCTTAAGCAAAGGTACATTTTTCGGGGAGTCCAAGAAGAACTTTGATTACTCCCACAGACAAAAGACAATGGTTAAGCATAAGAAAACATAAGAAAAAATTAATTCCTTTAAATAATATGCGGAAATAACCATTTTTTGCCTGATGAAACTTACAAGTCCCAAAACCCATGTAGTGGAAAATATAGAAAATAAAGTATAATATATAAAAAAAAATCCCCATTATAACCAAAAGCATTTGCACCTATTCTTTTCTCTTTAAAATATACACTTTTCTCTTGTTAGAACAACTATAATCTCTCCCTGATAGACACACATATATATATATATATAGGTGTGTCTGATTGAATAAATTACGGACATTATGTCTGCTAATTTTTAACAAAATCCGTTCATACTCACAAATAACCTTACATGTATTCAAGTTAATATTATTTACTTCAATCTGCCTTTTCACAAGGCAACGTTTAAATTGTCAGGTGATATTGTTCTGTTGGGCTGTTGGATTATATTATTTTAAATTATATAATCCAGCAGCCCAACAGAATAATATCACCTGGCAATTTAAACATGGCCTTGTGAAAAGGCAGATTGAAGTAAATAATATTAACTTGAATACATGTAAGGTTATTTGTGAGTATGAACGGATTTTGTTAAAAATTAGAAAACAATGTCTGTAATTTATTCAATCAGATATGCCTAAAAGAGAATTTCCTGCCAATAAATATATATATATATATATATATATATATATATATATATATATATATATATATATATATATATATATAGAATGAACACTGATGTCAACACTATCAAGACCACTTTTATATTTACATATACTCTACACATAAATTTTGCATACCTTTGGAAATATGTATATATAAATATATATATATATATATAATGTGTGTTTTGTTTGTAAAAGATCTGTAGAAAAACTGTATCTATAATTTTTTCTGATCATGATATAGCAGACATATCTTCTGCATTGAACTAAAGATTAAACACTTTTGCTTTGTGCAAGAGAACAGAAAATTAAATTGTAATCAATATAATAAATCTGTAGGAAGTTCATTACTCAGAGAAAATTTCAGAAAATTCTTATAATTTGGTTCTTCATTAAGCCGTCTCTTATTTCCTTTCATAAAAGCTTTGAGAAATATTTTGTTAAGCCAAGGAATTGAAGAAAGATCATCTGGTTTTTTTTAAACCATTATAAAAAGACTTTTTTGGAAGAAGGCAGCTGAAATTTCTGGGGCACATAATGAGGAAAGAGGGCTGAGAAAACTTGACACCCAGAGATATGGAAGACAAGAGAGGAAAGACGTGTATAATCTATCTAAGAAACTAGTGTAAATGGCTGTGAGAACAAGATTAGGAGAGATAGCAAAACAAAAAACAAAAACACAATTTACCAAGAGCTACAAAGGACAAGAAGTTATGGATAGCCATGCTTGCCTATGTCTCACAGTGGTACAACATTTCAGGCACTTGCCATCATCCTTTGAAATTCCAATGGTGCTTGTACCATTCCTAAAGTAATTCATAGATTGTGAAACACTACATGGACTCTCACTATCATACAGTATCATATGTGATCTGAGTATTTTGATGGTAAGACACTGGTGCAGCCAATATGGCTGAATCATATTACAGTGATATAAGCTATATGTTGTCATTCACAGACAAACTCTGTATCACAGCTCTTCAGTGTGGCTAGACATCTGATTGCTTCAAACCAGGATTGAAACCCAATCAATTTGGCATCAGTCAGAGATCCTACCCCTAGGCTATTGTCACACGACAGAGAGGGAAATTTTAACATTTTCTATACAAAATACGCCAGTAGCCAGGAGAGCTCAATTCTTAGTTGAGGAGCAATACATTAATAGCAGTAGGAGCCACTGCTTTAAAATTACCCTTTTCTCCAGAGAACTCAACTGGATTTACAGAGAGCATATATATATTGCCATCCACACTTGCTTAGTGCTAAAGATAACTTGGAATTGGTTTCCCAAAGTAAAAATAGAATACAGGTTTAATACCTAATTAATATAATGATTATATATATATATATATATATATATATATTTGAATTTGTTCTTTTGGACTATGGATGCATTTGTGTAATATACATATATATATATATATATATATATATATATATATATATATATATATATAGTGAGAGAGAAAGAATGAAACAACTAGGCAGAAATAGTTGAAATAATTTCTATGTTAAGATACAACCTTCATTGTTCTTTTGGTTTTCTTTGTATTTTAAAATACAAAGTAATTTGAAATATACATGAAAAGATTTTGGAATTTTAATTAGTAAAAGACTTTATTAGTATAAATTAATTTAAACATTTTCTTTTATTTGAAAACTATCAAATGCTAATCATGGTTTTGCATTATTTCTTTTCCTTGCTGATCTGATTCAATGGTGAACTGCATTCCTTCCAATTTATCTTCCAACACTTTGCTAAGTGAGGACTTCCTCCTCTACCAATTCCACAAGGAAGTTTATTTCTCTTCAGGTTAACAAGATGAACATCTTTTGAATAACCATTAAGCATGTAAGTGAATAAATACTTACATCTCATCAACAGAGTGTTTGTTGCCTGAGGAACCTGGTTGGCCCATGTTTTTCCCTTCTTATATCTTCATATTGTACACAAATCATTTTTCCCAAATAATTGTTCTGTGTGCTCACTTGTAAAATGACTTCATCATTTTACGGCATATAGAAAATGGAACAAATAAGAAGCTTTGAATTAAGGAAATGTTGCAGAGTTCCTAAATGCCAAAGAGTGTTATAAGAAAGACATTCATAAACTGAGCTTCAAGTGAAACATTTACATTATTAACAGTGACAGAAGTGAGTATCAGTCCTGCGGGTAAATAGAATTTGGGGCATATATGTAAATATATTTGCGTCAGTTGAATATTTCTGAAATAGAAGATAAATTTAGCAGGGTGTATAACAATTAGATATTGTCAGAGATTTTTTGAGACGAGTGTCCTGAAGACATCATAGCAAAAGAATATAATGCATTTTTTGTTGTTATCTTTTTAATATTGAAGTGGAAAACTGGCTTTGAAATCAAAGTTACACATGAAAAAAATCATCAGTAAAAAATCTCTGCATGTTTTATCTTTTATAGATAACAAGTATAGAAAACTCCAAGGATACATTGTTTTTTTTTTTTACTCATAAAATTAAAAAAAAAACCCGATAATAAACAAATCCGTGTCAGGAAATAAATGTATGCAACAGAATTTTATGCAATGAGATGTGGATTACAGTGTTTTCTAAACTATAGAATAAGAATTCACAATAAGAAACATGGAAGTAGAATTAATGTACATCTTGTGATATAATAAAAATATGTACAGTAGAATTGAATATATATGATTGAAAACTGAGAAATTATTGACTCAAGCCAGTAGCCAAATTTTAAGCAAATGAACAAACACTGGAATAATTTCTTTATATATTAAAGAGAGTCTTGATCAGTTCCAAACCTTGTCTGCATGACCCCCCCCCCAATATTTAGGGGTGAATTGAAAGGCGGAGAGTGACAGAAGTCACACATTTTTATTTTAACCAATATTTCTATATTATTTTTCCACATTGTCCAGTGTCTATATATATATATATATATATATATATATATATATATATATATATATATATATATATATATAGAACAAGGAATCCAGAAATCACTCTACATACATACATACATACACATATATATATTGAAATACATACATACATACATACAAATATATATATTGAAATACATACATACATACAAATATATATATTGAAATACATACATACATACACATATATATATATTGAAATACATACATACATACATATATATATATTGAAATACATACATACATACATACATTGAAGCAGAAATCCAAAGTCTTGAATCCTTGCTTGCATATTAGAAAATTCCTCTAAAGCACATATGAGGCTGGATAGAAAAAAAATGTACATTTCAATTATACCCCCCCCACCACCACCACCGATACATTTATAACACTCTTTCTTTTCTTCTCTTCCACCTTATTCTCCTCCTTCTTTCTTTGCATCCTCCTCTTCGTCACTTTCTATTACACCCAATGTCATGCATTTGTTTATTTTCTATTTTTTTAAATAATATAGTGTTCATTAGTTTTTTTAAAAAAAATAAAGTGTTAAGAGGTCATTTGATAAAAATCACCTGAGGATATTATAAGGTTGAAACCAAGCTAGCAGATTCAAGTGACCTCCTGATTTTTAAACTTAAAAACTCTACATGTTATTTTTACGGAACATTTATTTTTTTTTTTTTTTACGCATGTATTGAGCACTTTTTAATACTCCTGTTTCCTGGCTTGATTCAACTATGACCATTAACTATGTATGTATATATATATATATATAAATAATTAGGCAGCATTTTGGTGGAATAATCTTGACATGCCTATATATTTTATTTTAATCCTCTCAAATTCTGAGATCAATTTCTAAATATTGATATTAAAATCATTAAGGAAGGTGCTGTAGTTCATTTCTTTTATTTTCCCAAGTACTTTCAATCTCATCCAAGATCATCTTCAGGGATGAAATGCTAAATCAAAAAATTAATATAATTGATATATGTAAACATTTTGTAAATGCACATGAAACACATTCAGTTATAATTGTAAACAGGTGTGAATGCACTCCATTATAATCAATTTAGAAATTAACTGTTAAAACTGTTATGTTTTCCATGTTTTTATCTAACGGAAGTAACTTTAATTTATATAATTGCAATCTTTATAATTATAATTTAAGCATTTTCAAAACATTACTATTACATACATTTTAAAACATTGTTGCTATACTCATAACTAACCTTATTTAGTGTTGGTTGTATTTTACTTACGTAGGAACTGGAAGCTTCTGTTTTTTATTTTCATGGTGGAGTATACTTGTATTGTCAATTAATATTTTTCTAAATTGTGAATGTGGAGAGGAATATTCCTACAAATGCTGTGCAATGGAATTTGAATCCAACGCGTATATATATATATATATATATATATATATATATATTTGGTTGGATAAATGTGAGTTTGTGACTCTGGGTTTCACAGCGATTGTCAGACAAAATGATTAATTTTTTTTTTAAATTTGGGTTTATGTAGATTGCGTGTATTGGTGTTATTGTGGAAGTGGTGGGGGAAAATTCATCGTTTTGTCATCGTACTAATGCAAACATTGATGTATGCAGACACATATACATACTTGGTCATCCGTTGGACTCATACATATATAAACATATGTGGGCAGTTTCGGATATGACGTATGTATATGGGTGGTGTTGTGTATATACATATGCATTTGTATGTTGAAATTTAAAGATTGGAAGTGTGGCGAAAATGTGTCGTGAATGTGTACATGTCATATTTTTATTTTTCCACTGAATAATATTTCCTCGCATGTATGTATATATGTGGTGGGGTTTGTGTAAAATTATGATAGGTAAAAATTATTGTTATTTATTTTTAAATTTTTGAAAAAAAATGGGGGTTTATTTGTTATATTTAAAGCTGGTTATTTGTTTGTTTTTGATGAGTGTGTATATGTAACAGGTAGAAATTTGTAATCCTTATTGGTTATTTTATATGGTGATGTTTAATATTTAATTTGCTCGGTGAGAGGGTAGTTTAATTTAATAATTATAGCGGGTCTATATGATATGATGTGATAGTAATGTTGCAAGGGATTGGAGACAATGATAATATAATTAGCTAATAGTTATTGTAAATTGGTAGAAATGATTAGTAATGGAGGTGGGAGAATGATAAAACCATGAATGTAGTTATAGTGGTGGTAGCTTGAACTAAAATGTGGTTGTTGGTGTTTTATTTTATTTTGTTATATGTATTAATTTATTTTTGTATAAATCCTGATAATAGGTATTCTGTGTAAAATTATGGTAGTTGAAGATTGCTATAATTTTTAATTTTTAATTTACAAAAATATTATTGTTATTATATTAAAGCTGGTTATTTCCTTGTTTTTTTGTGACTGTGTATATGTGACTGGTAGAAATTTCAGTTTGTAATCCTTATTGGTTATTTTTATGGTGGTATTAAATATGCTGGGAGAGGGGGTAGTTTACGTTAATAATTATGGCAGGATTATATGGTAATGGTAGATGTGGTGTGATAGTAATATGTAAGGGGGTTGGTGGCAATAATAATATAAGTGGTTAATATTTATTGTAAATTGTTAGTAGTGATTAGTAATGTTGGTGGGAGAATAATAAAAACCTATAAATGTAATTATTGTGGTGCTAGCTTGAACTAAAGGTGAATGAAAGGTTGTGATTGTTATTCCTCATCTTGAATGGACCTTCGGTGGCATCGATGTAGTGCATTATGCTGTTGTTTGCACTTACCTTGGCCTTGTATATTGTGTTCGTAAGTTGGCAATTTCCCTGGAGTGGACATGTTGTTCTGTGTCTGCAGTTGCATATTGGATCCTTGTTTTCATTTTTGTAGGTTGTCATTTTTTTGCTGTGGCTTTTGATTATTTCTGTTATGTTTTTTGTACAGCTGTAACTGATCTTTACATTATTTTTGTTAAATATTTTTGATAATTTGTTTGCTTCAGTGAAGTGTTTTTCTATTAAGTTTAGGAATATTTTGCCTATGTTCATTTTAATGGTTTTGTACCAACAGGAAATATTCGAACAGCACAATACTTTCTACATACATATGGCAGCAAAAAGACAAAAATATCACACCAACAATAAGTTGGGAAATATTGACAAAAGCCCCTGCCTACAGCAACATTACAAAAAAATGCCTACTTTGCCTACACGAAGAAGTAGCAATAATATCACACAAACCGCAAAAGAACATACGAAACAAAAAATCAGAGATAATCTCCAAATGTAGGCATGAGAACACGTACCTATTATCCGAATTCATACCAAACGGATAAAATAGACAAACCACCAACAATCAGAATTTAATTTCAAGATACTATCAAAATAATTACATCTATCATTATTATCATTGCACCTCCATTAGTAATCACTTTTACCACTTTACAATAACATTACTAATCACTACTAACAATTTACAATAAATATTAACCACTTATATTATTATTGCCACCAACCCCCTTACATATTACTATCACACCACATCTACCATTACCATATAATCCTGCCATAATTATTAACGTAAACTACCCCCTCTCCCAGCATATTTAATACCACCATAAAAATAACCAATAAGGATTACAAACTGAAATTTCTACCAGTCACATATACACAGTCACAAAAAAACAAGGAAATAACCAGCTTTAATATAATAACAATAATATTTTTGTAAATTAAAAATTAAAAATTATAGCAATCTTCAACTACCATAATTTTACACAGAATACCTATTATCAGGATTTATACAAAAATAAATTAATACATATAACAAAATAAAATAAAACACCAACAACCACATTTTAGTTCAAGCTACCACCACTATAACTACATTCATGGTTTTATCATTCTCCCACCTCCATTACTAATCATTTCTACCAATTTACAATAACTATTAGCTAATTATATTATCATTGTCTCCAATCCCTTGCAACATTACTATCACATCATATCATATAGACCCGCTATAATTATTAAATTAAACTACCCTCTCACCGAGCAAATTAAATATTAAACATCACCATATAAAATAACCAATAAGGATTACAAATTTCTACCTGTTACATATACACACTCATCAAAAACAAACAAATAACCAGCTTTAAATATAACAAATAAACCCCCATTTTTTTTCAAAAATTTAAAAATAAATAACAATAATTTTTACCTATCATAATTTTACACAAACCCCACCACATATATACATACATGCGAGGAAATATTATTCAGTGGAAAAATAAAAATATGACATGTACACATTCACGACACATTTTCGCCACACTTCCAATCTTTAAATTTCAACATACAAATGCATATGTATATACACAACACCACCCATATACATACGTCATATCCGAAACTGCCCACATATGTTTATATATGTATGAGTCCAACGGATGACCAAGTATGTATATGTGTCTGCATACATCAATGTTTGCATTAGTACGATGACAAAACGACGAATTTTCCCTCACCACTTCCACAATAACACCAATACACGCAATCTACATAAACCCAAATTTAAAAAAAAAATTAATCAGTTTGTCTGACAATTGCTAAAGTGTGAAACCCAGGGTCACAAACTCTCATCTATCCAACCAAATATGTTAGCTCTATCTCTGATATTGAGCGCTTTCTAATAAGTACCGCGCATATAATATATAAATAATTATACATATATATATTTATTTATATACACACACTTTTCACACACATATATATATATATATATATATATATATATATATATCCGAATGAGCCAGGTACTAACTACCTAAGTTTCACCACATGGGATCTTCATGGTGAACTGGCTAAGTAGGAATTAACAAGGAACAAATTTATTGATAAAATAATCGCTAAAACCTAGAATTAGCACCAGTTTAAATAGACTTTCATATATATATATATATATATATACATATATATGAGTGTGTGTATGTATATCTATGTATATCTATGTGTGTGTGTTTGTGTGTATATATATATATATATATATATATATATATATATATATAGGTGTGTCTATATATATGTAGGTGTGTATATTAATATATATATATATACTCTGTGTAACAAAAATTGTTCAATTGTTAGATTAAGCTTTGAAACATTATATCTTAGAAAAGATTAAAGATATTTTACTGGAATTCTGCAAGGTTTTTATAACACTATTGAACACTACTTTGAGCAAAAAGAATGTATAATTACTCTCCAATCTTAACAGAAGAATTGTGATGAATTCAATCATAAACAAAAATGATATATTCATCATTAATTAACCATAGCTAAGGATTAGAAGCTCATGACGGATTGAAATACAGTTCAAATATATATATATATATATATATATATATATATATTCCAGGATTATTTTCCAACTTATTCAAGATAATATACTAACATTTTGTGTCATGGAGTAACAGATTGCCTCACATGCTTCATTTACAATTTCATTTTCAAGTCTTTTTTTCAATGTTCTTTGGACTGTCATAGCTGAAACTCCTCTCTCACATGCCAAACATCATATGGATTGAATTAGATCTTTTCTAATTGATGTCTTTAGCTCTAAGTTGAAATGATGATACCTATTCCTGTTGTGACCTCCTGATCCAGTTTTCCACTCTACTGTTCACTTTTTGTAAAAATTAATCACTGTTTTCTTGATGGTTCTTGAATAAACTTTGAAGATATCTGTGTGTGTGTATATATATATATATATATATATATATATATACACATTTATTATGTATATACATGTGTTTGTGTGAATATATATGTGTGTACATATATATATATATATATATATATATACACATTTAAATGTGTGTGTGTGTGTGTGTAAGTTTATATTTATATATGTGCATATATATATATATATATATATATATATGCACAACATTATAGACAACTTAAATATACTGACAACATTACAGACAACTTGCTAGCTTGGATTGAAAAAAAAAATCCTACAAGTCCAATGGCAATGCAGCAACACACACAGGTCTGATGAGCTGGAAATGCATAGCTGTTGACCTGCACATTTGGCGGCCTCTTGGCAGATGTAAAGTTGCTAGCTCACCTTCAATGAGACAGCGGTTTCTTTCGGTTCTTCCAGGGTGTCTGAGCAGCCTTTTTAAAGAGAGCATTGCAGAAGATTGCTGGAAGGGTCTAGAAAAGGTGACCCAAAAATTGCCTGTCTCATTCATCTGGCCATTATAGTATGGCTGGCAGATGTCTATTTGGTGCTTGAATAAAAGTAAAAAAGAAACTAAGGATGAAACTTAAACTAGCTTGTTGGAGTGTATGGACTCTCATAGATAATCCTTTGGGATCTGCTCCTCAACACAGATCTGCTCTGGTGTCTAGGGAGCTAGAGAGATATTCTGTAGATGTAGCTGCTCTCTTGGAAACTTGTTTAGCTGGTGATGGTCAACTTCAAAAAGTTGGAGGTGGCTACACTTTCTTCTGGAATGGAAAGTGTGCTGAGGAGGATAGAGTAACTGGTGTGGGTTTTGCTGTACATAGCACATTTGTGCCAAGGCTTGCTGAACTTCCTAAATGAGTCAATGAATATTTAATGACCCTTCACCTACTTTTCAATGGATCACGATACACTACAATCATTAGTGCCTACACTCCAACAATGGACAGTACCAACATTTTAAAGGCTCAGTTCTGTGAGTCCTTGAGAAATATACTCTACATGATTCCAAAAGATGATGAGATTGTCCTCCTTGATGACTTCAAGTTGGTGCAGATTGGTAGACCTGGAGTAGTTTGGGGAAATTTGACATCGGGAAAATCAACCACAATAGTTTAATGATTCTCAAACTTTGCACTAAGTTTAATCTTTTTATCGCCAGCACTCAATTCAAGCAAAGAGTTGATCATGTTACTATGTGGATGCATCCCTGTTCATGCCAGTGGCAACTGATTGATTATGTTATCACCTGCAAGAGAGATATGCAGGATGTCCATATTGTTAAATCTATATGTGGTGCTGATCATGCCTTTGTTCTTAAACTAGAAACTAGACAAAACAATGGAAAGCCTCCTGCATGTCTGAATGTTACAAAACTGCACTCCCTGGAAATGCAGGAATTGCTAAAACATTGCCTTGCTGAAATCAGTGATACATCTTCATGGGACTCCTTAAAGAAGAATATATATGAAGCAGCTGAGGAAGTTTTAGGTAAAATGCCAGCATCGAGACTGGTTTGATGAAAATGAAGATGCTATCAAGGAGATTATTGCAAGAAAGAATCAGTTATGAAGTTGGATGTTGTAAAAAGGCCTGTCCAAAGAACAACACAGTAAACTGTGCAAGGAGTTTAAAGGTGCAAAAAACAGAAGCTCAACATGTTCTTCAAACTATGTAGGAAAAATGGTGGTTGGAGTTAGCAGATGAAATACAGAATGCAATGAATTCAAATAATACCAAGTAGATGTATTGCGTGATGAAACAAGTATTTGGCTTCAGATCCACCAAAATTGCTCCTTTCGGGATAAAGGATGGCAATAATCTCTTAACAGACATGGATGGCATGGCCAAAAGATGAAAGAAACACTTTGATGGGCTGCTGAACAGGCCTTCAAATGTGGACTCTGATGTTCTCAAGAAAATAACTCAAAGGCTCCTACTGAGATATTCCATTATGGTGGAATACATTTAAGTCAACTTATGCATGATCTTATTGTAAAGGTTTGGTGAAATGGAGAAGTGCCAAATGATTGGAGGGATGCAACAATGATACCTACAGTCAACTACAAAATTATTCGTACACCCATCAATTTGGAATATTTTTATCCATTTCTCAGAATCTAATGCCTGTATGATGCCAGATATTTTATATATTAATAATCATAAAAAAAGAATACAAAAGTCAATTTTCAGAAGAATAGGTTATATACAACAAATTTGACAAGCAAATTATACACAATAGGAAAAGACAAAATTATTCATACAGTATGAAAAATAGAAAAAACTGAACAATTTCACACAATATTAATGTTAAATAACATGGCCTCTTATCTTTATAATTTGCTACAATCATTTTCTAAAGTTTTAGATTTGAACAAGTTTTTTTCTAGGATTTTCTTCCATTCTTCAATGGTTACACCTTCTAATTTATGAAGGTTTTTGGTGACCAACAATTTATTTAAACTTTCAATTCTTGCCATAGATTTTCAACAGGATTCAAGTCAGGACTCACTGAAGGCCATGGCAGAATTATAATCTTCTTTTTCTGAAGCCATGCAGTCACTGATTTAGATGTATGTTTAGGGTCATTATCTTGCTGGAAAGTAAATTGCCAACCTAGATGAAGATTTTTGCACTGATAGTTGTAGATTTTCATCTGGAATTTTGATGTGGTCTGCAAATTTCATTATTCCTCTTATTGCAATTAATTATCCAGTCCCGCTTGAGCTGAAACAACCCCAAAACATAATTAAGCTGCCTCCATGTTTTAATGTTGCCACTGTGTTCTTTGTGAGGAAGCCTCACCTTTCTTGCGCCAAATCTTACGTCCATCATTATGTCCAAAAAAGCTCAATTTTTGTTTAGTCACTTCATAGGAATTGTTCATAAAAGCAATTTTCTTTGCCCAAGAACATTTGGCAAAATTAAACTGAGCAACAATATGACTGGGTTTGTGATGGTTGCTTTCCATACAACCCATTTCTATTCAAGCAACGCTGTATTGTGCAAGTACATATACTGATACCCATTGTATCCAAACTTTTGCTGATGTCTTACAAAATAACTGTTGGGTTTATATTAAACACAGTTTTCATGCAGTTCTCAATGACAATTTGGTTTTCTTCCATGCCCAGACAAATTCTGTTTAAACTTCTTTATAACAGACTATACAATAGATTTTGAGATAGCTAACCGGTTTGAAATAATGTTATAACTATTTACTGACTTGTGGAAGTTAATATTTCTCTGTTTCAAGTCAATGCTAATCTCCTTTGTCTTCCCCATCATGTTGTTAACATAAGAATAACAATGTTGATACTCTATGTACAATGTGATGTTCTTTCCTAGAATTATTACAAATATTCTACTGAACAAATAGTCTAAAAGTCTTCACCAATAAAATAATTATGTAAATTACTTATACTTACATGAATCAATCAATTTAAAATATTTTCTACTGTTTGAAAATTTTGTTTTTTATTTTGCATAATTTGCCTGTCAAATTTGTTGTATTTAATCTAATGTTCTGAAAATTGAGTTTTATTTTCCTTTTTCGTGATTAATAACATATAAAAAATCTGGCATCATACAAGCATTAGATTCTGAGAAATGGATAAAAATATTTAAAATTTATAGGTGTATGAATAATTTCATCATTGACTGTAAATATAAGTTGATAGACATCAGAATATAACAGCTAGCCGGATTTTATTTTTTTTTACAATGATGTTCACTCTGTTCAAGCCTCAAAGGCCACTCAAAATAGAGGGTTACAGAATAAAAGGCACAGCTTATGCAGATATGTGTATGAAATAACAGTTGTTAAACTCCACTGAAATTAGATCTCTTTCTGATTCACACTAAATGTCGGGCAGATGTGAACATTAAGAATGCAAAACACAAATTACAGCTAGTAAAGGCAAGATGCCTTATGGATAGGAGGTTCCTGTTTAATGGATGCTTGGAAGGAGATATCAATAGCTACTACACAGTGGTCTGACTTACCAAGAGGTCAGTACTGCAAATCTTGGCAAGAGCAAGGAGAAGAGTTAAGAAGTAGAAGGTAGTGACCAGCTTTACTTAGATCCTTCACCTCACTACATATATATTCCTACCCCAACCACAATCCATCATAGTTGGCTGTGGAATTCGAGATGTATCTTAAAGTCACATGTAATTTTCACTAACCCACCAGTGAAATCAAGTTGGCCTAGTTAAAAACTGGAAAGAAGCATATATATATATATATATATATATGCACACACACACACACACATTTTATATATATATATATATATATATATATACACACACACACATACATACATACATACATACATACACACATATGTATATATATATATATATATATATATATATATATATATATATATATATATATATCCCTTCATAACAGCAAAAATAATATGACATTGCAGCCTACCTCAGAGATCTAAGAAAATCTAAGGATTATTTACATGAAGAAAAGAAATACATTGCAAACAGTTTCAAACTTCTCCAGTACCCTAATTATTTTATATTCAACGTGAAACAAAAGGCCCATGAAATATTCTAAGACTAAAAATGGCCCATCCTGAAAAATCCTGTGAATTAAAAAAAATATATTCTCCTTCCTACTATGTTTATCACATTTACAGTTGAACAGAATCTATCCAAATCAATAAAAGTCTTACTCAATACAAAATAAAACAATAAGCTAAAAACTGATGAAGGAGTTTATTCTATCACCTGTAATAATCATCACAAAAAATACATAGGAGAAACCTCAAGGAATCTAAATAAAAGATTAAGTGAACACAAAAGGGACATTTTACAAAATAATGTATCAAATGCTTCGGTTGGCACTATAATGTGACTGACCACAACTTTGATATAAAAAATGTTTCTCTGATCAAAGGAGTAAATAATTCATTACAACATAAAAGTCTAGAGTGCCTTACTTGGACAGTAATCTACAGTAAATTTGTAACATTTCACCATTCCTGGCAGATCTTCTAATATCAGAGTGTGGAAATAATAAAAAAAATGTTAAAATTCCCAGTACCCCCTCTGTTATGCGCATGTATAGTCCTATTAACACAGTCTGATGAAATCCTGAAGGACAAAACATGTTGGAAGTAAACATTTTATATATATATATATATATATATATATATATATATATATATATATATATATTCCCAAGAGGGTAGAATCCAGGTAGAACTCAATGTCCAGGACAGAGTAAGATTATAATATAAAAGACTCAAACACTAACATTCCATCATTATAATTTATTATGTTGGAATTTGAATTTGTAAGTCTGATGAATTGTATCGTGATTACGATTCCAATGTAATAAAATATAACCATGTAATATTAGTGTTTGAACCTTTTATAATATATATATATATATATATATATATAGGTATTTCAAATGATTTTTCAAGTTGTTCTATGTCTTTTTCAATCTGTTTTTTACTCGATTTTTTACCAATGCATGTTCATGAATTTAACATTTTTTTACATGCGTATGTTCATGAAATTTTGCTTTTGTCTACGTCTTTCATTTTTTCAGCTGTAGATTTTCCTTCGAGTTTTTAATTTTTTTGCAAAATTAAATTAAATTTTTTTATGGTTTATATAGAAGTTATTATGTTATATTATTAATTAAATTGTAATATTTATTAATTTTTATTAATAATTAAATTCATTATATTTAGTTAATATTTTTAATTATATTATTGTTAAAGTAACAAATATACACATATATACAAATCTATATACATGTGTGTGTGTATATATATATATATATATATATATATATATACACACATATATACAGATATATATATATATATATATATATACACACATATATATACAGATATATATATATATATATATATATATATATATATATATATACACACATATATATACAGATATATATATATATATATATATATATATATATATATATATATATATACACATATATATACAGATATATATATATATATATATATATATATATATATATATATATATATATACAGATATAGATATATATATATATATACAGATATATATATATATATATATATATATATATATATATACAGATATATATATATATATATATATATATATATATATACAGATATATATATATATATATATATATATATATATATACAGATATATATATATATATATATATATATATATATATATATATACAGATATATATATATATATATATATATATATATATATATATACAGATATATATATATATATATATATATATATATATATATATATATATACAGATATATATATATATATATATATATATATACAGATATATATATATATATATATATATATATATATATATATATATACAGATATATATATATACAGATATATATATATATATATATATATATACAGATATATATATATACAGATATATATATATATATATATATATATACAGATATATATATATATATATATATATATATATATATATATATATATATATTTAAACATATATATAGTTACACATGTCTGTATGTGTATATATATATATATATATATATGGAATCAAAATCTATGGAACAAGACTTCTCCAGAGTTTTAGCATCAATGGAAATATGACATTTAAAGCAACCAACAAATAGCAATGAAATTTTTACATCATAGTAAAGTTCTATCCGTTTTGGTATCTTTCTATCTAGCTATATACATACATACGTGGGAACTCTCTCCTTACCATACCCTGTGGGGTCAAAAACAAGGACGGCGCACCCAAAAGTTCGGACGTAGTGGAAAGCACACCACGTGATCAAAAATATGAATTATTGACCAATCAGGGCTCGACATAAGAAACCCATTTCTTAATCTCCCCGGAGCCTCATCATTCAGATATAAGGAAGATAGAAACTCTCATCAGACCAGAGGGAGTACAGCGACAAGCTGACATCACAGCTTTACGGACAATTCCATTGTGTACAAAAAAATAATTCTTATATATTTTTTTTCTACGAAAATAAACAAAAGTTTATTTTACTTTATTTGTAGTGTATTTTCTTTTTATTATTTGTTTGAGGGACTTCTTTGCTCCCTCTACAGATTTCTCCCAAATCAATGAGAAGAATTCAGCACAAAATTCAAGAAAATCCAATGACTGCTTGCAGAGAAATACAGGAAAAATTAAAAGCATCAGGTATTATTGTTATGAAGCAAACAATAAGCAATGAACTTCATAGAAGTCAACTAAGATCACATTCTCTAAGAAAAACTCCACCACTATTAAAGAAAAATAGGGATGCCCAGTTAAAATTTGTTCATGTGCATAAGAATAAACTTGAATCATTTTGGGAAAGTGTTTTATGGACAGATGAAGCAAAAATTGAACTCTTTGTGCATAATTCAAGGACTCATGTTTGGAGAAAAGACAACCAAGCCTTTGCACCAAAGAACACAATCCCAATGGTGAAATTTGGTGGAGGGAATATCATAGCTTGGGGATGTTTTTCTGCTAATAGTTCAGGTAATTTAGAGATAATAGATGGTAGAATGAATTCAAAAATATACCAAGATGTTTTGGATTCTGATATGTTTGGGTTGGTAGTAAATCTTGGACTCCCAAATGAATGGGTTTTGCAACGAGATAATGACCCTAAACATAAGGCTAAATCGATGAAGAAAAGGCTAATTGAAAATAATGTCATTACGCTAGAATGGCCATCACAGTCTTCAGACTTGAATCCAATAGAGAATTTGTGGCATTTATTAAAAATTCAAGTTAATAAAAGAGTTCTGAAAAACATCCTGGGCCTAAAGAGAATGTGCAAAGAAGAATGGAGTAAAATATCAATGGAAACTTGTAAATCATTGATTAAAAGCCACAGAAAGAGACTGATTGCTGTTGAATTGAGTAAGGGATATGCTACAAAGTATTAAATAGGTATTTTGTGAAAACACTTTTTTCACATCCAAATTTTTTAATTTCATTAATATAACAAATTTGTTTGAATTTTTTTGGAAATTAATTTTTGAATTATGCCATGGTATACAAATATTGTATAGATTATAAAATTCTTTTATAAAATCTTTGTTAAATAAAAAAAATTCATGGTGTAAGAATATTTCTTTCTCCCCACTACATATAAATATATATATATATATATATATATATACATATATATATGTATGTATGTATGTATGTATGTATGTATGTATGTATGTATGTATGTATGTGTGTGTAAAACTATAAAAATAATTATTAATTATAAAATAAATTTAAAGAAATTTTATTTTTTTTCACTTCTCTCCAGATATATATATAAGAGAGATTGCTGTAAACATTCTGATATTTGGTCATATGATATATTTTTGGAATTGGCTCAAGGAGAGAACTTTTTAGAACTCCTCCCTCTCATAAGTTTATGTAACGTATTAAAAGAGTAGAAAAGAGAATGCCTGAACATAAAACAAAGCAATAAATGTTGAATTATAGAATAGAAGGACATCCTTTTGGATGATGCAGTGAATAACAAGAACATCATCAAATATTAGAGAAGGTATATAAGTAAGTGAAAGTCTAAAAAAAAAAAAATAAAATAGAATGTGTGTTAAATAATGGAAGGCAACAGACAACAAAGAATTTTGGGTGTAATGAAATATGAAAATATTCTATTCTATACATAACCGAATAAAAGTACATTATTTATGAAAAGTTATTAAATGCAGAAGATGTGAAGAAAGATTATGGAAAATAGTGTTTCCTGTAAGCCACAAAATACAAAATAAATAGATATGTGCAAATGTACAAAAATAAAATCACGGGAAGATATTGAATTGACTACGACAGATGCAATTCTATACAAAGATATACAAAACAGAAAGACCCTACATAGAATTAAATAATTGAAGAACTGGAATACAAAAGTCTGTAGAAAAGAAAGGCTTGTATCTCGTAGAAGAGAAATATCTGGCTAAAATGGAAGAAAGAGATTTCATTTGGAATACATAAAAAAGTCCTTTCTGCAGAAAAAGCAATAAGTTGAATATTACGTAATTTTTTATGAAAGAAGTGTTTTCATTGGGCATTTTTCAAATCAGAATTTCCAGCTTTTCTGTAGATATATTCTTTAGATGCCAAATTTAAAGGTAAACATCTAAAAATGTATTCGTCTTAAAATATTTTCATAGATTGAAAATTCTTGTCACAAACATGTTTAATGAAAACACTTTCTTACAAAAACTTTCATAATATTAGAATCATTGTCTCTTTCCAGTTAAGATTTTAGTGTCATAATATTAAGCAAGATGAATTTTTATGGATATTGCTTTGCTTTGTTGTCTATAACTTTTTCTTTTATGATTTTCCTGCTGTCCTACTTGACTTAGATGCTTTGTTCACTGTCATATTGTAGCTGTATAATTCAATAACATTTAAATACTTACCCATAGATACACAATATTGTTTTTTTTAGTATACTTTACTGAAAATGGTTGGAAGACTGACAGGCTGTCATGTATGACATTTCAGGGATTTCTGAAGGACATTCTTGGTGGTGCTATCATGGCGGTTTCATTGTGTCAACCATGAGTATCAAATTCAAAAGAATAATTTTTTCTTTTCAAAGAAAGATTTTAAATTAGAATAATAATAAAAAAATGAAAACAAATTTAATATTTACACGTGAACCATTGCCCTCATCGTTGTAGTAATTATTAAATTTCAGGCACTGTGCTCTCTGGCCTTCATCAGGTGATTGTTGATGCGGGTAACCTTTAGAAAGCTTTAAACTGAACCATTAATCTATGGAGATAGACTGTTCTCATTTTGCTGCCTGTGTCTAGGAATATCTCATCTAATTCTAATTTTGTACTACTCAGTTATTGCTCACCTCACATCCATTGCGTTCAAGCAAAAAATGGCATATCTGTAGTTTAAAATTAATTTACAAAATGAAAAATCATTCTTGATGCTTTTTTCTTCAGCTCTAATTCAAAGGTAAAGGAATAAATTTACTAAAATTATAATTGCAAAATACTTTAGTGTATTTAAAACTGAATTTATATTGATTGGAATAAACTTTTATTTTCAGTAAAATCAATTATGTCTGCCATGTTGAGACATTTGTAAACAAAAGTTAAATTTACCGTTTTAAAAATCTTGTAAAAATAAAGTATACATTTTTGAAAGGATATTTGAATAGAATTATAAAATTTAAAGTTTATTTAATTTAATTTGATACAAACAGTACTTACATTTTTAACAAAAAAAACGTAGTAGAAAATAAGATAGGCATTTCTTAACTATGGTGACTTGTTTGTCAGATGTTGATTGATGTTATTGACAGCAGAGGCCAGGAGAAGTCATTGGATGGATGAACAGAAGTGACAAATTATATGAATTTTAAGTGAACATATTTAAGTACCCAATAATTTTTACAAATTAAATATTTTAAGTAATCTAATATTTTATTAATTATTAAGTACTTTAGCTTTATAGTCTTACTCTTGAAGATGCTTTCTAGAAAAATAATAATTAAATTTAAAATACTATATAACAATAAAATAAATTTAAAATTTTATAACTAAAATATTATAAAAATTAAAATAACATAAAATTTCATAAATAAGAGAGTTACCTATAATTTTTACATACATCTTTGATGAAATTTTATGGTATTTTATTTATAATTAGTTTTTATATTATATCAGTTAGGAAATTTTAAACAACTCTTAAAACACATGACTTTTTAATGATAATCTCATGTATGAACATCCATATCTATAAAAAAGGCATGTTTATACACATTCGGAATCAATATAAAATTCTTTTTTTAAATACTGGTTATTTGCAGATTGTAGTAAGCTTTTAGATTTATGATTATAAAAAATAGTTTTATTTAATAACAGTATATTGAAATTGAATTTTAAAAGATTTAGCAACTTTATAAATTATTGTTTATTAAAACTGTAAAAAAGAAAACAATTCATACAAAAATTAATTTTTATCAGAAATTATATTTTTTGCTTCAGTCAATATTATCCTTAACATATATTATTCATAAAAGAAATTGAAAGCTTTTCTAATTTAATGGTTTATTGGATTTTGTATTTTACAATTAAGAGTTCATTTTCTGTAACTGTTTTCCACCCATTTTCTTTTAATAAAAGACTTGTGCTCAGTTGTGGTACAAAAAAACATACAGACATAGACATACAATCTTTCTTATATAGCAGCCATACCCAACTGGTCAATCAGAAAAAGCATTCAATTAGAATGGAGCAAAAACATCATCATGTTTAGATGTAACAAAGTTTAACTTCTTCAATAGCTTCAAAGTAATTTCATTAAAAACAATTTCAATTAATGCAGTTACTGATATAACAGAAATAGTCTGTATTTATTCAATCGAAGTTAGCTGAGGACATGAAAGGGTAAAATAGGCAACATGAAGACCCACTTCAGAACATAATTATTTTGGAGTTTTTGAATTTCAATTTGTCAGTGTGCTACCAGGGATGTAAAAGAGGATATATTTATAAAGCAATTGTTAAGTTTGATGAAAATTGATTGAAAAATCAATGAAAAATAAGAAAGAAACCAGTGAAAATCGCTATTTTTCACTATTTATGGATGGACTCAATTATCAAGTTAAATGACTGTTAAACAATCAACTTATTGTTGGCTACAATTGAGTGAAGATTGTATTAGATTGCTTGAAAATTGAGGGAGTTTTTAGTTTAAAATTTGTGTTGAAATCAATTTTTTGTTTTTCATATTTTTCTGTTAAACACAGTAGTGTAGAAATAAAAATGAGGTATTGTTGAACTCATCATGATTTAAGCAACCTACATACCAAGTTTTAATGAAATTGGAAGAAAAAAGTTGAATTTATCGATTTTTGATTGGCTTTATCGATTATTGATTTTTAAAAAATTATCGATTTTTTACACTAAGAACCTATCTTTTATATTGTACAATGTATGTGCCAAGTTTGGTCAAAATTAGTTGGATAGATCATGAGTGAAAAGGTATTACACAGACAGACAGACAGACACACAGGTATCCTCTGTTTTATATATATTATGGTCATTTCTTCTTATGGTATAAGGATTACTTGTCCCAGTGTTCCAAGAGCATCTGGAGTTCCAATTTCTGTAGGGCTACTCATGATGAGGTGAATGCGACTAACCCCTGATGACCTCAACTGTGGAATAAGCAGATTTACATGATCTCAGTGGGAAACCAGTGGAAGAGAGCAGCAGCAGTTGGGCTGGCATAACCAAGGGGGACCTTGGCTAACCAAACATTCAACAGGCAGGTTTGCCAGATTTTGCCTATCTCAATCACCTATGCAACATGAGGGAGGTGCTTCTCCATCACAATAAGATTGTCCACCAAAATCAAATTCATGCGAATAGCCTTCTTTGATTTACAGCCATCTCTGCCACTGCCGCCAGGGGAGAGAAAGGGGATAGGGAGAGAGGATGATGATCCCAATGGTCGGATATGAGCTGGTGCTAACAAAAACAACATATATATATATATATATATATATATATATATATATATATATATATATAATCATTTCACCCCAAACAAAGCAATAATGTCACAAGGATGCATGGCGCTACAGGGAATGAAATAAAATGAGAAAACTTTAGCAAGGAAAAGATTAATAAAGGAACAAGATTCAGGAAAACAGAAGATGGTTATTAAGATTGTATTTAAATTTTTGAAAATTGTAGGTAGTAGGGAAGCAAGAATTTGGAAGGGTGTTCCACAGGTGAGAATTACGAAAAACAAAACATTGAGAATAGAACTGATGGTTGCAACTAGCTATTTCAACAGTAAAACAATGAGACCTACATGCCAATTGAGTGGAACACTTAAATTCATACAGTTAAGGCACTAAGGAGATTTGAACAATAAGCTATGAAAATATTCGTAGAAAAGATAGAGGGAAGCCATGTTACATTAGCAGGAAAGTGACTGAAGTTGAGATACCAGGTCAGGATAGATTATATTACAAACCTTTATTTGAATTTTGTCAAGAATCTTGATATATACAGGGGTTGGACAAAATAATTGGAACACTTAAATTCAAAGAAAATTTATTTAATATGGAGTTGGTCCTCCTTTAGCCTCACAGACAGCTTTAATACGTCTAGGAATGGAATCATACAGCCTCCTGACTTCATCCAGAGGAATTTTCAGTTATTCTTCCATTAAAACCTTCTCCAGTTCTTTACGACACGCCGGTGGAGGATAGCGGCTCTTAACTTGTTTCTCCAAAATGCACCACAAATGTTCAATAATATTGATATCTTGAAATTGGGGAGGCCACTCCATGTGTTCTAGCTCACTTTTATGCTCTTCATACCAATTCTTAACCATTCGAGTGGTATGTGTTGGAGCATTATTGTCTTGGAAGATGCAGTCACCATCAGAGAATAAAGTCTTGGCCATTGGATGAACATGATCTAAAATGTTCAGGTAATCTTTGCTATAGATTCTACCATGCAGGGCAACTATTGGACTGAGATATTTCCATGATATGGCGGCCCAAACTATCACTGATCCATCTCCATGCTTCACTGTTGGAAGAAGGCAGTCAGGGTTGTAAGCTTCTTTGGGCTGCCTCCACACATAAACTCGCCCTGAAGTTGGGAAAAGAGAAAAACTGGACTTGTTAGCGAATATAACTTGCTTCCATTGGTCTGCAGACCAGGCATTGTGATCTCTGCACCACTTCAACCTCTTTTGAATGTTGGAAGTGGAGAGAAGAGGTTTCCTTACAGCGGCTTTTCCATGATATGCAGCCTTATGGAGCTCACGGGGAACAGTTTGAGAAGAAACTGAACTATTCAAATGGTTATTCAATTCAGTAGTCACTTTGGCCATACTTGTTCGATGAATTTTTGCCACATTGCGTTTCAATGCACATCAGTCCCTGTCAGTAAGTTTGCAAGTCCGGCCTGAATTGCTATGGTTGCTAGAGGTCTTGCCCTGTTTCTCGAATTGCATCAGTGTTCTTGATATGGTAGCTCTTGAAAAACCAAACAGTTCAGCAACAATTTGCTCTTTTTCAAACTTGGGGAGGTCACACATTTAGCTTAAATTTTACTAAATTCTAAAAATAAATAAGACAAAGACAAATTAGATAAATAAATGTATTTACAATAGATATAACCTGCAATTATGAAGTTTTAGTTAAAGTTTTTACTATAATAGGTCTTTGAAATATAGGAGTGGATTTTGCAACTGTTACAATTATTTTGTCCAACCCCTTTATATATATATATATATATATATATATATAGAGAGAGAGAGAGAGTACACAATGAAATGGACAAAGTCTGACAATTATTTTAAGATATTTTATTGTTATATGTTATTTATATAGATACAAATATTTAAGTAAAAGCTTTGTTTATAATAAACAGTATTAACAACATTTACCAGCTTGAATGTCCAAAAAAGTTTCATAGAAAATATGTGTTCCCCCAACAGGAATTGAACCTGTATCCTACATGCAACTGTCATATAGCGTGATGTGCTATACCAGTTTAGCTACAGAGGAGTGTCTGGTTAGCAAAGTCAAATTTACTTCTTTTAAACTACAATTTTCCAAGATTTCCCTCAAGCGATCATGTCTGATCGAAGTGTATCAAAACATAAACAAATGACACACTATGAAATGGACAAAGTCTGACTATTATTTTAAGATATTTTATTGTTATATGTTATTTATATAGACACAAATATTTAAGTAAATGCTCTGTTTATAATCAACACTATTAACAACATATACCAACCTGAATGTCTGAGAAATTTTCATAGAAAATATGTGTCCTCAAGTTCAATTCCTATCAGAGGACATATATTTTCAATGAAAATTTCTGACATTCAGGCTGGTAAATGTTGTTAATACAGTTTATTACAAATGGAGCATCTATATAAATAATGTATAACAATAAAATCTTAAAATATATATTGTAGGAGCACTAGATCAGATAATGAAGTAGTATTAAATGCATGGATGAATGGTAAGTTTATAAATGTGCAAAAAGCATTCTGACAAGATTTGTTTGATATGACAATGACAGGATTTTTAGGAATGATTGGATGAAGCTGAATATTCACCCAGAAATATCATAGCTCTAAGAGCTTGTGGAGAAGGCCAGCATGCTAAACACTGTTGAACACCTTTGAGATATCTAGGGCCATGGCCCAAGCCTCACTATTCTTATCGAAAGTTTGATAGACATATTCAGTGATGACCATTAACATATCTGTGGTAGACTTGGAGAAATGGTAGCCATATTGTTTATCCAAAGAGAGGTTGTGTGATATAAGATGCATAAGTAATTTGGAATTGATCAAATCCCCTAATACTTTAGCAAAAAGAGATAAGAGATAATAGGGTGATGATTTGAGGGGTCAGATGGTTATGAACTACAAAAGAAGACTTCCAGTAAGTTGGCAAGCAAGAAAAAGTGAAACATTTATTGTAAAGTTTGGAGAGAACAGTAGCCAGTCCAGGAAGATATTTCTTTGAGAGAATTTCAGAAATATCATCAAATCTACAAACCTGTGGGAGATCTAGTTTAGAAATGAATGATGTGCATATAACTCAGTAGAGAATCAGAGAATCTGTTCTTTGGACATTGAGGAAAAATACTCCAGATTAGTCAAGAGTCGAGTTGGAAGAACATTTCTGGGCAAAGCACCCTGCTTTTATCTGCAGTGGATGACCACACCTCAGATTGATTGAAGAGAGGAGGGACTGAGGATTTACTCTTGTTCTGTACACTCTCGCAGAGCTACCAGTAGTCTTGAGGACCAAACATATGAGGCTCTATGGTATCACATTATCAGCAAATAGTCATTTTGCTTCTTTGAGGATATGCTTGCATTCATTATGTTCAGTGACAAACATATCTTTTACAATTGAAGCTGTTTCTCTAGTATAGCCAGAAGATTGGAATATAATTGTGATACCATACAAATATCTCTCTCTCTCTCTCTCTCTCTCTCTCTCTATATATATATATATATATATATATATATATAGTCTGTTTGAAATGGTTTCTCTGCTGGATTGCACAATTTAGTTTGATATATTTCAAGTCATAGAACTAATTAGACACACACACACACCTGTAAATAGCACTACAAATATACATTCAGAGACACATACACAGAGGTGCCAAAAAATTCTAATCTTAACTAAGAAGGGAGTCCAAAATAAATTTTAGCAGTCGGTTATTTGATGAGATTTTCTGAAACTGGTCAAGCTGAGAACTTTTCATGTACACACACATATCAGTCAGTAGACAGAATTTCCCTACTTAAAATATTTTGTTTAAACTTTCAAACATATGCCTTTTTCATTCCGACTCATATACACATCAAGATTACATATGGAGCAACACTGCAAATACAAAATTCATATATAGAAATTCATTGGAAATTATTTTACTATAGGAATGTATTAGAATTATTTGTTAAACAAATGCATAAAAATTTTCATTCTTTCTCAGGATTACATATAGAATGACACTGAAAATATTAAAAGCATATATAAAAATTAATTGGAAATTATTCTATATATTTAAAACTATATTTCCAATGTCATTAAAATGACCAATATATATTTTTTGATATTGTTTCAATACAATGCAAATACAGAATTAATATTCACTTATTTGTTTGTATGTAGTAAACATATTTGGTGTTGGAGAAGTGTTAAATACATAAAAGTCTATACAGATTCACATTGCATTTCATATATGGGAATTATTATCTTGGAGCAGTGTTTTACTATAGAAATGTAGATGATTTTACAGTGGAAATGCTTTAAAAATGAACAAAACTCATATTGAGTGGTTAGAAATTAATTGAACAAGGCTATTATGCATATAGAATTTATAGGAGCAAGGCCTTTTCACAAAAGATTCTATTTAGAAATATCAAATTGACACTGAACAAAATATAATTCTGTTGGTTCTTATGGTATAAACAAAGAATCTGCTAAATAATTGATATATTGACATTGAAGAATAGAAAAAATCTGATAATAATTATCTAGTTTCTGTATTTGTTTGTGTTTTTACCATAGCACAACAAAAACAGCATATCCTAGTGTCATTTTTACCAGTGCAATACCATTAGTAGTTTAATATAATAGGTTTTGACATAAAAAAATGAAGTCACTTTCCATCCAGTGATGCCACCATTTTCCAGGTAATTTTCAAATAATTAAACAAACGCAAATTGACAAAAGAATAATTTCTCATTCTATTAACTGCTAATTATGGAGATGTTTCCGTTTTTTTTTTTTTTTTTGTTAAGAGGAAAATTATAGGTATAATCAGGGTGGAATCCTTGAGGTTAAGTGTAATTTGTACATTTGTAAATTTAGTAAATAGGAAGCAATGTGACATTGAGCAGAGGTTACCAAGTGTTTTAATAGATAAAAAATCTATTTTTGTAAAACTTTAAAATTTTGAAAAGAATCAGGAATAAATTTTCCTTTCTGTCCTTTTATTTTGAAAATGTCTGTTCTGTAAAAAAAAAAAATTGAAATACAGCAACTAATATGCCAAAAATGTATAAATAAAAGCATTTCCCAAAGAAGAACACAACATTCTACTTTTATGTGCTATCTCCCTTGAAGACGTTGCCGGTAATGGCTCTCCACAACTTCCTGTCTTTTGTTGCTCTAAGCAACATTTAACTCTTTATCATCTTTCTTCCACCCAGCTCTGCCATCTATTCCCCAAAATTCATTAGGTAAGGGTCACTTGTTTCTCTTTGTTTCACCTTCACTGTGTCTTAAAATTCACTGTGGGTTAAATTTTCCAAGCCTCCTTTCCACATAATGTATCCCAGAATTTTCAAATCAAACCTACAGATAAAATTTATGCCTTTTTCCTGTGACAAATGGGAATGTAATAAATTAGTTTAATGATAATAGTAAGTTTATTTTCTTGCCACTGATTTTGTCTTAATTGGCATTAAATATTAGAGAACTTATTTAATTTTATCTTTTTTTCTTTATATTTTCATGATGTAAAGTTGTAAATATGCCATACACATTATATATTTTGTCATTCTGATAATTTTAACTAGTTGTGGGCAATGTTTTTCATTGTGAAATATAAATATTTTTGGGAAAAATCATTTGTTGGAAACGACCCAAGAGCTTTACAGAAGGATTGGATATTACTTGCGTCTCTTGTTATCTGTTTGGACAATTATTTCTAATTACTGCGGCTACTTGTCCCCCATTTATTGATTTGGGGGGAGGATAAAATGTACAAGATTTTCAGAGTGGCTTCTAACGCAATACTGTAAAATTGAAAAATTCATATTTAACAAGAGATCAAAAGAGTTATCTTAAGGAAACCAGTCCTTAGTGGATGTAAATATTAAATTTTTTGTTTGTTGACTTATGTCCGAAGAGAAATGCAAAATAGGAAAAGTAATGGCATTATTGATCACTCGAGCCACTTTCATTTCAATATAGGAAACAGTGGAGAGCTATGATCGCCTGTGTCCTGAAGAAACACAGTACATAGAAGAAAAATGTAGGCATTTCTCAGTCTTGATAGACTGTGGAGTCCACTAGGGTTGCTAGTTAATCCCTCTTGCTGACACTTTCTCAGGCACATTTGCAATTTTCAACATCTGCAGAGCCAGCCTATTGTTTTACTGCAATTATACAAACATACCTTAGTTAGAGTTTCTGGAAGAGAAGGCATAATCTTACAAGATTAGTGGCCAAACAAGGTCAGTACATTCAAACCCTCAGTCACAATGATTTGTGATTCTGTGCTAGTGTATTATTATTCTCAAATGGAAATTTCATATAGTATCACCTCGAACCATCAAACGAAGCCAGTTGACCTGAGGTTACTTTCGGCTACCAATTGCAGAATCATGTGACCTCACAGCTACATTCAGTTTTGCAAGTGTAAGAAAGAATCATAATACAGACAATTATATGAACAACCATGTCAAAGGAGAAGTTGAGCAGTCTCTATGACATCACAGATGAGACTGTAAGGTCCACATTTCAGATGAATGGGGGCTGGGCTGCTAACATATACACCAGCTGAAAGTAATTGACAAAGTATTGTAGTGAATAAAATGTAATGTTATCTATAAAATATTCAAGTCTTGTGTTGTTCATTAGTCCACATGTGTTCTCATTAACTTAAACAACAACTTCATTGCACTCATATAACCATGGAAAGCTTCTGAACAGTTTCATGTACCATGCCCAATTCCCCCCACAAGGCTTTGGTCAAGCTCTGGTATAGTTCTCAGAAAGTTTCCAGCATTGCCACAAGCTGGGATTGTCTCCACAGTGATATCAAGGAGATATATTTGGGTAGGAGCTGCCCAGTCCTCAAACCTCTCTCTCACAGGTTGAATGTGGCAAATCTCTCACTGCTCTATCGCTACTTCCATTGAATGTGCTCAGATGAACTACATTCCTTGATTTCACCAGGTATAACCTTTACAGCTAGGGCCTGCCATGCCACATATTTTAAAAAGCTATTCACATTCCCTCCATATTTCATTGGTGAGAAGTGAGTTCTATGGAACCGACTCCCAGGAAGATGTGTCTCTGATCACTATAATCTTAAACTGTTCAATTCTAGGGTTAACTGTATCATCCACAATCATCTGTATGAGCTGCCTCTTAACGTAACCATCAACTGGGAGTGGCCCATTGGCCTTGTACAGGGTGAACCTTACTTTAAAAAAAAGTCATTTCCCTGTCAAATCTGTTATAGTAACATTCAAACCAGGATCTCATTATCACTTCTGTATATAGTAATATATTATATTAGCTTAATACCCACCAAAAATGATGGGATTATTTATGTATAGATTGGCTCAGATCAGATCAATTTTTGGTCCATAAAAATACATATATATAATTTGTAGCATTTACTTTTAAAATATATATATATATATATATATATATATATATATATATATATTACTCAGATCAGATCAGAGCATCAAGCTACTCTATGAATAAACCCTCCACCAAAGATCAGAGGTAAGTATCTGTTTATTTGGAAAAATGTTATACAGATGTTAATTATTACATTGTATGTTGATTATGCCATTATATGTAGATTAGTGATCTTGAAAGGATAAAAAGTTGAATGTAATGCTTTAACATACTTTTTAAAATTGTAGTTTTTTTTTAATTGGCCTTTGTCAAGGTTGATTATTGAGGTAATGGCCTTTCTCCTAATCGTGTCTGCATAGTTAAGGTGGTTATGAAATAGTACTTTGTCCAAAAGTTCACTCTTTTCACTATTAATTATCATTTTATGTCAATGAAATGATATTTTGTCAGTATGTCTAGTAAGTACAGGGTGATATGGACTTATGCCTTTCTTAAGAAAGTTTGCTGATTCCATTTTTTGTGGTGCCATTTTGCTGAATTTATATATTTTTTATTTACTTATTTTTCATTCAGTATATATTCATGGCAAAAATGTGTCCACCTTTATGCTAATGGCAATGATAATATTAGCCTTTTCAAATTCAAAGAAGAATGGTTCTCACTAAGACTTTCAAATTGAACCCTTTATTGAATCAATGGGGTCAGAGTGTTCTAATTTTGCTGACCATGTCTAGGAATATCCCATTCATTCTTATTTAGTTCTGCTCAGTTATTACTCACTTCTACTGCATCCAAGTATAACATACTGCCCAACCCAGGGATTGAACTCATAGTTACTATGTCATCAAATTTACAAACCAACATGAGGCTATAATCTCAATAATGGTAATTCTTCATTCCAGAATTTCAGAATCTGTGGAGAGTCATGATTGCTGACATCCTGAAAATTCATAGCATACTGTAATAGGTATTTTGTGGTATTGTTTAATACAAGGACACAGGCATAGGGAACCCAGTGATTTATGGTTAAAAATGGTTTTGAGTGAATGTAGATCTTAGTGAGAACTAGATTTCTTCAAACCTCATTGTTGTAGCAAACCTAAGGATGATAATCAGTATGTTTCCATTCACGTAAATACAGTAGTAAATACTGTATGTTGGTCTGCAGTTAGAGATTCATTATGGAATTCACTTAACTCACTTCTAGCAGTTAACTACTTATTCTGTATGCCACTTGTGAATCTTATATGTGTTGTTCGTGTCATAAGTATTATCGTTCATTACCAACCTTTGTGTGATTATTCTATTCAGTAACCTTCCCTAATTTACAACACTGATGGACTGGTGCTACATAATCACAAAGAACTTTATCAAATAACAATATTTATAAGCTTAGAATCTTTATCAAATTATTCTGTTCACTCCACATTGCTTGAAGACTTTCAACAGCATCAGCAACTAAAATGGATAGCATATGTAACTTGAAAAAAAATAATGACATAATCAAGATTTTGATATTTCACACTATTTCGAACAAAAGGTTAGGGAGGAAACCTCCATTGATACTGGAAAGAGTGATAACAGTTACTGGACTTAATAAACCTATTTTTCTGTAGAATTGTTTGAAGAGAAAAAGATTGTATAAATTTCACTGGAAGCTTGGTCAATAAATGTCAAATGTTTTCTTATAATGAAACAGCTAATATTATCATTACCATATTAATGAATAAAACATTTTACAACTATATCTATGGTCTATTGATATTAGTCAAGCCAAATATTACAAAATAAAATATTTAAAAAATATATATTTTCATCAGATTATTCTGTGCAGTAATATAAAGTACTTAGTCTCCTTCATAGCTGAAAGTGTTACATATATTCCAGTGTCATCCAGTGGCTGGGGTTCAAGCCTAGATAGAAAACTAGGATTGCAAATTCTAATTTCCACAATAGGTAAGACTTTTCCATTTGGAAGATTTGAAGCAACACAATCATTCATCCTTCCACTTGTACAATTTGGCATTGTGTTAGACTAAGTAAATATTTAATCATTAATGTTATAACAAATTAATTAAAAACAGAAAACTGAATTAGAATTAAAATATTAATTATTATTTTATAAATATTAAGGTACCAACTGGATATCAAGAAAAATATTTTTTATATTTATTTGTTAAAGTAAAAATTTTTCAAAATGAATCATTTTAAATCCATGTGTAAATCCAAAAGGAAAACATAAAGATGGTCCAACAAAATGAAGAGGAAATAAGTATGGAAGTCTTTTCAGTGAAAAAAAGAAATGAAAAGAAGTTATTAAAAATTTGGATCAATAATGTTTTGTTGGACATGCAACTAGATACGGGAAGTGACATGATGTTCATACCCAGAAATTTCTGGAAGAAATTAGGAAGACCAAGATGAAAAAAAGAAAAAAAAAAAAAGTCTTGTCCCATTGAATCAGTTTGATGGATCCATGATAAAAATGTGAGGCTATTTTGAAGCCTGTGTGGAATTAAAAAATAAGTTTGACATATTGCCAACTATCATGGCAAACTGAAAAGAATCATAGTTTAGTAGAAAATGATCTATTGAACATAAATTCAACAAAATTAGTAAACAAAATCAAAGCAGAAGAAACTGAAATGTTAAAAAACTATGAAGCAAATTTAAGACTAAAAGAAAATTTCAAGGACAAAATGGGCCATTCCACCTACTACCAATAGTTGTGTAAAAACTAAAAAAAAATTACTGGAACAAGGTCTACTTGAATGAGTTGTGCAACCAGAGAGCAAATAAATCTCCCTGTTAATAATTTTAAGAAAGGATGGGGATCTATGCAATTATGGTGACTACAAAATAGGTGTAAAACACAAAATGTGCAGACTCATATCTGTAGAATGGGCTTTCAACTCGCTTGCAGGTATGAAAACATTCTTTAAAATTGATCTAAAGTTGGCATACCATCAAATACTTATTGACAAAGACTTTAAAGAAATCACAACTATAAACATACCAAGAGGCTTATTAAGATGGAAAAAATGCTGTATGGAATTAAAACTGCAAGTGCGATTTTTCAAGAGTCTATAGAGCAAGTTATTAGTAGCTGTAGAATATTGGTTAGTTTGCAAGTGGTCTGACACACAAGTAGACTAGTGTAATCACAAGTAAAAAACTGACCTTAGTCATTTAATGGAGAGATATATGGGTGAATAGAGACCACTCATGCAAATGTGTTGGGCAGGTCTATTTTAGCAAAATGGACCAACCCAACTGGTGCATTAGGTAATCTCCTATAAATGAGGTAAAATTAGCTGGCTTGCTTTTCCAATAGGACACAAGAAGGCAGCCATGTTAGCAGGTAAGTCACTTGACTTCTACAGTAGCGAGATAAAAAATACAATATGCTACCAGGATTACATTTGTGTTGGTGCTATTAATGAGAAAGGACTAAAATGGAAAACCAGTATGGTTTTGAATAAGTTAAAAAATGCTGAATTAAAAATTAACAAAAAAACAATATGTATACAACACTAAAAAATATCCTTTTTGTGATCTATTGCAGGCAAATCACTAGACCAACTATTAATTGTCAAAATATTAAAAGTTGAAGTACCTAAGAACAAAAAAGAATTGGATTCTTTCTTAGGAGTTGTAAATTTCTTCAGACAATATGTAGAGTGATACACTGAAATGACAGAATAAATACAATGAAGTGACATTTTATTGGTACTTTGAAAATGTATATATACATTGGTAGTAGGCAGTATAAATTTCTTAAAGATATATAAGTACGTCTAGGCAATGTAAATTATGTAAAGACATATGTCTTGAAAACATATATACACATCAACAACAGGGAATATAACTTTTGTAAAGATATGTAAGTACATCTTGAAAATGTATATATATATATATATATATATATATAGACAGCAGACAGTATAAATTTCCTAAATACACATGTACCTTTTGAAACTGTGTGTGTGTATATATATATATATATATATATATATATATATATATATATATAGGCACGGTGGAGTAATGGGTAGCGGCTTGGATTGAGGAATCAGAGAGCTGAGTTCAAATTCCAGTTGAATCCATTACATTCACTTACATGCTAATATCCTTGGGAAAGGTATAAATCCTCTTCTTCTCCCTCCAGGTATAGGTAAATAGCAGGACAGACTAGATTCTATAGCCTTGGATGGCAACTGGTCTAGGAGATGGAAAACTGTGGAGAGTTGTTTGGGGACCTTGTTGCACATAGTGCCCCAGCTGTCTGTATTTGGCCCTTCAAAAAGTGTGGTTGGTTCTGCACAAAACCTTCACCACTATAATCAAATCACATGTGCTGGTGTCTGGCTATTGATTCCTAGGAACTGAACTGCTTGACCCTGATATGTAAAATATGACAGGAAAGTCGAAAAATATATGTATATATATATATTTTAAAAGTAAATGCTACAAATTATATGTATTTTTATGGAGCAAAAATTCCCAAATCGAGTGAAATAAAAGCAGCTATCCAGACACAAAAATCTGAATACATTTGCATTCCAAACCCCAGTGACCTTACATTCAGACCCATAGAAGCAGAACCAACCAGTCCAACTAACAAACTCACTAACCTAATAGACACAATATTACAACCATTTACTGAGCAAATTAAAAGCTACATCAGAGACAATATTCACTTCCTTAGTTCCATACCCCATAAAGTTGATCTGGGAACACTTATGGCAACTTTTGACATTAGTATCCCATATAGCAACATGCCCCATGAATTAGGTAAGGAGGCAATCTCATTCTGGATTGAAAAACATCCAGAAACACTACATGCCAGATTCACCAAGGAATTCATTATCAATAGTATAGACCTAATTCGAAACAATTACACCTTTGAATTTGACAACAAAAACCATATCCAAACCCAAGGTACCACAATGGGAATGAAAATGGCACCAACATATGCCACCCTAACATTAGCTTACCTAGAGGAAAACTTCTATAAAAAGATAGAACAAATATATGGGGAAAATATAAAAACCCACTTCACTAAATCTTGAAACCAATACTTAGATGATTGCTTAATTTTCTGGAAATCCTCATGCCGTGATATTAACCAATTCCACACTCCACTTCAGAATTTACACCCCAAAATTCACCCAAGAATATAATTTCAACAAATTACCATTTTTAGATATTAGAAATAAAAACAACCACATCACAGATATCTACCACAAGCCTACAGACACCCAACAATTTCTTCATTTCAAGAGCCATCACCCAAAAAGCTGCCTGAAATCCATCCCCTATTCTCTAGCACATAGGGTTTGTACTACACTTCCAAAAAATCCGCCTAGAAGAACTACATAAAACTCTAAAAAAAAAAACAAGGCTACCCCACAAGACTAATAAACAAAGGTTTTGAACTCGCAAAAAAATTCCTTTAGACCAACTACAAAATCTAAAGAAATGTAATGCTGTACAAACTCTAGCATATGTCTCAACATACAAGAACAATCCAGAATTATTTACAGAAATTACAAAAATCTAGACCTACTTAACAAGAATGACAAACTAAAAAATATACTAAAAACAACCAAAATAATTAAAAGGAAACACCAATCTAAAAACCTGAAACACATCCAAATTTAACCAACACACAATGCAGGGAGTCACAAAATGCAACAAAAAAGATGTGGGGTTTGTGACATCATTATAGAAGGAAACTCCTACACTTTTGAAAATCCCAAAACGACATTCATAATAAATAAAAAAAAAATTGCAACTCCAAAAATGTGATTTATGCACAAAATGCAATAAGTCATATATAGGTATCAGCCAACAACTGAACAACCAGGTCTTCCTCCACAAAAGCAACATAAAATTATCAGACAACACAACTCTTTGTATCACATCTATAAATGTAACCAGGGTGAGTTTAAAACTATGCTGATATATCAAACAAACAATTATTCTTACCTACAAATACAAGAAAAAAACTTCATAAACAAATTTAAACCAGCACTAAATAGATCATAACCCCACTTGCAAAATCACACAACATGCACACATAACGGCCAAATACAGTGATCAAACCACTCACATGCAAGCACACACACTCACATGCACAAATATGTATATGCTTATTGGCAAACCCAATACAACATAGAAAGTGTGTGCATGTGTATGTATGTATGTATACATGTATACATACACATACTGATATATATATGCACATATTGGCAAAAACAAGACTGCTCACAGGCACACACGAACCCTACACAACATAGGAAGTGTGTGTTTGTGTGTGAATGTATGTGTATTTACGTGAGTGTGTGTATATGTGTATACTAATTCCTTATAATAAAACAGTATGTATGTATGGAGAGGGAATATATATATACATGTACATGCTGGCATAAAACACGAAAAAATGGAAATGGATCTAAGAACACACAAGGGTCATTAAAAATAAGAATACAGATATCTTTTCTCACCCTTTCTTGGACAAATCTGAATTGTTTTATTACCCTTTACACAGAAGAACTTATTCAATGTCAGTTCAAGGAAGACATGTGGGTCACTAACACGCAAAAAAGAGAATGTCTAATATCGAAAAACATAAGAAAAATTCATTTCTTTTAATAATATGTGGAAATATCCACTCTTTGCCTGATGAAGGTCGTGAAACCAGAAACCCGTGTAGCACAATTATGGAAAATAAAGCATAATATTTTTTTTAAAAATCCACATTACAACTAAAAACGTTTGT
Organism: Acanthosepion lycidas; assembly: GCA_963932145.1. Classification (NCBI taxonomy): domain Eukaryota; kingdom Metazoa; phylum Mollusca; class Cephalopoda; order Sepiida; family Sepiidae; genus Acanthosepion; species Acanthosepion lycidas. The sequence goes on along the minus strand of OZ010577.1, from coordinate 23,069,443 downwards.
GGTTTTTTTCTTCTTTTTAATATATATATTTATATATATATTAAAAGTAAATGCTACGAACTTTGAATTTTTACTCCATTTGTTTTTTTCTCTCATTTGGATATATATATATATATATATATATATATATATATATATATATATATTGACAGCAGGCAGTGTAAAAATACTGATAATATTTTCTCATTAGTGCAAAAAAGTAAACTTTGTAAACCAAAACATATATATGTACATCAATAACAGTCAATGTAAGTTTTGTAAACATATATGCCCATAGTACTGGAATGTTAATTATTTCTGTGGTAAAACCATGAAACTCCCTTGACATAACATTACAAATTTCATTCCAAAACATATCAGGCAACTGAGGAAGGGGACACAGCCAAAATGATTGTGAAAATAAAACAAGAGAAAGAAATTAATTTGAACCAACCATAGATAATGATTAAAATGCTTTTTACCTGACAAAATTCAGACAAGAAATGATTTATGTTTATATCCCAAAAAACACTTTCAATAAATGCCACTTTTCCTTTACATTCACATCTGCCATTCTCTCCCAAAATTCATATGAACAAAAATACAAGTTCGCTTTGAATAAATAATTATGGGGTTCAACATTTTGCCTTGTAATTATCTTGCAGCTTTTGTCATTTGATTTAAATCAAAATATTAAGACATAATGCATAAAATTATCAAATATAAAATGTATGCATAAAAATATAAAAAATATTCATCTATCGCAAACATAAATGATATAATATTTTGTTCTTGGACGCAATGTTTCATTTATAAAATAATACAAAAAGTTTCTGTAACTATGATATCATGGGAGGATATAGGAAACAATTATTTACTCACATGATTAGATAAATCACAACATAGCAAATGCTGAAAATATATGAAAGATATAAGCATGTGCTTATAGGCAAAATGATATTGCATATATAACTAAGATATTGAACATCTGATATTAGAAAACATAATACTAATCTTATAAGCATCCCTAGTCATAGACAGTTTATATTATCATAACTTATAATATTTTTTAGATTTTCAAAATATAGTATTAGGTCGTTAAAAAATACATCAAAAAACGATATTATTTTTGCACCAACCTCATATTAAAAATGTCAACATTACTTCCCTTTATAAATTGCTTACATCTCTTCATTCCCAAGCTGTGATCTAAATGATGAAATGCTTTTCATTTTCAGGGCAGAAAATGGTTTTATTTGAATAACAATGGAATTTAATTATAAAACCAGTGAACAAATCATTCATTTACTCCTAAAAATTTCAAAATATTAAGAAGTAGGAAAATTGAATTCTTCTTTTATATACTGTGCCCATTCAGAATATGCACGATCATGGCTGCCCAAAATCTCCTATCTTTTGTAGCTCTTAGTAAAATCTACAAACTTGCTACATCATATTAAAACCATGGTTCCTGTATGATCACCAAAGTTAAGCAACATCAGGTCTGGTTAGTACCTAGATGGGTGACCACTTAGGAATACTACATACCATAAGCTTGGGTGTGGGGGTGGTGTAATGGATAATGGCTTGGAGTTGATAATTGGAGAGCTGACTTCCAACTTCAGTTAGGTTTGTTATATTCACTTACATACAAATGCCCTGGGGAAAGTGTTGTAATGCAATCTTCCACTCTCCCTGTTATCTATTGTGGACTGATTATATCAGGACATACCAGAGTCAGTCTGTCTGTCTGTCTTCAGGAAGTGTTAGCCGATTCCTTGTCTTTTAGTAGTGTATTCTCTTTTATAATAAGCCTCTCTTTCTTCCATCTATGCCCGTGTTGCTGTTCCTTTCACCCGAGTACCACCTTTGTCTGTTTGTAACCTTTTTTTAAGGATACAACAAAAAGTATGAATCCACCTCTTCTCTCCCTACTTATGGGTTAATTAGTATCAACAAATCATTATCTCAAAAAAAAAAAAAACATCTTACAATCTAAAAATATATATTTTCAGGCTTTAAATAACCTGTAAAGAGTTAATAAATCATAGAAAATGAATGAATCAATTTAAATCATTACGCCAACTATTGATATTAGGTAGGTTATTCAATGTGAGTGTCACTTTCTCCAAGCCATCTTCCCTCATCATGTGCTCCAGAAATTTCAACTCTCTATCTGATTCTAAGTAGAAGTGTCTATTTTGTTTCTATTTTCCTTTAAACTTTCTACTTAATCACATATTCAATCTATGGTATTCTCAGCCTCCTTCTGTAAAATCCCAATTCTGTTTTTTCAAGTTTCTTCTACATCTGTGAGGATGCTGTCTAGTATTTACTGCCATATCCTAGCAATTTCTCTGACAAGCTTTTTTCCTTGGTACTCCAACTACACAAATTTCATCATGCAACAAGATTGGCATCTAGGTCCCACTGTTTTACTGTTTAAATAGTTAAATGCAATAGCCACTTCTACTCCAACAGTTTCTTTTCTCACACTTCTTACCTGTGGAACTCTCTTCTATTTACTTCCTTCCCTGATAATTACAATCTTCCAAAATTTAAATGCAATGTCAATCACCATCTTCTATCTTCTTGAATCCCATTCATCTTTTATCCTTTCCTCATTCCTCTCTATTTTCAGTCTTCTCTTTCTCTTTCACTTTCACTCCCTGTAAATTCCTGTGTACTGCTTGCGGTGAAATGATGAAAAAATTAATATAGAAGGACTAATATTACATAATGGTTCAGCATTCTTTTCTTTCTCTCTTCTAATTTGCCTTTTGTATTTTGATGGCATATTTTCCATCCACTATTAAAACATTTCCTAAATGTATCTATCTATATTTCTGAGATGAGGTATTATGTACATTAGTTACATTACTATTGTCCTCATCTTTGTCGCCACATTTATTACGTTTCGGCCATTGTATGCTCCGGCCTTCTTCAGGTGGTTGAAATGTTGAACTGAACCCTTTATTTCGCTCACTGAAGTAGACTGTTCTAGTTCCACGTGCCATGTTTAATGGATGTCAGTTATCAGTTATCTCCTTTTAATTCCCCTCTGCTCACTGAAGTAGACTGTTCTAGTTCCACGTGCCATGTTTAATGGATGTCAGTTAGCAGTTATCTCCTGTTAATTCCCCTCTGAAAGTTCTCCGCTTCCTTAACCGGGTATTGAACTCACACTCTTTGGGTCCCGTCACTGGATCTAACTAACCCCTTTATCCACAGTGCCATGTGTCCTTGATCACAATTCCTAAATATTTAAATTTTCATACTTGCTTGATTTGGTATCTCCAATTTATAATTCCTTTTGCTGATTCTATTTTCACAATTGATGATTAGTCCTTTCTTCTTACTTTCATTTACTAGCAGTTCTTGTAATTTCCTTTCTCTGTCTGTGATTAACTCTTTTTCATCGGCATATCTTATGTTGTTAAGATTGTGGTTGCCAATAATTAATCCTGGTCGGACTTCTTAATTCTCTCAGGATTGCTTCACTGTAGAAGTTGAATAAGTTCAGTGAGAAGACACGTCCTTGTCTTACACCCTATCTATTTTTGTGTATTTACTAAATTCATTTTCTATCTGTATGCAGGTGGTTTGCTGTCAGTATACATTCTGGATGATTCTAATATATTTCCCAAATAAATCAAGCTAACCTAACAGTTCAAACAGTTTTTTTAATCTTAACTTACCAAATGTTAATGTACAAAACATACATAACACATCTTTCTGCATTTGTATTGCTCTTTCTGATATTGTTCTGAGCATAAATATTACATTTCTTGTTCCAGTGACTTTAACAAAACCACACTGTTCTTGTTCTATTTCTGGTCTAATTCTGCTGCATGCTTTATTTATCAGAATTTGTTGCATTTTGTTATGTGGCTCATTAAGTTGATTGTTCAATGAAATTCATATTAAATTGCACCTGTTTTTTTTTTTTGGCAGCGCTATGAAAATTAATCTGTCTATATTTCCGAGATGAGGTATTGTGTACACTATTTACATTGCTCAGACTATCATCCTCATCTTTGTTGCCATATTTATCACAACATTTCGGCCGGTGTACGCTCCGGCCTTCTTCAGGTGGTTGGAATGTCAAACTGAACACTTTATTTCGTTCGCAGCAACAAAGATGAGGATGATAGTCCAAGCAATGTAAATAGTGAAAATTAATCTACTTACAATTTCCAGTATATCACCACTATTATACATTTCATTTATTATCTGTAATCTTGTCAATGTTGAAATCATCAAAATCTGCCAGCATCTCTATTACAATTCCATCTGATTTTGTTCCCGTTCAATTTAACCAAATGCTGATTTCACTCTGAATTTTAATATTTCCGATCCTTCAATATCGTGGGTCATCCTTTTGTTATGGAAGATTTTTCTGATATATTTATTCCATACCATGTACTTTTTTTCTAATATCAGTGTCCAACCCTTGGATTTTATGCATCTTGTTGATGAGCACACCCTGTCCTGTTATTTCTTTTATACATATCTGCTTTATCTGTAATATTCAATCTATTTCTGCACATTCAGTCATTTAAATTTTGCAGTGCTCTTATCCAATGTGTTGGCATTTTAAATTGAAAAAGTAAGGATAGAGGTTTACAGAAAAGGAAATCTCAAGCAAGCAAAGTTTAGAAATCACAGAGTGTTAGATCTTGATTGTCGTAGTGAGTGATTGGCTAATGCAATATTTTGCCAAAAGCAAAACAAAAATAAAAGCTTACATGTGATATTGTTGTGAATGTGATGTTTAACTGTACACAAGTTCACTCAGTGGGATTTCATTGCTGACTGAGTAACCCATAGAGGAGCATCTGTTCAGTAAAGTCCCTTCTGATTGTCTATCAAGTTACATCAAGATCATACACCTAGTTCTTGAGATATTCAAAATGTCTGCAAGCTTTCTGACCAAACCATTTTTGTCTGTATGTGTTTTGTTGTTACTCTTTGGATATTATAATATATCAGTACATATACTATACGTCACTTGAAGGAATCTGTCTCAAAAGAGACACATTATGACATACAAAGACATATATTAAATTTGTAATGAACATCAATGCCTGTCTGTTATTGAGTGCATATAAACCTCTTCAGTTCTGTTCACAAGTTAAATTCATTACAAATGTGTGGTAAAGTAAGTGCTTTAAAATACAACTACTTTCAATTGGCCATTGACATCTTATACAAAAACTGTGTTGCATGATTCTTTCATCTTGTCTTGGCAAAAATTCAATATGGCTAACCCTAGGAAACTTCAGCACTCAAAAGAGAGTCTCATTTTCACAAGATGATTTTATCATTTTTTATTGTTAAATTTATTGATATAGTGAGCACAAAAGAAATGGCAACATCAAAACACTCTTTTGAATTCAGATTTTTATTTGAACAAAAATAATGGGAAAATATTTTTTATCTGTTTTTTTGGCTAAAATGACATTAATAATTATATATATAATGAAATTTTTTCATCTTTATTTTATTCCGAACTTATAGATGTTAACCTTTTTATAGAATTGCTTTTTCTTCGGGGTTTTTCTTTAAAACTCTTATCTGCAAGTTAAATCTTAGCATTTGTGTCTTTAAACAAAAAAATGAATATTTAATATTTGAATTTTTTAATTTATACTCAATATATCATTAAAGTTATTTTGAACTAGAATTTTTTTTCATTTTTGTTTAGACATTTTAGTCCAACATTAGTTTTTTTTCTTTTTTTACCATGTCACTTCAGGATGTATGTGAGAATAACTCTCCACAGATTCTTTTTCTTTATTATCTGTGAATTACCATGTATTTTTAGTAAAGATAGGGAAGTGGTTTCTCATTGCTTTCTCCACAGATTCCTTTTCTTTATTATCTGTTAATTGCCATGTGTTCTTGGGAAAGAGAATGGAGAAGTTTCCTGTTGCCTTCTCTACAGATTTCTTTTCTTTATTATTCCGGAATTGTTATGTATTCTTAGGAAAGATAGTGGGGAGGGGTTTCTTTTTACCTTCTCCATAGTTTGAAGTTAAGCTGAACTTGTCTTTGACAAGGCAAGAGAGTTCAGTCGACATGATTATTTAACCCAGAGTTGCCAGAAGAAAAGATGGATTCATGCTTTTTCCAAGTGCATTAGTGTGAATGTGAATGCAATATATGTTAAAACCTTGTACTGCTAGGTTTCATGTTTTCAGATTTCACAACTTGATTGTTCCAGGAGATAAAATCATTGGCTAAATGCCTTCAGTTACTTGTTGGCCATGAGTTCAGTCTCTGGATCAAGTAATGAAAAACATCTTCTTTTGCTGTAGAAAAGGATGGTTTAAATATTGATAAGAGATATTCTCTAGTATGTACAATTGGGACGGGATCTGAGAAGCTAACATCAAGATAATTGTGGAATGTGATTAATGTCAGGGAATACTAGCGGTTTGAATCAAATGTAATGTCAATCAGAATAATTTGATCGCAGAGGAGTTGATCTGTGGTGACCCCATTATATACTGGGTTCTCTCGTAGAGATTCCAAACTAAACTTACATTAGAACATCAAAAGAGATAGGAGATATCCTCATAGAAACCAAGTGCAGAATCAGACTTCAAAAGATATTGGTGGCTGTGTCAAACAGGATGCCAACCCAGCCAAACTTAGAATATGCACACACAATAATTCAATTAAGGAAGTTATGTAACTGATGAGGACAAAGAGAGTATCCTTCACAACCACATGAGCAGACCAAGCAATCAAAGAAATTTCCCCAAGAATAACATATAATATCATGGCCAATGTTAGTTTGACTGAGTTTGGAAGTGAATAATTAATTTTACCCATTCTTATCAGATTTTATTAATCTAACATTACATAAAAGAGGAAATTAAAAATGAACTGGTGATTAGGATTATTTTTTGTTCTGTTATGGTACTTTCTCAATTAACCAGACATGAAGAGAAAAGCTGAAATCATCTAAAACCTTTTCATTTATCCAAAGTAAATCCATTCTAATATTTCATTCCAAAAAGTGTTTTGAGAATTTAGAAAACTATACTCAGTGTTTGATAAAAATGCTGATAAAATCCATTGCTAGGTCAGCTGATAAAAAGAGTTGGTTCCCTGTGTCATGCGAGATAATTTTTCTCTCCAGAATCTTTCTTAGATATCTATGTCTGCCGTTCATCCATCCTTAGAATATTGCTGCCACATATGGTCCAGTGCCTCTGATAAGAATCAGCAATATTATTTGTCCTGATCTGGTAGCTTGGCTTCAGTCACTTTTCTACCACTGTAAAAGTTTGCCTCTCTGTGCCTTCTTTTTATAAATACTTTCATAGTAATTGTTCAGATGAGCTCTTCGCTATGGTACCTAGATTTATTGAATTTATGCATAGTACTAGACTGATGTTGAGATCTCATCAATTTATAGTTGAGCTGGTGAGATGTAACTGCAAATTCTATGCTAACAATTTCTTTTCTTGCTTGTGGAACTCCCTTTCAACTCTATGCTTTCCAGCCAACTTTAATTTATAAAAATTTAAATACAATATCAATCACTATCTATTGTCCTCCTGATTATTCTTTTTGTTCTCGCTCATTATTAATGTTTGTGTTCCTAATTCTTCCACATCCTGTAAGCCCTTGTGGCTTTACTGCCTTGCATGGGGTGATACTGATTAAAAAAATATCAGTTCAATTAATTCTTTGTTGATTTCTTTGTTGTTTTCATACAAAGAACATATATTTGAATTATCACAGCCTGATCATGTCAGAGATTATGACTTACATAACCCTCAGATGCATGTGACACATGTGGACCATGACACATGTGGGAAATGGAATGTGAAGTAGAACGTCTTTTTCTTTGATCAGCATGTAGCAAAGTCATTACCTTTACAAATCCATTTCTTTTAATCCAGCTTCACGAAAAAACAACAGTTCAGCTGAAAAATCCATCAAACTTAAAAAAACAAAACTCAGCAGAGATTTTGAAAATGTTTTTTAAGGATATAAGTATTCAATTTCTTTCAGAAAATGCCATTTTTCTTAATTTTTTCAATACTTTAAATATTCAATTATCCAGAATTTTTAATTATCCAAAATTTGGGTCCCTGCCCCAAGATGTCTAGATAATAGAGGTATTACTGTATTAAATATGGCCTCAGTAAATACTTTATCATAAACGGATTGTCACTAAACCTTGAGAGCTTTTTCATTTCTTAGATTACCATAAAGTTTCTGGTCCTGCCCACTTTCTAAAATCTGACCAAACATCAGATGTTATTAATCCTTCCTTTGTCAAGTCAAGAACTTTTCTGTACTTCCTCGTACAAGTGTGGTTAAAATGGAGGATATTTATAAATGTATTTTTTGTGTGTTCCTCTTATTTTTACAGGGACAGCTGTCAACCTTTTCTCTCTGAATATTCCTCTCTAAATCTAAATATTTGGTGACATTATCTCTCACCTCCTATCCTCTCCCACCCAGTAAAAGATGGCTAAAAATATCCGCCATGTTTTACATACAAAGCTGAATTACTTGGTTGGCTGTCAGTACATCTCTTATTATTGGATGTTTTAATGCATTCCTTTCTGATGTTTTCAATGGTAAATGGTCGCTTCTATACTCATAGATTGATTTTATAAAATGTTTTCTGTTTTAACGTATTTTGTTTTTACTTGTAAATTACACAGTATTATTATTATATTTAGGAAGGATATTAGAATAATCGAGAATGTATACTGGCAGCAAACCACCTGATAGAAAAGGAGTTCAGTCATTATACAAAAATAGAAAGAGGTATAAGACAAGGATGTGTCTTCTCACTGGATATATTCAACCCATATAATGAGGAAATACTGAGAAAATTAACATTCCTACCAGGATTCATTATTGGCAATCTTAAAATAAAATATGCAGATGATAGTGTTGATATTAGACACAGAAAAGAAACTACAAAAGCTCCTATAGTAGGTATTGAAGTAATTTGAGAAGAAAGGACTAAACATTAATTGCAAGAAGATAGAATGTACGATTGTTAACAAAAGGAACAGCCCAATATGTAAATTACAAATCAAAAATGCCAAAATCAAGCAAGTACAACAATTTCAATATCTGGGAAGTGTTTTAACAGAGGACAGAAAGTGCAACACTAAAATCCGAAGGTGCATTGGCATAGTGCCTTTCAAAATCTAAGCAAAGTATTAAGAAGAAGGAAAATTTCATTAAAAATGAAGAAAAGAGTACTAAACTGTTATGTAATATCAGTCCACCTCTATGGCAGTGAATTCTGGACAATCTATTCTCAGATGAAGAAAAGACTTGAAGCAACAAAAATGTAGTTCTACAGGAGGATGTGAGCAAGGATGAAGTTTTAGAGAAAATGGAAATATAAAAAGGATACTTATACTTAATGTCAGAAAGTATAAGTATACTTAACATTATTAAGTAAAGGTTATTCCCTGTTTCTCCTCTGTCCCTCTTGCCTTTAATATGTCTTGTGAGTGTCAAATTTTCCAACTCCTCATATCTCATAATGTCAGTTATCCTTTTTGTTTCCATTTTCTCTTAAACTTTGTCATTGCTCACATGTTCAGTCCATGGTATTCTCAGCATCCTTTTATAGAGCGACATTTCTGTTGCCTACTTTATTCTTCATCTGTGAAACTTTAGGTTAGTTTTTTAAATTTTCAAATCTCATTCAATTTTACTTGTTTTTTTGTTTTTTTTCAGTAGCTTCCGTGCTTTTACTTTTGGGTTTCTGTTGTGGCCTGTTTAGGGGCCAGAAAGAAAGACACAGAAGACAAAGGTAGGTTTAACAAGTATATTGAAGATATATACAAAGCAAGAGTGTTAGTAGATAACTGTGTACATCTGAACTGCTGTAGGTTAGCACTTCCTCTGCTGCCCAACCGACTCTCGCGATTAGTATTTATGAGAGGAGGAAGAGTTCATTCTACTGTAGGAGGGTTTACCACAACAGTTTCAAGATTAAATCCAAATCACTTGCACAATTCCCACTGTGTAATTGTTCTTACCCTGTTATGTCTAATTTCATACTTCTAAGGTTATTGCTTACATTGGCTTATTACTATTTTCTACTCAATTTTTATATCTGCAAAGTTTGAGTGTTTGTACTGAAGGTCAAGTCACAGTAGGCCTCAGCATTTCAACACGCTTCTCTGTATTCTAGTTTATTTCAGTAATTCTCTTTCTTGGTAAGTATAAACTTTTCCTTTTATCTCTAGGATGAACTTTCCCAAAATTGCCAATAATGGTATGTGCATTTCACGTTCCTGAATTTTTTCCCAATCTTTTACTGTCTCTATTTCACTCTGTGGTTCGTTGAGAAATCTGCAACCATAAATTGATGGATGACATTCTTCATATTATTATTGAGTGAGAGGGTAGCTTGTGAGGTTTGTTAACAGAATGATGCTGGGGTCATTGTAAAACACTCTCCCCAACTTATAGCAGAATGTGCACTCACATGATTCAACTCACTCTTAAGTTCACAATTTACTGATCCAGGATCAAGTTGTGTTGTGGAAATGAAATGCAGACATAGCTGTCATTAGTCAAAGAGAAAAACCCTTAGAGTGCTGACTCTGCAAGAACAGAGCCGGTGAGAACCGCAGAACATCTAGTTATGAAGAAAGAAATTGTTTACCAATTTCTCCATGTGATAGTCAGGACTCTGAGATGAGCGATGTTAGCTATGTAAATGATTCCTTTGTTAGATAACCACTAAAGTTCTAGGCTCCATAAAAGCAGGCAAATTTTCGGAAGAGTTAGAGTTGAGTGTAGAACAGGATTTCAGTGTGTTACAAAGGATTTCTATTCATCTTACCCAGCATTGTTTGAAATTCGTTCATCCTTGTTTGTGTTTCTGGTGTCTTTGCTGCATTCCTCCTGTACGTATGGTGTTGCCATATTGGAAGTCTTGTTCATATACTGACCATTGTCATGCCATCTTCTTGGCCGCCCTCCCCTGCTTCTTTTTCCAACAACGACCCCTTCAGTGTATATTTTTGGCTTCATCTATTGTCACCATATAAATTAAGGGTTTTACTCTTACTATTAAGGTGGTGTTTGGAGTTGTGTTCAGACAGGTTTGTATTCTTATAAAATCTGTTAGGTGATTGTTGCTTATGAATTGTAAAATGGGATTCTGGAATGATAATCCAGTTTACACAATCCAAGGCCATAAAGCACTACAGGGAGAATGTATGCTTTGATTTCTTAGGGAATACAAGTGGGTATTACAAGGGATTTGTTCTTTCCAAATGCTGTCCAACCAAGAACTATATTGAAAAGGAACTGAAATTCCATTCGAAGATGACAGTTTTTGTTGAAGCTAGACAAATTCAATTTCTTGATTAATTCAATTTTTTTAAACTATTATACAGAAAGGAGCATAATCTTTATTAGTAGCCAGGTTGTTCTAGATATATTTATAATGAAATCAGGATTATCCTGGAGGTGAAGTGAGAAGGAAGTCTGTTCAATATTCTGGCACCCTCCTTAGTATTCTAACTGATTTTATGACTTCTGTTGTCTCGGTGGCCCTGATTCTTCCCCTAATTTCTAATTCCTTCAATGTAGGTCTTGCAGATTTCTGGTTCTCTGATAATTACTGGTATGATTGTTGCTTTTGTCTTCCTCAACTTTCTCAGCAACTTTGAAGGACAAAATACTTATTATTGTTTTCAATTTTCTTCAGATTTACTCTGTTGTCAGTTGGGATTGAGAAATTCACTAACATATTCTTTTCTTCTTGTTTAAAACTCCCAGATCTTGTCTTCTTGGGCAACCCATTTGAATCCTAAAAGATTTTATGAATTTTATTCTGGTCTGTGTATATACCATTGATTTCCATGATTAAGAGGCAGCTGCTTGCATAGTTACCAATGAATCGCACTTCCCACTCAGTCATGCCTGTACTTGGATTCTTTCTGGATTAATTTGCTATATTCATTTATTACACAGTTGATTTTCCCATCTTTATTTAATTGTTTTTATCTCTATCAAAATCTATATATTTGATTCTCATATATATATATATATATATATATATATATATATATATATCCTGGCCTTTGTAGTCTGTTCTCTTGGTCATTATCATCATCATCATTAATAATAATATAATAATATTGTGATAATAGAAATAATAATAATAATACTAATAATAATTTACGGCTCTCATGGCTTCTAATAATAAATGATTGGGATGTTAACATGTGCATGTTTTCTCTTGTTGAATTAAGATGGCCTACAGTAAATATCCCATTCAGTGTCACATATTTACTTGTCAGTTGTTTGACCGTAATCAGTTGACCATGTCCCCAATGACATTTATGCATCCGTGTTCATGAGTTAAGGAAGCATAATGTTGGGAGTGTTGTTTTTTTTAAGTTTCAAGGATGAGTCAGCCAAGGCAACTTGGGAGTCACATCTAGATACCTGGGAACACTCTCAATGGGAGACCATCTGAGTAGACTAGGCAACCCAACAAAAAGGCATTTTGAAATATCCCCATCCCCTGCAAGGTTATGAGCTATTTTTATCAAAACATGTGACCAGATTACACATATTATGCTGTAGCACATGCACCTGATATATCCTGGGTGCCATGATGGCCATATTGGACTTTGTATATTCGTTTCCTGGTATCACTGTATTGACATGTTACTCTTTCATCATAATTATATAATTATTGTGAATTTTCTCATAATATCTGATAATTTCCCTACAAGGAAACATTTGGTATTCATTGACTGAGCAGCCAGTGCTAGTTTCTGGTGAAATTTATAAAATCTTTCTCTTAAAAACAATTTTCCAGAAAAATAGTTTTTTCAAGTCTACTGTCATTCCTCTTTCTAGTATCGATGGAGGCTTTCTTCCTAACTTTTATTTAAAGTAGCAGGAAATGTCAGCATCTTCATTATTTTCTCTTCAAGTTTACTGCTTTCATTTAAACACCATAGAGAATCTCTTCTGCCTGCCATCAACATGGCTAACACTAAACTCCAGGAGAGCTGCACATTTGTACCCTTCATGGCCTTACATTTTCAACTGACTTGAAGTGGAACACCTACATTGAATCAATAGCTTCATCTACCGCAAAGAAAGTTAAGTCATTATCTCATACCAGAAAATTTTTCTTGTCAGAATCCAGCTTTCTCATTTACAAATCTACTATTTGTCTGTGCATTGAATGCTATTGCCATTTTTGTTTTTGTGCTCCTGCTAGTCATCTTGAGGTTCTTGACAAAATCCAAAGAAGGATCTGCAATGTAATTGTTCCTGATCAGGTGTCTTGACTTCAGTCAATTTCTCACTGACATGACGTGGTTTCCTTCTGTCTTTTCTCCAAATATTTTCATGGCAACTGTTCTGACAAGCTTCCTGCCCTCCCCCCCTGGTGCCCTGAATTCATAATTTAAGTGTGCTACTAAATTGGCATCTAGGTCCCACCCTTTTACTGTTGAAATAGCTAAATGCAACTTTTGCTTCAACAGTTTCTTTTCTTGGATTTCTCAGTTGTGGAACTCTCTTCCACTTACTTGCTTCCCTGATAATTAGAATCTTCAAAAATTTGAATGCAACATGACTTGCCATCTCCTGTACATCTTTTGCCCTTTCCTCAGTCCTCCCTATTCTCAGTCTTATCTTTCACTTTCACTCCCTGTAACTCCCTGTGCATTAGTGGCAGTCCTGCCTTCCTTGGGGTGAAATGATTAAAAAAAAAAAATTCAGTTTAGTTGTTGCTGCTGTTGAAAGTTGTCAAGTGTGTTTTCTGTTATTTGGTACAGTTCTTTGTGATTCTGTAGTTCTATCTTGAGATCAGCATTTTATTGAGAGTATTTTGCAGTATTTGGCTATTATCATCACAATAAATATTTTACATAGCAATTATTATGAGAATATAGAATTATTATTATTAGTGCTATTGACAATTAATTTGTAAGAGAAGATACTAATGATAAATAATTTTCATTTAATGTTGTTCTATTTTCTTTTGCTGATAATAAATCTTTCTTTGGAGAATTGAAATTTAGAGAAATTGATTTTTGCCTGTCTTACATTCTTGGCAAACATTGTTCTCCTTTCAAATTAATTATTTAATAATTTCTGTTAGTTTTCTCTCCTTGTCGTCACATCTGCCTTCTCTAGGTTTTCTGTTCAAAATTCTTTGAAAAAATAAAATAATGTCAACTCAGTACAATACAACATGCAAATATAATTATTTTACCAACTCCATTTGTTCCTCTTTAATGCATAAACCTTGGAAATTAGCCATTTCCAGATCACAGAAAATGCTGTTGAAAAGAAATTGACCCCAAAAGATTCAGTATAAACAGATTTTGGTGCCTTAGCAATGCTAATCGCACCGCTCAGGTACAGATAAAGCATTTTGATTTAGATTTCTTTGTGGGCCAAGGTTTAATGGTTTGGTTTAAATGTCAAACTATGGTTTATATTTTTATTCTAGTTTGATTTATTCTATTTGTATATTGTTTATAAGTGGATGTGCAGGTGGTGTAATGGAGAGTGTTTGGAATGAGAAAAAAAAAGACCCAAGTTCAAATTCCAGTCAAGTTTATATGTACTTACATGCAGACACTCTTGGAAAAGATATGAATCCATCTCTTCTCTCCCCCAGCTATGGGTTAAAAGTAGGACTTGTATCTGGAAAAATCATTGTTAACTCCAAAATATTGCAGTATTCACATGCAAGAAAATAATTATTCTTAGAATCCAAGATATTTTTCGGCTTTAAATAACCCACAAAGGGTTGATAAGCTGTAAAAAAAAAAAGAAAAAAAATCAATCAATATTGTTCATAAATGATTCCTGAAATTAAAAATATGCCTTACTCTTATAGACTTACAAATCTTGCTCTTTTCTCACTTGAAACTGAATATCTTATATTTGATTTAATACCGGTATTTAGAATAGTAAATTCAGTTGATAACGTTAGTTTTGAGAAATATTTTACCAAAAGTCAGTAGAAATCAAACAGAATGCACCCACTACCTTCTGAAAACCTCAAAAATATTCTTACTAGACATATGTTAATTATATACGACTTTAGCATTTTTATATCCCCACTATCCTTCACATGTATAATTTCATCAACAAAACATTACTTTCGTCCAGTTGTTGTATAGCCCCTTCGTGCTGGAGGTTGTCTTCAGCTGTGGTCTCAATTAATACACTGTTGTATATCTTCTCTCTCTCATCTTCTCCCAGTCAGATGTTGAAATATTTTTGGTAGCAAAATGCTTTTGGTTCACAATTAAAAGAGAGGCATCAATAAAAGGAATTTTGACTTACTACTTTATTAAAAATGTTGACATGTACATTTTTAACTAGCCAGTGGGGTTCCTCTATCACCCCCATCGGGGAGCAAGTCCCTAGACACAAAAAAAACACATCTACATTGTATGATGTGTAAGACTTAATCCACTGTAATCCCTTTCTACATCCAACATTCTCAGGCCCGTTTTGGCCAATGAAAAAATGACTTCCTTTGTTTTCCTGTATCTGACCTCAGAGGTCAAAATGAGGAAGTCAGAGGAGAAATGCAATTCTCTAAAAAAAATAATAGTCTGCTAAACTATTATTTAACACAATGACATGTTGAAATCTGAACATCTTAGATTAGATTTAATATAATTATTTAGAATAATAAATTCAATTGACAACATAGTTTTCAAGAAATATTCCACCATTTTTCTATTGTCTAAACATAATAAAATGTTCTTTTTCGCAGTAGGTAGTGAATGAGTTGAATAATTTCCCTCTTTCAGCCATCAATACCAAGACTTTAGATGTCTTCAAAAAAGCACATCAAATTACATTTTGATTATATTGGCAGATACTAACTGTACTTGTGTAAAATGTGTTTCCTCCACTGTCTAAATCTTCAGGAGTATCTTTTTGACTGATTTTCTCCTTAGAAGAGAGTCTCTACTCAGTGATATGCACATGACTCCATCCATCATCTCCAAACTAAACATCCACAAGTCTTGGAGACTTGACAGCATCCATGCAACTGTCCCAAGGAAATGTGATTGTGTTCTCTCCAAACTCTACAATAAATGCCTTGTTGCATCTTGCTTTCCAGCTTGTTAGAAATCCCCCTCTATAGTTTCTTTCTTTAAGATCTCCAGTGAACATTCTGGTCCTTCTATTGGCCTTCTACCTATTTTTTGGCAAGGTACTAGAAGCCCTAATCAACTTCAAATTGGTTAAGCATCTCACTTCACACAGCTTTCTTTCAGATAAACAATATGGTTTTCGTTTCTCTAGTTATTACAGAATATGTCTATCCAACTTTAGTTAATAATGGCAAGGCTCAAGCTGTGGCTTTAAATATCTTGAAGGTGTTTAACAGGGTTGAGGTAATTTGGCTTTCTGCTGTTTTTCTATAACTATTTTCATGGCAACTGTTCTAATGAGATTCTTGCTTGGTATATGTGAATTTAAGCATCCTACTCGATTAACAACTAGGTCTCATTGTTTTATTGTTGAACTAGCTAGATGTAATAGTAAGTTATATTTTAATAGTTTCTTTTCACACACTTCTCACCTGTGGAACTCTCTTCCAGTTTCTTGCTTCCCTGACACATACAATGTTCAAAAATTTAAGTGCAACATCAAACACAATCTTCTGTTTTGAACCATGTTCTTTTATTGTCCTTTCTCCTCACTAAAGTGTTCTCATTCATTTCCATTTTCTTTCACTCCCAGTAACCTCTTGCATCTTAGTGGCATTATCACCTTGCTTAAGGTGAAATAAACAACTCTTTTTTTCATTCAATGTTTTGATTATTCCTATTGCTTGCTACTAGTGTTCTGCTATACATAAAATATTTTAAATCTTGTTGGTTTACCCATTTTGGATTAATAGTTCCTTGCTTACTCCTTGGTTATCAATAAATAAAAAAAAATAGATAACTAGGCTAATAAATACACTCGTTTTATTTAGATTGAAAAATTTTAATTTGAATATGGTTAAAACAGATGTTGGGATCTAATCTAAGGTGTTATTATTATTCTCTAATTGGTCCAAAAATAACACGCGTACAATTTGGCAGTTACCGTCCATCAAGTATTTTAACGGTATTCGCCCTTGTAATGATTGTTTATCAAACAAAACTTCTGATTGGATTTTATTGGTTGTAATATTTATATATAGGATTTAATTCCTATACTGTTTATCAAACACTAAATTTCTTTTCAAACAACCATTTGAAATATTGATGGTAGAAAGAGAGAAGGACTGTAAACACCCTTAGACAAAGTAATAAAGACAAGTATGAATAAAAGACTAACTATCAGTTGTAACAAGACAAAATTTATTGTCATTAGTAAGAGGAACAACCTGATTTGGAGACTATTTGGGAAGTATTTCGGCAGACAATGGAATATGTGACACAGAAACCTGAAGATGCATTGGAATAATACCTTTGAAAGATTCAACAAAGTATCAAGAAAAAGGAAAATCTTGTTAGAAACAAAGAGAAGAGTCCTCAACTGTTACATAATCTTATTTGTCAATGGAAAACAGGGTGTCAAGAAGGCAAAATGAGTTTCTCTCCTGGAGGTTAGCATCAGCCATACTGATGGAAGGCAAGTAAGGTTCTTTATGATGATTGATAGTGAGCAGTTTTTTAGAGGTGTTAAAAATGAACAAGTCACTTCTTGTCTCAGTTCACAACAGATCGAAGGTAATTTTTGAGATCAGCTACCAATTTGACTTTACTGAACCTTTCAAACGTACTATTATGGCAAGAGTAAATAGTTGTGTCATCAGCATAGATAGGGAGTCAGGAACTGATAACACTGGCAAGGTTCTTCATGAAAATAAGGAAAAAAGTAAGAGGACTTAGCTTTCAGAATTTGATAAGAAAGATTGAGTCAAATCAAAAAATTCACCAGAAACACTATAACACTTTTAATATGTCAAACCCTGGGAAACATCTTTGAGATATCTAAAACAACAGCCCAAGTTTCACCATTTTTTATCTGTAGGCTGTCAGACACTTTCATCCATGACCCTGGTGTCTTAGTGGCTTTATCTCCTTGCTTGGAGGGAAATTATGAAAAACAAAAGATCAACAGCACATTGGTAGTTGACCTAGAGTAGCAAAAGCCATATTGTATGTCTCAAAGAAGTTCTTGCAACGTAAGATGCCTAACCAATTCGGAGTTGATTAGGGCCTCTAGTATTTTGAAATGCCACATGAAAAAGTCAGAACAGATAAAAATGGCGTATATTACATCAAGTCTGATAGAAATTCTCTAAGACCAGAACTTAGAAAAATTCTTTATGTAACATCAGAACAGATAGCAATGGTATGTTATTAGGTTGGTGGAAAAATAATGATGTAATAATGTTGTTTTTTGACGTATTTTTTAACGTCAAAAAACGACATTGTTACGTCATTATTTTTGCACCAACCTAATACATCAGAATAGATATTAGGTTGGTGCAAAAATAATGTCGTTTTCTAACATAGTAACATATGTGAGAAAACGACATTATTTTTGCACCAACCTAATAGAAATCTCATATTTAATATGTGAACTGACTGAAATGCCATATGTAAGTTCAGATGTTATAGAATATATTAGATTAGATTTTATAGAAATGCTATATGTAAGATAAGAAATGACAGAAATGCAATATGTAATATCAGACATGGTAGAAATATTATATGTAATGTCAGAAATGCAACATGTAATATCAGAAATGATAGATATACTGTAATATTGAAACTAATTGAACTGTTGTATGCACGATCAGAACTAATGAAAATGTAATATATTCAATGAGAACTTAGTATGATCAGATCCCATTTATAAAATTAGTACTAGAAATACCATCTGTAAGATTTGGGTAGTAACATATCGTCTTACTGTACATCATTGAAGGTTCAAATTTTTTATTTTCTTCATAAGTCAGGAACATTCATCTTTTCACTTAAAGGAAGCACTTTACAGCTTCTCTTGTCCATATTGCCAGCTTCAATACTCATGCATTTTGAGCCTATTATTAATTAAAGCTTTATTTCATATAATTGAAACAGCTGATCTCTAATCTGACTGAGCTCTAACTGCTCAGTGGTGGGGATTGTATCTTTGAATACCTCCAAAATCAAGTGTGTAACTTTTCATCATTCCTGAGCTAATCCTGAATTCTCACCAGTCACTATGAATGCTTACACTCTAAAAAAGACTGTTTACTTTGAATGTCTATTGGGATTCAATTTCACCCAGACCTCAAAAACAGGGCCAAAACTGGTTTGTAACATTCAATACCATCAAAATCAAGAAAATGATAATTTCCCTGTACCACTCCAGAAAGTACCTGACTCCATTATCATGACCTAAAATGGAACTCATATATATATATATATAATCCATTGCTAAAGACACTGGAAAAATGATAAGTTCCAAGTACTTCTCCAGAAAGTACCTGACCCCTCTTTTGCCATGCTCTATCTAAAAATAGACTATTTCTGCCTTATCTGAGCCAGAACTGCCAAATACTCTCTTCCCAGAGTTCAACAACTTCCCACAGAAATGTCTCTGGCAAGCTACATTCTTTACATTCAATTCAGGGCTAAGATCCACCTTGACATATACACAGGGCCAAATCATCCTCATACCTTTTGTATTTCATTGGTAAGAAACAGGTTCTATTTAGACAGCTTCTTTCCAAGAACTGTTGCTTTGTGAAACAGACCCACCCAACCACTATAATTTTAATTTCTTCATGTCTAGGGTAAACTATCCTCATAATCTGTATTTCTTTCCTCCTTCTATTATATCCATAAAACATCATCGTACCTTGAGAGGCTCTTGAGTGAACAATTGTATAAAAATTTTTGATTATTATTTCTTCCATTGTTTTGCAGTTTCTTTCAATAATTTACCACATCTTTCACCCGAGGCTGAAGATAAATGAAGGGTCTTTCTTAAAAAGATGTTGAAAGAGCTTTTCTAATTATGGCAGCAGAAGTCATTAACACAATCTTTTGCATTTCTGTTGTAGAGTAGTTTTCACAGTGGAGGCTTGTATTTCACTAAGTCGGTCCTAAATTAGGTTCGACGTACAAAACATTAGGAACTTGAAATAATAGTTAATGACACAGCAATCTAGTTATGGTGAGGATACTTTAATGTCCGACATCGACTGGCTCACTCAACTCCACTGAGCTCAACTGGTGACCGCTACTACTACTTATTATGTGTGGGTGGGTCTATTACAATAGAATAGGTAATGTTCTGGTATAACATCCCCCCATAAAACTTTACTCCGCAGGAGTAAAAAGTTTTATTTATTTATTTTTCATTTTTTACAGAAAATATGAAGAAAAAATAACAAAAAACAAATTTTTTAAAAATTTTATTTAGCAACATCATAGCGTATTTCCTACGTTTTTTGACCCACTTTTAAATGATCAGTTGCCTTTCTTTTTTCTTCTGGATCGGCGTACCTCAGGTAAAATTGTTTGCAGCCATTGTTAGATCAAACGTATTGAAAATCACCTCCATTGGCGTTTTTTTTTTTTTTTTTTTTTTGCGGAACCTCTGTCAACCACGTCTGAAAAACGTTGTCTGATCTGGTTATTGCACGTGAATTTTTTGCCTTTCACCAAGTACATCATATAGCCAATCCGCTTTTTTATATATATATATTTTTTTTTTTATATCTCCATAGCATTACCAGAAACAAACATCCGCCTTGCGCTTCTTAAAGATGGACGCACAGTTTCTGTAGGTTCTTCTTGTTGACTTAAATCATTTAATAATACTGCATGTCCTTGGCTGCGGGTAACTCGTTCCCCAGTTTTTTTTTTGGTGTCGATTTCATTTTTACTTTCTGGAGCTTGTTTTTTACGTATATCGTCGGTGTTACCCGCTCAACATTTTTAAATACACCGGTTTTCTCTAATCTGTCCAATTCTTTCTATCTGAAATTTATCGGTAGATTCCACAACTGAAATTCTGTTATCCAATTCGTAGCAAGTAAGTTCATGGTATTTTCTATGACAAATAGTTTAGCTTTTCGTGTTTTTTTATTTAACATGACATTTGTAACAAATTCTCCAATAAACTGACTCCACGATTTTATTTGTTTTCATTAAAGTTGGTTTCCCCAACTTCTTCCATGTATGCAAATTTATGATAGATAGGTCGGAACCAATGTCGAGTTGCATTTTTATTTTTTTATTACTTATTTCGACGGTAACAAATTTTCTGGTTATTCCATCGTTCACCTCGTCGGACTTTAATTTTCTTATTTTATTGTCTTTATTTTTTGACCTGCAGTGCGAGCTTTTATGACCCACTCTTTTACAGTTGAAACAGTTTTATTCTTAAAATTGCAATATCTGTACCAGTGAAGTTCACCGCAAGCAAAACATGGCTTTGGGAGTTTTTGTTTATTTTTCTCTAGTATTTCACTTTTGTTTGATAATCCGCAATTTTAGAATTCTTTTTTGGTAGACTGACTTTCTTTTTTGTAGCGTATTTTCCTTACATGTGAAACGCCAGACTGTTCTATCTTTTTCGAATCTTTCTTTACGCTAACATATCTGTGCAGTCTTCTGCCAAACTCTGTACCGAAATCCTTGGTTCGTTTTCCAATTTTGAAAGTACCAATTTCCTCAATTCTGCATCTCTTTCTGATACTAGTCCTTGAACAAATACTAAGCACTTAAAGTTGCCAGCGCTTAACTCTGCTAGCTTGAATTCTTCACAATGCTTATTCACATTGGCTGCGTATGTTATATAGTCTTGTTCTTCATCTTTCATCAGATTCAAACATTTCCACCTCTTGTGAAACAAAGATGTCTTTTTACTAAATAATTCACTTAATATATTTACTGCGTTGGTAAAAGTCAACTCGCTAGTTTTTTTCATTAAAATTTGTTATGCTCAGCAGTTCCTAACTTGCTTAAAAGAAGTCTAACCTTCTTTCCTTCAGACCACGTGTGGCAGTCCTCGTTATACATGTCCGTATATTTTTTAAAATACTCTTCAAAAGTTGTCTCTTCGTTTGGACTGTATGTGAATATTTCAATCGAATTCCATATTATATTCTCTGGGAAAGAAACATTTTGTAGATTTTTCTCTTTCCTCTTCTCAGTTATTTCCAGAATTTTGTTTTGAAACTCCTTATGCATTTGCTCAATTTCTCGTTGAAACTGCATCTGTCTATTAAAAGTTTCCTCCTGTAGTTGCATCTGGAATGTTCTCTGTTGCTCTAATATTGTTATATGTTGTTCCGTCTGGAACTTAAAAATTCATCTTTGCAAAAAGTTTACACAATGCTTAAATATTGTAGAGGGGGGGTCCAAAACGAATTTGCAATTCGTGACCTATTTGAGCAAACTGTCTTTTCGAGAAAAAAAAAATTTCTTTTCTTAGTTGAGAATACGACTGATTTTTTCGTCACTAAGTTGCCGTCTTGTCTTTCGCAAAACTTTTTCAAGTTTTTTTTTTTTTTTTTAAATGTAAATCCAAGATGTTGTTGCCGAAAATTTGATGAGCAAGTTTTTTTTTCTTTTTCCTCCGTATGAAAAACGAATTTCATCACTAAATAACGTGGTGAGCGAAATTTTTTTTTTCTTCACTATCTGAAACTGAATCCACCGTTCGTCACATTTATTATGGCGGGTGAATTTTTTTTCGTATGAGTTATGAATCCACGTCGTCAAGTGTTGTAGAGTGAATGCAAAACCGTATGAATCCAAAATACGTTCATCGATCAGTGTTGTATATGGTGAAATGAATTTTTTTTTTTTTTTTTAATTTTTTTTTGTATGAATTCTGAATTCTGGTCACCAAAGTTGTTATAGAGTGAACGAAAAATTTTTCTTCCTCTGTATGAAAAACGAATCCCTCGTCGCCAATGTGTTGTAGAGCAGTTTTCACAGTGGAGGCTTGTATTTCACTAAGTCGGTCCTAAATTAGGTTCGACGTACAAAACGAAATAATAGTTAATGACGCAGCAATCTAGTTGTGGTGAGGATACTTTAATGTCTGACATCAACTGACTCATGCAACTCCACTGAGCTCAATTGGCAACCGCTACTACTACTACTATTACTTATTATGTGTGGGAGAGTATATTACAATAGAATAGGTAATGTTTCGGTATAACAATTTCGCATCAACATAGATTTCCAGGAATTTTTTTCAATTTCTTTTTCAATGTTCTTCTTATTAATTCTTAAGACTCTGACACCTACTGGAATAATGATTGTGATTAAATGACACATTTTTGTAATTTCTGTTTCTACATTTATATTTGTCCTCATCTTTGTCGACATATTTATTACAACGTTTCGGCCATTGTATGCTCCAGCTTTCTTCAGGTGGTTGGAATGTCGAACTGAACCCTTTATTTAGCTCATTGAGGTGGATTGTTCTAGTTCCACGTGCCATGTTTAAGTGTTCAGTTTGACATTCCAACCACCTGAAGAAGACGGGAGCATACAAAGGCTGAAATGTTGTAATAAATGTGGTGACAAAGATGAGGACATTGTGATAAATATAGGAACAAAGATGAGGACAATAGTCCAAATAATGTAAATAATGTACATAATATTTCATCTCAGAAATATAGTCAGATATGTTCTTATTCATATTCTTTAATTCTTTTATTATTATTATTATTATTAAAATTATACTGATATTGTTTTTGATGATGTCTAAAGTAGCAAAGATGCTGCTGCCTGTCAAGTCCCAACAAAGGACCTCAGATGCACAGTACTTTTCAAAGTATGCTTGCTGTAACCAATAAGGCAGATTTTTGTAGCATTCACAAAGTGTATTTTACATAAAGTTGGTTGACATATTCTTTAAGCATTAATGGGGGATGGAGCCAAGTGCCCCAATCATTACCACAATGACTTTAACATTTTTTTTCTCCAGCATTTTACATAATCTGATCATCTCAGCCTTCAGTTGAAAATATTACAAAATTATTTAAATTCATAAGCAATGAATTGTGTACTGTTATCCAAGACTATGGCATCTTGCAAACAATTTGTGCAAAAACTTCACTGTAGCTGTAAAAGTTGGGTTTTTTTTTTTTGCACTTACAATTTGCTATCCACAACCACAAGATAATGTGATCTGTTTATTGGACATGTGAAATCTATGTACAATCTTGACCATGGAGTATCTTTCTTTGGACAAGGTTGTAATTTCATGATAGGTGATTTTGCTACCATTGCACAACTTCTGCAGGCTTTAACTAATTTTTCAATATTTTGGTTCAGTATACATAGCTTCTCATAAACGATTTCATTCTTGAAATTCCTGGATGTCCACTATGGAATTCATTTAATATCTGCTTTTGTAATATGATAGGTATTACTACTCTTTGTACAAATATTAGTACTCCGTTACATAGTGAATGATTGTTCAAATCTGGATTATTTTCTTTTAGTTGTTTTCTTATTTTCAGAGTAAACATGTCTTGTTCTGCTTTTACTTTTATTTCTTCCACGGTAACTGGCAGTTCATATACTACATTGCGTAATATATTTTTAATTTCAATTTCACTATTTAACACTGCAATAACAGTATCTTCAAACAGTTCAGCATTTTTTTAGTATCAGTCCTGATAAACCATCGACATATCCTAATTTTTTGGACAGTTGGTATTCTATTCTGAAATTGTAATTTAATAAGACAGTACCCCAGCATTGTAATCTATTCACTGTATGTGTAGGAATTCCTTCTTTTTTTTTTTAACCATAAATTGATAATAGAGGTCAGTGGTTCATCTGTAAGTGAAAACTCCTTCATTTATAAATTTGTAAAATATTTTTTCACTGCAAATATAATTGCTAATGCCTCTTTTTTGATCTGGCCATAGTTTCTTCTGGTGGTAGTAGTGAATATGAAGCAGAAGCATATGTGATGGCTTTCATGTTACAGTGATTATATATAAATTCAAATTACTGCTCCTATGCCATAGTCACTAGCATCTGAAGCCATACAGTTTCTGCTTTTGGATTGTAGTGCATTAATGATGAGTCTGATATTTTCTTGATTTCTTCAAATACCTTATGACACTTATCAGTCCAGTTACACTTTACACTTTTTTTTAAACAAACTGTTCAGTGATGCTCTCAAATTCTGCATATTAAGTATATAAATTTGATAATGGTTTGCTAGTCCCAGAATAGCTTGTAGTCTAGTAACATTTGTTGGAGGAGGCATTGCACTTGCCCTTGATGGATTTGGTTGATGACCATTTTTGTCAATGATTTATCCTCAGTATTTGATTTTAGGCAGAAACAATTTTCACTTTTCCTCACTGAGTTTGAACCCATATTCTCACATTTTTTCAAAAACTCTTTTCACATGCCCAATATTTTATTCCTTAGATAGACTTTTAATTGATATATCATCCAGATAAGTACCTGCGAAATCACAATCTGCAAACATAGTATCCATAGCTTGTTGAAATATAACTGGAGCCACTTTTATCACAAAAGGAAGTCGGTTGAACTTATACAGTCCCTTGTGCATATTTATAGTTATTAACTCTGAACATTATTCTTCAAACTGTATTTGCAAATAGACTTCGGAAAGAGCTAGCTTTGAAAAAATTTTCTACAGTTTAAATTCACAAAAATTTCCTCTGGACTTGGTAATGGGTAGTTATGGGATTCTAAACATTTGTTTCACCCTGTTGAAAAATGAGCACAAAACACAAATTTTATTATTTTTTTTATTTGTATACACTGCTGGTGCTGCCCATTTTAAATGGTCAATCTTTTCAATTGCACCTAGTTTTTCAAGTCTAATTCTTCATTGACTTGATCCAATGCTGTGACTAGTACACTACATTTCAATTTAAACACTGGTGTCAACCTATTCTTTCATTTAAAATTTTGCTTTGACTTTGGAACACCACCCAACTCATCTAACAGAACATCTGGAAAACATTTTTTCAATTCTTCCTTTAAATAACTGGTAGCTTGTCTACTTAATTTTTACAATAAATATTTATAGGTAAATCCCACAACTCAAATAATTCCATCCAGTCAGTACTGAATAAGTTTGTTGCATGTTTTAACACATAAGCCTTAGCTTTTACACACTTGTTACAAAATAAAACATTACAAATCATTTCACCAATAAAAAATAATTTCTTGTCCAATACACCACATGCGATTTTCGAAGTTCTTTTTAGTCTAGGTTTTCTGTTTGCTTTTCATTTGGCTTCCTTGATTATTGGTGATATCTCCACCAGTGTCTAGTTGCATTTTTACATCCACATTATTAATTTTCAGACACACAAATTTTCTTTGGTTTTCTGTAATTATTTTTTCTGTTGCAACATTGTGTACAAAATTTTTTCTGTGAGAACTCTTTTTTGTTTTAGTTTTACAGTGTGACTTTTTATGTCCTATCTTTCCACACTTGTAGCACTTTGAATTCTTAAAGGGACAGCTGAGGTATAACCATCCACATTTGAAACAGGAATTAATTTTTCTTTTTCCATATATTTTTTTAGCTTCTATGTATAAATATTCTCTTTCTTCAATTTCTTCTGTATTGTGTCTCAGGCTTATGATTTTTTGATATTTGTCCAATATTTTTTGTTGTATTAGTTTTTGATTCTGTACAAGTTTCATGTGAATTAACACATATTTCTGCATCATTTTTGCCATTGACACTTGAATGAAAGTTAACTTTTTAAGCATATCCAGAGTCAGTTCATTTAATTTGAATCTTTTACACTCCTTGTTAACAATTCCAGTGACAAAATCTTTCTATTCTTTTTTCCCTTCCAATGAGTACTGTTTAACAAACTTTTCTTGCTAAAAACTTTAGTCAAAATTGTTTCTTCAAAGCAAATTTCTTCTGTTTTTTTCGGTAGTACAAAATTACAGTATTTTGCATGTTCTACCAGTGCTTTCTCAACAAAAATCTTTTTTTCTTGTTTTCTCAGTCATTGTATTCTTCTCTGAAAATTTGCTCATATTTTCTAAAATAAAAAGAAAATGTAATTCTACCATCTGAATTGTGTATGAATTCAGTTATCACATTTGTCATTGCTTTGGGAGTGAAAGGAGTATTTTTTCATTTCTTTCAGTATTATTTCAATTATAATATTGTCATGGTTAGACTACTCACTATGACATCATTAGAATTCTTCCCAACTAACTCCAATGGACTTTCCCTAGCTCATTCTTTATTTCAGTCCACAAGGTTCAAAGAAGCTAAAACCTACATGCTTCATTCTCTCAAGGCCATGGATGATAGAAATAGCTGTAAGTAAAGAATATTCAAAATTGGTTTGCACTAAAAATTTGAAAAGTTCTCTCATTATTTTCTTTAAAAACAAGGGTTGTTTTACAGCTCCTTTTGAAACAATTTATGCTAAATATTCATGAACCAAAACGATTAAAGATTCTTGAGTTTTCTTTGGAGATCTATAACACAAATTGCAAAAGATTGTTTTAAATGGAAAGGTGTAATGCAAAGTGTAATGTATCATAAAAAATAGTAAATTCTTCTTTTTTTTTCAGCAAACATCCTGAGAGCCAAAATGCCTGACAACTGATAAATCTGAAACACAACAAAAGCAATGAATTTGTCTTTTTTCTTTCTTGTTGCTTTTTATCACAATATGCAGCTTGTTACCTTTCTGGCCAAATCAATATTCAGATCATCCTCACACAATGTTTATTGTTAAGGGCAGTTTTTGTACTATATTTACTCCAAGCACAAATCTATGTTAAAAAAAAAACATGGTAGTAATGGAACAAGAAAATACAAATATGAGCATATATCTTTTTTAACCAATCAAAACAGATATATAACTGTCTAATCAACAGACAGCATTTCAAAAGTTCTTCTAACACATGTATATTCCATTTCATGCTGAAAACTTTAGTATTCAGATCATCTTCAGACGAGAGGCATAACAATCAAATTTATCAAAAAGCATCTCAAAGAGTTACTTGTCTCCAAAGTGACAACCTGAACTATATGTTAATTCATTCCATCATCTTTTTGGTGCATGAGTTTTACATTTGCTGAAATGTAAAAATATCAACCTTCAGTTGTCAGACGATTCCCAGATAGTGAAGAGCAGACTAATAATCTGATTACACATCAAAATTTCAACTTGTATTCATCTTAATATTAATATATTACTTAATAAGATAATACTTCAATACTAGAAAAAGAATCTTTCATAAAAGAATGTGTTATTACAGCTTATCTCTTTCTTAAATACAGGAAACATTCAGAATACAAATTTGCCATTATCAATACAAATCTATACACCAAATTTTGACTAACAGGAAAATTCTTCAGGTTTTCTTTTCTCTTTTTTTTTTTTACATTATTCCTACTATGAGCTTATACATATATATATATATTATTTATGTTAACCCTGTAGATTCCCAGTGCTATGGATAAGGCCTCAGTGTCACTATGCTAGGTTATACATAAATGTTTTATACATTTTTACATTACTCCAACTACAAGATTATAGATATGTGTATCTTATTTATGTTAACCCTGTAGACTCCCAGTGCTATGTATAAGGCCTTAGTTTCACCATGCTAGGTTATACATGGATGTTTTATACATTTTTACATTACTCCAACTACAAGATTATAGATATGTGTATCTTATTTATGTTAACCCTGTAGACTCCCAGTGCTATGTATAAGGCCTTAGTTTCACCATGCTAGGTTATACATGGATGTTTTATACATTTTTACATTACTCCAACTACAAGATTATAGATATGTGTATCTTATTTATGTTAACCCTGTAGACTCCCAGTGCTCTGTATAAGGCCTTAGTTTCACCATGCTAGGTTATACATGGATGTTTTATACATTTTTACATTACTCCAACTACAAGATTATAGATATGTGTATCTTATTTATGTTAACCCTGTAGACTCCCAGTGCTATGTATAAGGCCTTAGTTTCACCATGCTAGGTTATACATGGATGTTTTATACATTTTTACATTACTCCAACTACAAGATTATAGATATGTGTATCTTATTTATGTTAACCCTGTAGACTCCCAGTGCTATGTATAAGGCCTTAGTTTCACCATGCTAGGTTATACATAGATGTTTTATACATTTTCACTCATGCAGTAATGTAAGAAAGTGAATTGATTCCTTTCCATGACCATAAAATCTGTAAGAACTTAATTACCTGCGAAAAAAAAAAAAACAAAAAAAATAATATATTCAAACTGATAAAAAGATTGACCTGAAATATATCCATCCATATTGAATCTCTCAAGATGTAGCTGTGATAGTAACTGTAATGTTATTTTACTGACGTCTGAATAAGAATACAAGACAAACTTTTTCAAACATAAAATAATTGTTTATTCACTTCTGGACTCTGCTAAATCAAGGGTATTTTGTTTTAGGTCTCTCTTCAAACATTCAATCTACCTCTTGTGAAGGTGTGAGGTGCTCTACTTCACAACTGATAGGTTGGGTGTTTATATAACTACCTGTTATCTGGTTGTCTTGTGTGTATATGTCTGAAGTTCAGATGGGTTTATGTCTTTGTTTATGCTGTTTGTTTTTTTTATCATTTCACTCCAAGCAAGGTGATAATACCATTAAGACACAAGGTGTTACTTGAAGTGAAAGAGAATGAGAAGACTTTAGTGAGGAGATAGGACAATAAAAGAACTGGTCAAGGAAGAGAGGAAGATTGCAACTGACAGTGAATTTAAATTTTTGAAGATTGTAGGTGACAGGGAAGCAAGAAATCAGAAGAGAGTTCCACAGGTGAGAAGTGCGAGAAAATAAACTCTTAAAAGAGAAATTAGTTAACTAATTCAACAGTAAAACAATGAAACCTAGTAGCCAGTCTATTAGTATGCTTAAATTCATGTGATCAAGGTACGAAGGAGGAGAGCTCATAAGAATAAATGCCATGAAAATATTTCATGAAAAGGTGCAGGAAAGCAACATCACAGTGGTGGGAAAGTGACTGAAGCTAAGATGCCAGGTCAGGACTGATAATATTACAGACCCTTCTTTTGATATCTGTCCATATTTCTGAGATGAGGTATTATGTACACTATTTACATTATTCGGACTATTCTCCTCAACTTTGTCACCATATTTATTACAACATTTTGGCCCTTCAGTATCTGTCTATATTTCTGAGATGAGGTATTATGTACCCTATTTACATTATTCGGACTATTGTCCTCATCTTTCTTCCTATATTTATCACAATGTTTCAGTTGTTGTATGCTCCAGCCTTCTTCAGGTGGTTGGATTGTCGAACTGAACCCTTTATTTTGCTTGCTGTGGTAGACTGTTCTAGTTCTATGTGCCATGTCTAATGAACCAGTAATAAGGGGTGCCAGAGAAAAGCAATAATAATAACAACAAAAATGGTAAAAAAAAACATGCAATAACAGAAAAAATTGCAATATGAGCACTGGTAAAAATGTTTGCTGAAAACATTAAGTTTATAATACCCAGAAATTCATATACAGATGTCCTTAAGGACACATGGCACAGTGGATAAAGGCATTGGTTTGATCAAGTGACAGGAACCAAAGAGTTGTGAGTTCAATACCTGGTTAAGGCTGTGGAGAACTTGGAGAGGTGAATTAACAGGGGATAACTGATAACTGACATCCATTAGACATGGCATGTGGAACTAGAACAGTATATCCCACCAAGTGAAATAAAGAGTTCAGTTCAACATTCCAACCACCTGAAGAAGGGCAGAGCTTACAACGGCTTTCTTTTGATTTTGTTGAGAATCTTGAGATATACAACTGGAGCACCAATAAATTTGAGGGATTCTTTTACTGTAATCAACAACTCAGTATAAAAATACTTTAGGAATTCATGTATGATTTTTGAGAGTTTTCCAGGTATGGGCACAGTTTGAGACCTTTTTCTTCGCTTTTTTTAATCATTTCACCCCAAGCAAGGTGATAATGCCACTATAACACAAGGAGTTACTGGGGAATGAAAGAGAAAACTTTAATAAAGAGAAAGGACAAAATAAGAACAAGGTTTTAGGAAGATAGATGACCATTGGCATTGCATTTAAATTTTGGAAGATTGTAGGTGACAGAAAAGCAAGGAATTGGAAGGAACAGGTGAAAAGTGCCAGCAAAGAAACTATTAGAATAGAAAAGACAATTGTTTTTAGCTAATTCAACAGTAAAATGGGGAGACCTAATTACCACTCTAGTAGAAGGCTTGAATTCATGCAGTTAAGGTACCAAGGAGAAAGGTGCATCAGAAGAATTGTCATGAAAATGTTTGTAGAAAAGATAGAGAGAAGCCACATCCTGTTGATGAGAAAGTGACTGAAGTCAAGATGCCAGGTTAGGATCAAATATATTAGACTCTTCTTTGGATTTTGTTGAGCGATCTCAAGATACATAGAAGGAGCATCAGACCAAATATGGCAGCAATATTCAATGCATGAATGAATGATACATTTTACATTTATAAATATGAAAGATAGATTCTGACAAGAAAAAATTGTCTGGAACAACAGTGAACCAACCTTCTTAGCTGCAAATTTAGCAGGTGTATCCACTGTTTCTTCAAGACCCAATCCTGTACTTGCAGGTTACCTTAGGGTTCCTAGGTTTTTGAATTTCTAAGGTGAATCCAGTACATATTGGGGTCACCTCAGATCAATTCTTCTTAGTTCACAGGTTCCTGATGAACATTAAATTTATTCAGCAATTTGGTATTTCTTCATATAAATCACATACTACATAGCTAATCACAAGGTGATTTTACTGTGTATGAGTGAACCTTTTATTCTGTGTGACTGTGGCAAACATGTATCGGTGCAGATGCAAAAGAGGCCCTGAGTCATGTGCAGACATGTCTGTCAAAGAAAGTCACATCAGGGTTTCTCCATTATCAGCAGAACAGCTTAGCATATCCAGTTATGGGCCTCTCTGCAACTTATCTAGATCTTTATCGACTTTCTTGTGTCAATGAGTGATATGAAAACCAGAAGTCAGCAGTTTTCTTGTGGTGAGATTTGCTTTGTTATCATTGGAGATTTGGTATCTTGTAAGGATTTTCCCTTGGTTCATTTTGTTCAGGAAGTTACATGCAATCCACTGACCTGTGTTCTTTAAGGCATTGGCCTCACTCATCATTATTCAGTTTGTTATTTCTTCTTGTTCTCTCCCCTTCTCAGAGTGTTTCCTCTTAATTATCAAAAGAACAATCTGTTACCTGTTAAGTGTTTCCTCCAGCCTCAACACACCCTTGCCTTATTTTTCTACAACAACATATTCAAAATGACTGAGCAGATTCCTCACATCTATCATAGGGCCTTTTGGTAAGTCTCCTGAGACTGTAAAGCTACCTCTCCTGACAATCCAAATTTTGTCTCTGTGCATATTCTGGCTTTTCCCAAAGATAAAATCTCTATAGAAACACCAATGGATGAGATTAATCCATTAATGTCCATCATCCCAAAACTGGGAAAACTTGAGTTGGTGGCATTAATCTATATCTATAAAACAGAAGATGTCTGTGTGTGTGTGTGTGTGTGAGATATTTATGCATATCCACATTTCTTGACCGATTTTGATGAACTTGTGCACATATGTTTCAAATTTACCAAACTTTTCAATCTCCAGACCCCTGGGTTTGGCAGAAAAATCTATAAAACTGAAGTTGGGTACAACTTGTTACAAAAACCAAGGCAAAGTTACACACAAACAAAATTTTTACTGGATGAGCTGATGTGTTTTTGCACTTAATGTAAAGCATAGCTCATGTTATAAGGTTTATGTAGAGTGCTTGATAGTTTTCCTGTGACATTGGGTTTCACACAAAAAATTGCAAAAAACTGAAAAAAAAAAAACATGTTTTTCGTACTACTTAAAATAAAAACTTGAATAACGTGGATAACGAAAAACAACAAAAAACTGTTCAAAAACCTATTTTTCAGCCACAACTCCCTGGTTTTCCATCCAATGCTTTCCAAATTGCCATGTAAATTACATATGATGCATAGATTGTCTTGCTTGAATGTTTGGTTTAGATTATTTCAGTTACATGGACAAAATCTTCGACAAACCTGGTCCCAAATTGATTTGCCAATAGTTTCTTCATATGATTCCATCCTAAATTGGCATTCAAACAACCTTTGATGCAAAGATTGTTTGAGAAGGATTATTGAAGTGTTAAAAGTGAAAAATTCCCAAAGAACCTCTTATTAATTCCAGCTTTACCATAAACGTGTGAAGAAGGAGGAGTGGGGTTGTTCATGTATTTACACTTGCAGTTGAATCAAACTCTGATGCTTCATCCCAGTTTTTATTTGATTATTAGATTTGTGAACAATGAAAGTTATTACAGCCATAGGAAATTTACTGAATATCTAAAACATTGAAACAATTTAACCCTGAGCAACTACCACACAAGAAGATTTTATCAATGGAATTCCCTTATTAAGAACAATTAAACACTTGTGAAGGACATATCATAAAAAAGATGAGGAGGCAGTGTAGCTTAGTATACCAACATATGATGCTTGTAAGCAGGGATGCAAGTAGACATTTCTAGACAGTGGGATGTGGGTATACAATTGCAGCCATGTACAACCAGGCAACACTGGGTACCTTGGCTAGTGCATTGCATACAGAAACTGAAAATTAATACTGGATTTTTAGAAACCTATAATTAATACCACATTTTGTAGTGAAAATTAATGAATCAAGAAGAATGTAATTTTTTTTTTACTAAAACATTCACTTAATATAAGGCCTAAGATCTACTCATCATAAAAGATTTCTGAATGAGGTTTGTTTGGTAAGAATCTTTAGAATGATACATCCAAATTTTTTATTTATTTTATTTTTACTTAACTTTCAGGATTTCAGTGTGTAAGTTCAGATTAAGATGATATGTAGAATACATAACAGTTCACCTGAGACTTGAAATGGTTAAGATTTTATTGATTGGGGAAGCATCCTATTGGGAGCCTGTTCTAAAATGTAACAGTTCTTGAGAAAAAGCTGTCTGAGTAGAACTTACAAATGGAATATGAAGGGAATGAAAATAATTAGACTTTGTGTATGTTGTATGGTGTGCCTTAACTGTAAAGGTGTGAATTGATAGAATAAAGGAATGTAGCTGATCAGATGGAAATAACAATAGATTAGTGATAGGTTTGCAATGTTTCATCCATGGGAAAAGGAGGGTAGGTTTGAAAATAATTCTTTACCCACAAGGCCACATAAAAAATTTTAAAATTAGAATCGATACTGATGTAGGTGTCATTGTCTGATCGCACTGCTTGTACCGATTCTTGTGACTCTATTGACATCTAATTATATTGTTCATCATATTTGGCAGGTCAGGAGGATTTCAGTTTATGTTGTCATAAATCTGTTTGATATAGGTCTTGGCTTGACATCCTCTGTTAGATCTTCTTTGTGTAGGCTCCCACAAAAGAACTTCATTAACAATTTCATCTTTAGATCTCCAGCAATGACCTGAAAATCTGTCTCTACACTCTTTGATGATGTCTGATACTGGATGTCTGATTATAGAAGAGGCATGGTGGAGTAATGAATAGCAGCTTGGATTGAGGAATCGGAGAGCCGGGTTCGAATTCCATTTGGATCCATTACATTCACTTATGTGCTAATATCCTTGGGAAAGGTGTGAATCTTCTTCTCCCTCCAGCTATAGGTAAATAGTAAGACAGACCGGGTTCTATAGCCTTGGTTGGCAACCAGCCTAGTGGAATGAAAATCTGAATTCAAACTGTCTTCGAGAAGGTTAGGCTCTGTCAGTCTATCTTGCCCAAGAAACAGCACTTCTGCTGCAGCTGCAATACATGTGGTGCCCCTACAACCCTAAGGGGTCACGGTATTCATGATTATGTGTGTGAGATACTGAATGAAGCTTCCCATACAATTGCTCACTGGTCAGACAATCTCTCCAAGTGACATTCAAAGCCACACTCAGCACGTAAGTGTCAGCACCATCCAATCTTTTTTTCAATTTTACTTACCTGAAGCTGTGAAAGTGATGTAAACACATGCATTGGTAAAACCTGGTGTGTAGTCAACAAGTTACCTTTAGTATGGAGGCTTAGACTTCCAGACAACATAAAAAGGAGCTTCTTTCAAGCAACTGTTATCTCTATTTTATTTTTAGCTGCTAAAGATGGACCCTTACTTCAAAATGAGAAAAAAGATTGGATGAAGCCGACACAGAATGAACCCTTACCTCAAAATATAAGTTTATGTGATCCTAATTAGAGTACCTTGGAGATTACTAGAATGCTATCCACATGACTAGGCTATTTTTTAGTTAATACTACATTTCAGGATATTTACTAAGCAACCTTCATACAGGAGAAAGAATTCTTTTGACTTCAATGTTTACTAAAATAAATTCTTTTGTTCATGTAACAAAATTTTCTTGTAAATAATTTTTTTGCTAACAGTTTTTAATTTTTAAAAGACAGAGTAAATGTTAGTTATCACTGTATTATACAGGCTTCCAGGATAAGGGACGTGAGTTCAAATTTCATCAAAAGTGCTTTTATTTCCAGTTCATACTGCTTGCTCTAACAATCATAGAATCAGTTGATCTTGATCAGAGATTGATAAATGATGTACTGTGGGCCAAATTTAAACCCATCATAATATTTCATTGAAGCCAGAGAAAATATGGAAAATGCTGTTATTTAGAAATAATATTTTTATATTAATTTTCATTTAATATTATTGTATATAAAATACTTAAAAATTTGTGTATTATGGAAGGCTTCATGTCAGATGGGTGAATAAAAATGATTGGCCTGGAATCCTGTGCCATGACAAAAGACAAATACAAAATATAAAACTTAAGAGAGTTTTACAAATGTCTGCCAGATAAAAGATATTCTACTTTAAATAATTTGCCTGACATTTCATTTCAATGTTTGGCGTAACATATTTATGTGAGAAGACATTTTCACAGATGAAGCATATTAAATTTGCAAATAGGCTGGTCTTAACTGATCAACATTTCCATTCAATTTTGATGATAGGAAGCAAAAAATTTGAACCAAAGTTTGTCTGAGTCTTACACCAGAAAAAAGAATTTTATTGGTTCTTCATCTTTAATACTACTGCAAAAAAATTACATTCGTGTTGATAATTATTCCTTTTGGGGCTTAAAACAATTGATTACAAAATATCTTTTTCTGTGTGATATGTCCCTTCAGGACATGGGCGATTATGACGCTCCACAACTTCCTATTCTTTATAGTTATAAGTTATGTTTGTATCCTTACTATTCTTCCCAGTCCCTATTCTGCCATCCATTTACACAAACTTGTTATATAAGTGACTTGCTGTTTCCTTCTACTTCTCTTAATTTCAATAAATCCTGTGAGTGTCACATTCTCTAAGCTTTCTTTCCTCATTATGTGTTAGGGTATTTTCAAATGTCTTTTTTTTATTTAAATATAAGTCTTCTTTAATATTCACTACTATGAGGGAGGTATTACATAGTAGTTCATATTTTGTTTTGTTTCTGACAAAATTTTCCTGTTCTTTAAAACTTCAATCAGTATTTGGAAGTCCTCCTTCATTATTTCAATGCAATTTTTGATTTTTATGTGACATTTTCAATAATCTGATTGGCACTCATTTTGTGATTTTCTTTGCAACACCAACTTGGATGAAATTTTTAATCTTTTATTGAAAATTTTGCTACTAAGATTTCTTCCTGAGTGAATGCCAGCATAAAAGCTTTCATGCCAACATGAAAATAGCAAGTGAAACTACAATCTTCTTCTTGGTTCATTCCTGCTAGTTCAGCTGCTAGAGCCCACAGGTATCACTTTTTCCAGCTATAACAATCAGATCGGATCTTAACAAACACCTCTGTGTATCCATTTCTAATGAGTGTAAAAATGTCTTCAATGAAGCAAAGTCACTATTCACTGATAGAATGTGACACTGTATACGCGCTCACATGATTGGTGCTAGAGATTACTAGCTGCTCTGTAAGAGTGTATTGAACAGCAGTAAATCCTCAATCCCTCCTCTCTTCAATCAATTTGAGGTATTGTCATTTACTGTTGATAAAACAATGCTTTGCTTGTAAATTCTATTCCAAATCCACTCTTAATTCTTCATGAGTATCTTTGCCTGATTTTCCCTCTAGAACAGAATCTCTACTGCATGATATGCACATAACTGCATCTATAATTTCTGCTATCCTTGCCAAACTAGATTCCCCCATTGATTATAGATCCTTACAATTATGTTAAGAAAATGTACTACTTGTAGAATCAAAATATGATATTCACCCTCACAAGAAAGATCCAAACTAGTGGCCAGTAGGAAGACAAATGAAAGCGGGCTATTACTTAATACAGACATCCATACTCAAGCACGCAGTCTAATGAGTGATATTTATTGGTCATAGTATCCACACCAGAGTCAACAGCCAATCAGAACCTATAGAATAGGCTGGCTCAAGTATCATAATGGAAAATTTCCCAGTGTGTTATATAAACCACTTACCAACTGATCTGCCCTTATGAACTCTGGTGAACTTTCTGATCGTTTGAATTATCATCCTCTTAGTCTTTTACTTCTTTTTAGCAAAGTACTAGAAACTCTGGACATGGAGCAGCCCAGGAGGAGAAACAAAAGAACAGATTGACTATATAACTATCAACAAGAGATTCAGAAATGCAGTTTTGCACTGCAAAACATATCCAAATGCCGACTGTGAAACCAATCACCTCCCAGTAATATGTAAACTTAAAGTGAAATTATGGAAATTGAAGAGAACTGAGGCAACACTGAATTACAAAATGACAGACTTTTGAATGATCTGAATCTGAAGGGAAAATATATGGACAGTGTGAAAAGCAGATATGAGGTACAAAAGGAAAATGGAAACTTTAAGAGAAGCTTTAGTAACATCAGCAATCAATATCACCCCAGAGGAAATTAGACAAAGAAAAGAAATGAATGGATGACAGACAAAATTCTCAATATGAAAAGGAGACAAACATTCCAAGACATGGAACAAAATATAGGACACTATGCAAAAGAAAATAAGGAACAAATGCAGGCAGACTAAAGAGGAATGGCTCAACAGAAAATGTGCAGAAATAGAAAGAGTGGGTATCATAAATAAAGCAGACATGCATAAAAAATAAAAGAACCCGCAGAGCAAAAGTCATATAACGAAAATTATCATATGAATTCTGATGAACAGAGCCAGTGACGATTCTACAGGGGGGCCAAAAGGGGCTAATGCCCCCCCCCCCCCATTTTGGCTTTCCCCCTCGGTCCCCCCACCTTTTCTAAGTTTTGTAGAGGAAAAAATCAGAGCAGACATATTACACTGTTCTGCTAGTATTGACATTAGTATTAACCCTTGATTTTGTATTGAAATTAACCTCTGTTGTAGTCCAACAGCTTGAGAGTGGAAAAGAGGGCAAGAATAGATTGGACTCCATTACTATGAATGAAAAGTTATTCCGTTTAATTTAGTGAAGTAGCATACTTATACTAAAACTCATTCCTAAGTTGTGTATATGATAGTCGTGTAGTATGAAAATAAAGATGCTGCTTGAATTTGCCCCCCTCCTCCACAGAAAAATCTCAGCCCCCAAGCACCCTACCCACTTTCAGAGTTCCTGAATCACCACTGAACAGAGCACACAACAGAATCAGACCAGAAATAGGACAAGAACAGTGTGTGTTTGTCAAAGGCACTGGAACAAGAAATGCAATATTTATTTTCAGAATGTTATAAGAAAGAGAAATACAAATGCAGAAGGATAGGGTACCTGTGTTTCATAGATTATGCAAAGGCGTTCAATAAAGTATGCCACAGAGATCTGTTTGAAATGCTCAGCAAGTTTGATATACTTGAGAAGGATATTAGAATAATCCAGAACCTATACTGGTGGAAAACCACCTGAATATGGATAGAAAAGAGTTCAGCAGATAAACAAGAATAGAAAGGGGTGTGAGACAAGAATGTGTCTTCTCACAAGACTTATTCAACCTATGTTGTTAGGTGATACTGAGAGTACTAGAGATCCCACCAAGATTCATTATTGGTGGCCAAAATCTTGACAATATAAGATATGCAGATGATACAGAGAGAAAGTGAGAAGAAAGGACTAAATGTCAACTTCAAGAAGATAGAATGCATGGTTGTTAGTAAAAGGATTAGCCCAAAGTGTGAATTGCAAATTAAAGATATCAGAATCAAACAAGTGTGGAAATTGAAGTATCTGGGAAGTATTTTAACAGAGAACAGAAAGTGTGACACTGAAATCCAAAGGTGCATTTGTGTCCTGGGCATGATGATAAACTACATCTGCATCTTGGGTAAGACGATAAACTACGTCCAACAGCAAGGCCTCTGATAATACTTTTTTGAAAAAATAATGTTGCCAGCTGTACGTTTTTGAAACAATATTACCAGCTATATGTTTTTTTTTCTTTTGAAAGAATAGTGTTGCTTGCTATATGTCTTTGAAAAAATAATATTACCAGCTATACGTTTTTGAAAAAATAATATTACCAGCTGTACGTTTTTGAAAAAATAATATTACCAGCTATACATTTTTGAGGAAAAAAATATTAACAGAAATAGATTTTTGACAAAACAAAAGTATTACCAGGAAAAAAAAGTTGTCAGCATTAAATGACCCATTGAGGTTGATGTTCTGTAAAACAAAACAGACCAAACCAAACCAAAGGTGCATTCAGATAGCCAAAGATGCATTCCAAAAGCTAAACAGAGACTTGAAGCAACAGAAATGTTGTTCTGCAGAAGGATGTTGAGAATATCATGGACTGAACATGTGAGTAACAACAAAGTTTTTGGAGAAAAAAAAAGAAACCTATATTTAACATCAGGAAGACACAGTTGAGTTTTCTAGGGCAGATTATGAGGAAGGAGGGCTTGGAAAATCTGATACTCACAGGACAGATTAAAGGCAAGACAAAGGAAAACAGTGCATGACATACTTGAATGGAGAAATAATTTTTAGAAGAAGTAACAGAAAGGCAAAATTTATTAAGAGCTACATATGACAGGGAGTTGTGGAGAGCCATGATTATATATGTCCTGAGAGGACACAACACATAAAGAAAAGTAAAGTCTCTAATCAATGCCGAATTGCTTATGAATCTCACATCATATGGCCATCTTTCACTGTGTTAACAGTTAGAAGGAAATTTGTCTATCAGGCTTTAGATAAAAATGGTGAGGCTTGGGCTGTGGCTTTAGATATCTCAAAGGCATCTGACAGGGTTTGGTATGCTGGCCTTCTTCACAAGCTCACTGTCTCTGGAGGAATATTTGACAATCCAATCATTCTTAATAAATTGTATAATGAAGGTAATGTTGAACGGATATGCTTCTAGTTCATTTTACATTAATGTGGTGGTCTCTCAGGGCTTTAGCTTTGAACCTACATTATTTCTTATCTTCATCAATGACCATCCCAGTGTCATCTGTCCCCAATTATGTATTTATGCTAATGACACAACTATTTACTTCTGTCTTAATAGTAACTCTTCAATCAGTTGTTAACTAAGGCAAAAAATGACTTGTAAGTTTTAAAACCTCCAAAACAAAACTCCCATGTTTTAATCATCATAACGCAACATTTCTGCCTTCCATCAACATGGCTGATGCTAACCTCTGGGAGAGCAATTGCACCTTCTCAGTCCAATGTTTAATACTGAAATGCAGTGATTACATAGAATCACTTGTTAGGTGTGCTGCTAGGAAAGTTAGTTCACTTTTTTGTCAGAATCCATCTCACACATTTAAAAATCTACCTTCAGCTTCTGCATTGAATATTGCTGCCATATCTGGTTTGGTGTTCTGTCTATATATCTTGATATTCTCAACAAAATCAAAAAAAGGGTCTGCAATGTTATCAGTCCTGATCAGGTATCTTGACTTCAGTCACTTTGCCAATGACATGATATGGCTTCCCTCTGTCTTTAATATGAATATTTTCTGCCAGTTGAGCTTTCCTCCTTGGTATCTTGACTACATGAATTTAAGCAACTATTACTAGACTAAATAGGTTGCCTCTTTTTACTATTGTAAGTTCTATTATAATAGTTTATTTTCTTGCCTTTGGAACTCACTTCATTTTTTACTCTCCTGCTGACTACAATCTTCAAAAATTTAAATGCAATCTCAATCTTTTGTCTTCCTGAATACTGTTCTCCTCACCAAAATATTCTTATTCTCTTCAACTCCCAGTAAACCCGTGCATCTTAGCGACATTATTGCCTTGCCTTGCCTTGCCTTGTGAGATGATTAAAAAGAATTGTATGACAAATATAAGATGCAAGCTTTTATTTTCTGTGGTTCATCGATTGCATTAACGAATTTCTCCAAAGCTAAAAACATAATTATGTGTTACAGTCTGCCATATAATAAGAACTGAGCCCACTTCAGAACTGGAATGAACTCAATCCTCATTGGGTGTCTTGTGTTTGTGGCTTTTGTTTTAGTAATTTAAAGTTTGTAATTGGGAGGCATGCCGTGGAGCAATGGTTAGAAGTCTAAATCATCATTATTACTGTAGTGAGTGGGATTTTCATTGGATGACCCATTTTTATTGATTTGTGTCATTATGATTTAAGCTTTCGTTTTAATGAGTCGAGGAATCCGCGCCAATGAGTGGAGTTACTTCAGTTTTCGAAGATCAGATTGTTCTATTTGAAAAACTGTAACAAGACAATATTAGCAAGCCCGAAAAGAGAATTCGGTGTTCGAATTCCAGTCGAGGTCATTATGTTCACTTTTAGCCAAATAAACTTGAGAAAAATATGAATATATCTCTTCTCCCATCAGCTATGGGTTAAATAGCAGGATAGACTGCACTAGCGAGGCTGACTCGATAAAAAATTTTTATTTTTTTGTAGTGTATCATATCAATTACGTTTATGAATTTCTCCAAAGGTAAAAACATAATTGTGTGTTACAGTCTGCCATATAATAAACATTACCAATCTATACAAACCAAAAGATTTACTAACTCCTAACCTTGAATATTAGGATAAAAAACAATAATGAAAATGAAATCTATTCAAAATTAACATCCTTCATTAATATCAGAGACAAAAAAGAGGGGAAAAAATGCAGGCATCTTTGTTGTTCTCAGTACACAAAAAGAAAACATGCTGCTTTAATTAAAAGGAAAATAATCTCTCATTTTTAAAAATATTAAATATTCTCCATGTCAGTTGTTTGCAACACACTTTGTTCAAAAAGCAAATTTCCTCTCATTAGACAGCACCAGAGCAAAATAACTATGAAAAAAAAAAAAAAAAAAATGGCTGGACATTGCCTGGCAAGAAACATTTTATAACCACAATGCCACATCATGTTCAATAAACTTCCATCTGATTGACGGTGCAATTTTATGTCAAACACTGTTGACGTATTGCAAACCAGGTGCACATGATTTGTGCTTTGTTTTTTGTTTTTTTGAACACTTGATTAACTCTCACTGTGTTTGTGTTTGGCTTTCTCATCACTGACAAATGCTGTCCAACAACAAATGAAAGTCTTTATTGGTTATTCCGTCTGAATGGATGCACGGACTATAGTTTGATTGTTGCTCAGTGATTTACTATCTTTGCAACAATTATGTTCAAACACCAAGTAATGTCATCAGAATTAAACTTTTTTTTTTTTTTGCTTTTTTATAGATATTAAATGCTGCTATTGATAAATGTTGATTTAATATAAAAATATAATTTAAGAATAATCCGGTTTTGAATTTTAACAAACAGGATTTTCTGGTGATTAAAAGACCGAAAGGTTTTATTTGCCAGACAATCACTAAATTGTTAAAAACTAATGAGTGACTTTTATAAACAAAAAAGAATAATAAAAAGCAAATTTGTTTCTGTTGATTTTAAAGACTAAAATGTGTAGGTAGATATGAACAGGTTGAGATAGATAAACAAATAGACAGAATAGAGATATAAATATAAGCACACTGAGATTGATAGAGATATTAGGTTGGTGCAAAAATAATGACCTAATAATGTCGTTTTTTGACGTATTTTTTAACGTCAAAAAACGACATTATTACGTCATTATTTTTGCCCCAACCTAATAAATAGATTGAGCAGATAGATTCTTTTAGTATTCTCTGTGTTACACTATGTCAACACGAAAGTGTAATGTGATTGAAGAAAGAAGAGAAAATGGAACGTTACTTACCTCATGGTGGGGAAGAAGAAGTAATTTCTTTTAAAGAAAGATGTTGCAGAAAGAGATGAATGGGAAGGAAGAAAAGCTATAAAGCCCAACCGAAAATACAGTGTAACCCGGATATAAGAGAGATTTTCTCTGGTCCCAAATTAGAGCCTGTGTTAATGTATATATAATAGACCAAACCTAGATATAAGAGACTTTTTCTCCGGTCCCGACAACTCTCTTATATCCGGGTTACACTGTAGTATTCAGAGATTTTTTTTTCCTTTGTTCTGCATGAGAAACAAAAGAGGACAAGAGTGATCCTGGGAGAAGCTTTTACTTATTTTTTGAACCACATACTATTTTGCTGATATGGTGAGACTGGGTACAGATGTTACATCACTATTTAGCAGAGAATGTCATATAGTCATGTGGTGAAAGAAAGGGAAATTGGTTGCCAAGCTTCAAAAAGTACCAGACCTTGCTAGTTTCCTTCCACTTTTTCTGCAAGGAGATGCACTTGCCCTCCACCTTGAAATGAGTGATGAGGACCAATTGGACGAAGACAATAGAGACCAAACTTAAGAAAACATTCACTGAAGGGCTTCACAGCAGAGTTCAATGGAAAGAAATGGACATGTTATGTTACTACTTGATATTCTGTAACAACAGAAGTTATGCCCCTTGTGAGGGTCACATCTTAGAGACTTTCTGATAGCTTGAACTCCATGTATCCAACTATGATTCTATTGCAAATTAGTTCTTCATGTAGTTTGCCAAAATGATTTCAGACCTAACCTAAGATGGGGCTATGAGACATACACACCAAAG
The DNA here is from genome assembly GCA_963932145.1 of Acanthosepion lycidas. NCBI lineage: Eukaryota > Metazoa > Mollusca > Cephalopoda > Sepiida > Sepiidae > Acanthosepion > Acanthosepion lycidas. The sequence continues at coordinate 23,025,357 of OZ010577.1, read as the reverse complement.
TGAGACAAAGCACAACAACGTCTCCTACAGTCACCAGAGAGCATCAATATTGAACAACTAGCTGATCACACAAACAAGGACAGATTAAATACAAGGCTAAACCCCAAAAAAGAACACCACTATGAGAATCAGCAAAATATGAGAATAAACAGCAGCATAAACCAGATGCCACCACTGTGGCAACAAGACCCACCATCAGGGATGTGCATGCCTTGCTAATTCAGCTACCTGCAGCAATTGCAGGGTGATCAGCCCCTATACCTAATGCTGCTGCACAAGAAGACTACACAAAGTTCAGTATGACTCAAATGATAGTGACGGTGACCAGTGCCTTAGTGTCCTGACAATCTCGCAAATCAACCTGAACAAACCTTGGCAAACTGACATCATTGTCAATGAAATATCACTGCAGTTTAAATTGGACTATGGTAGAGATGTGACTGCAATCCCTGAGCATCTCTACAAATGAAAGAAAGATCTAACAGCTATCTCAAATGCTCACAAAACCCTACATGGTGCATGATGAATTCTGCTCAAATTGACTGGAATGATAACTGCAACCATCTCTTTGATGTCAAAGCAATGGATATTCATCTCGAGGAGCCCTTATTAAGTAGACCAGTCATCAAATCCCTCAAACTTGTGACCATCCACCCAAGCCTAAACACCATCAGAAGCAAAACACAACCATATGACCCAAAGAAGGAAATGCTAGACCTATTTACAGGTTTAGGTATATTTGGGGAAGAGTACAGCACACTATTGTGTGCATATGTTAGGCCATACTCTGTATCCATACCATAATGTGTAATGTTACCCCTGATGAGGAAAATGCAGACAGAATTCTAGAGGCTGGGAGTTACAAGCAAAATTGATGAACCCACCAAATGGTGTTCCTCCATGATCATAATACTGAAAGCAAATGGGAAGGTCAGCATCTATGTAGATCACACAAAACTTAACAAGCATGTGAAGCATGATCTCCACATATTAACCACAGTTGACCACCTGCTGGCCCAGTTAGGGGAAGCAAAGGTAATGAACAAAGGGGATGTCAACAGTGGATATTGGCAAATTCCACTTTCATCAGAATCCCATGCACTGATGACTTTCATCAGCCCATTCAGAAGGTATCACTTTGGGATTTCATCAGCCAGTGAGGTTTACATGTCACAGGTATTAGAGGATGAGGTCGGAGCGATATGCATGCAAGAGGATGTACTGATCTACAGCAAAGATCAACATGAATATGATGCCTGACTAAGAAATATACTTAAGAAAATCCAGGCGACTGGTATTACTCTTAACTCGGAAAAATGCAAGATATCCAAACTGTCACTGAAATTTCTCAGACATATACTCTGTGCTAATGGTCTATGCCCAGATCCAGAAAGAGTTGCTGGTGTCTTCTTCCCAACACCAACAGACATAACGGAAACCTGATGATTCATAGGGATGGTAAATCAAATGGGAAAATTTATTTCATGCTTGGTGGACATGAATAGGCCACTAAGGGACTTGTTAAGCATTCATTTGGGACAGTGCGCAACAGAAAGCATTTAGCTCCATCAAGGGAGCACTGTGTTCAGCCCCAGTGCTACCCTTGTATAATCCCTCAAATGTAGACACCTCATCCTATGGACAGGGGTCAGTGGTACTACAATGACAGGATGACACAAAAATGCTTCCTATCACCTATGCTTCACATGCCATGCCAGAGACTGAAACTCATTATGCCCAGATAAATAAGGAGGCCCTAATGACAACATGGGCATGCGAGTGCTTCTCCAACTATCTCATTGGACTATACTTCCCAATAGAAAATAACCACAAGCCACTTGTGCCACTTCTAGGCAGCAAGCACCTTGGTGAGCTATCAGCCAGACTACAAAGATTTGACATCTGCCTAATGCGATATGGATACACCATCTGCTATGTTCCTGAGAACAATACATTGTCAAGGGCAGTACTCAGCAATGGCCTGTTCAAACAGGACAAGGGAAAAAACAGCAGTATTCATCCAAACCGTAATGGAATCCTTACCTTCCACCAGAAAAGCTGGAGGAGGTTACCAGAACCAACAAGACATGTAACCACATCTTGCAATATGTAAGAAACAGATGATGTCAAATAACTACATCCCAGCATCAGTAAACCATGTTGGGCCTACTGCAGCAACATCATCTACAAGAATGGGCTACTGATGTATTACACATAAATCCTTGTTCCTCTACTGCTGAGACCAACCATGATCACCAAAATCCATTCTAGTCATCAGGGAATCACCAGGTGCAGACAAAGAGCTTGTCAATCCATATGATGGCCAGAACTATCTAACCAAATCAAAAGGGCTGTAGAAAACTGACCTGTGCTGAGTTAAAATACCAACCACACAAGCTCTTTATGACAGCAGAACTTCCAACAAGACCATGGCACAACCTAGCCTCTGATCTGTTTGAATTGAAAGGTCACAGCTATGTTGCAGTTGACTACTTTTCTAGATACATAGAGATTACCATGCTTACATCAGTTATCTACAGAGCAGTAATAGCGAGTCTAAAGGCTATTTTTGCCAGATATGGGGTACTGGTCATGCTAAGAATGGACCCAGGAAGTCTATACACCTTGAAAGACTTTGCAAAATTTACAAACAACTGGGGATTTCAGCATGTCACAAACAGCCTTTGCCATTCCCAAATCAATGGAGCAACAGAAGTTTGTGAAAAAACAATGAAAACCTGCTAAAGAAGACAAAAGACACATATCTTTCCTTGCTTGCTTTCAGAGCAACAGCCATGGATTGCAGGTCTAGTCCTAGTGAATTATTGATGGGCTGCCACTTGAGAATGAACATCCCAACTCACCCTACTAAACCCCAAATGACCTGACCTTGAATGGTTTAGACAGAAGGAAGAGAACCAAAGGGCCCAACAATGACTCATACACATCATATCACACAGAGCAAAAGAGCAACTCACGACTTGAGAATGGAACATCAGTAGGGATCAGAAGCCGAAACCTCACAAGTCAGGAAGGTACCATTGTTGGAACAGCCTCTTCAACATGTTCTTATGTTCTACAGACCAAGGGTGAAGGGACAATAATCTGAGGCAACTGGCAGTACCTTGTGCCCAAGCTGTCTGATGAGAGAGTCAAGGCTTATGAATCAGGGTCCCACGAAGACACTTATCTACCAAGGGAGGAAACTGAGAAAACAGCATGTTCAACCCCGACTCCTTGAGATTACATGACAACTAGGTCTGGACAACAGTCAAGACCACCCATCAAGCTAGATCTCTAAAACAAAAAGCATTTGCAATAAAACAGGACTGTAGAATATATTGGATAGTCTCCAGTATTAAAAAAACAAAATGGAGTACTCCTTGAAAGAAGAAAAAGCGTAGAGTTTGAGGAGAAGGTGGAAAGATGGATTATGGAGGGTATACTCTCGCTGTAGAAGGGTGAAGTAAAAAGAGTGTTACCATTGATGGCATTGATCCAAGTTACAAAAGAAAAGCCAGGCCAGTATTAGATTTTCAGGAGTTGAACTGTTACGTAGAGTGCCATACTGGGACTGACATAATCGATATATGTGATAAAAAGATGAGAAAGTGGAGACAGCTGGCAGGAGAAACTACAATCATGGTCCTTAAGTTGGCCTACCTGCAGTTAAACATCATGGAGCAACTATTGCACTACCAACTGGTGCACTATAAGGGGAAAACTTATTGCCTGACTTGGTTGGGGTTTGGACTCAGTGTTCCACTGAAAATTATGGCAGTGGTCCTAAAAACTGTCCTGATGAAGGACAATAAGACTTAGCTGAGGTAAAGAAAAAGGACCCTGTTACTGGGATTTGGCACATTCCTAAAATGAAAACAGAAATAGTGTGGTGCATTGCTAGTCATAAAGATCGATAGTTTGGTGACAGATGATGCAGCATGGCTGAGAAAAAAAAATCACTGTATCCACACCAATGCAGCTGAATTAGATGCTGTACTAAAAAGGTGTTAATTTGGCTTTAAAGTGGGGGTTAAGAGAGATGGAAATAAGGATTGATTCAGCAATAGTACTGAGTTGGGTGAACTCTACTGTAGGGGAGTGCAGGAGAATATGAAAGGTGCTAGAGAACTGATTGTAAAATGGAGGTTAAGGATATTGGGAGAGTTGATATCCGAATTTGGACTTTGAATGAAAGCAGTGTTTGTTCCTTTGCAAAGAAATAAGGAGATATATTAACTCAAGCAAACAAAAAGTGGTTGGTTGTCAATGAGCAGAAAGAGGCTCCAGTATGCTGTCTAGTTACCAGGGAACTAGAAGAATTGCATGGTATGCATCATATGGGCGTGAACAAGACTCTATATTTGGTGCAAAAAGTCAACCTGCTCATAAAAAGAATGGGAGGCCAATGGGTGGTCAGGAACTGTATTAGATGTCAATCAATTGTCCCTGACATAACGGAAACCTGATGATTCATAGGGATGGTAAATCAAATGGAAAAATGAATGCGTATTTCTGGCTTAACAAGTCCCATAGTGGCTTATTCATGTCCACCTGGTGAGATTGGAATGACAACCAGTTAAACAAGGTTAGCTGTCAATATAACACATTATTGTGGGGCTGTGTACTTGTTGATGATTGACTGTGGATCTGGGCAACTGGTGATATGGAGGGAATTGCATGTGAAAATGGCAGCTGTGGTTGCAGAAAAACTGGAGAAGTTGATTCTTGAATAAGGTCGAGTAGTGGAGGTGGTAATGAAAAAAGGTATGGTTTTCCATTTGGAACTCCACCAAATGATGCTTGAAAAATCAAAAATAAGAAGGTACTACAGAGCAGTATACAGGCCAGGGGAAAATGGAATAGTGGGGCAATATCATCGGATGATGAAAGTAATAGCCAAGAGAAGAGGGATATCACCTGTCGAAGTGACATTTTGTTACAACATGACACCTAAGGTCAGACAGAGAAAGGAGACAATACCCTAAAGATCAATTTTCACCTACGAGTGGAGACATCTGAAAGATATATCCCTAAATACTGATGCAGAAAGACTGGACAGAATCCAAATACAAGAAGAGGTTTGGGTGAAGCCCCCAAACGCATGGTGCATGACACAATGGGGGGAAGGGTGGTGACTGGAGTGCAATCACCTAACAATCTGACTGTTGCTGACATATTACACCATATTTTGGATTTAAGGCGAGTGATTCTTGCAGACGATGATGTGAATGCTGAACATGGAGGAGATAAAAATGAAATAGCACCAATGCAAAGACGGCAACATTGAGACTCACCCAGATTCAAAAAGGTTAATGTGCTGGTAACTACCCAAACCACACCGATCCTGATCGGTCAAAATATCCTATGTCACAACACGCTCGATTCCTATCTAATCGACAACCAAAATGCGACTATAGAATTCAGACGCACACTTTCCTCAGGATACACAACACATACAGCCACAATCATATCACCGTCATTGTCGACCAATGATCCAGCATATGGCGCCCGAGCTGACATCATCCAAAACCAGCCTACTATGGAATTACAGCCCAACATCCAGACACTGGATCAAAAGCTAACCTGGCTAAAGCATAACACAGAGCTATCGCTACCAAACCACCCAAACCGAGACAAACTAGAGGCCACTGCAAACTTACTCATTCGCTACACTGACATTATCAGCACAGAAAGCAGCAGCAAAGGCACATTCATCCGACCCATCTGCATACCAACCAACGGCCAGTCTAGCAGCCAGAAACAACACCCGATAGCCCAGGCTTTGGAAGCAGACGTAGATACCGAAATTAAGCATATGGCTGATGAAGGTATCATTGAAAACTGCAGCGACCCCAAAGGCTTCAATAGCCCTGTATTTGCTGTATGCAAGAAAAACGGATCGATTCGTGTTGTTGCTAACTTTAAAAGAACTGTCAACAAAGTCTTAGTCGATCTTGACCCTTACCCAATGCCAAGGATTTACCACTTCGGCTACTGGCCGAAGAGATTATAGGTAGATAGATAAATATGAAGAGATTGGAAATAGATGGGAAGAGATTGGCGATAGATGGGAAGATTATAGATAGATAGATATGAAACAGATGATATGAGTCTGAAGATAGATATGAAGAGATTGGAGATAGATAGATATGAAAGAGATGATATGAACAGACTGAAGGTAGATATGAAGAGATTGGAGATAGATAGATAGATAGGAAGGAACAGACTGGGATACATAGATATGAATAAACTGGGGATAGATAGATACATACATACAGAGAGAGAGAGAGATGAACTGACTGAGAATAGGTAGATATGAACAGATTAAGGCAGACAGTCAGATAGAATAGAGAGAAATAAATAGATATATATAAACAGACTAATATACAGACAGTTAAAGAAATATAGGAAGCCTGGTATTGCTGACAAAACTAACCTGGCCATTGGTCTTGAAAAGGACCTCTAATCTGTGGTTGACTGGGGCAAGAAATGGCTGGTGGACTTTATTGTTTAAAAGCAAAATGCTGTTGCTTCCCTCTGCCTTTTCTACAAATACTTTCATGGTAACTGCTCTGACAAGCTATTTTTGCTGGTTCTTAAACTGTATGGATTTAAGTGTGCCACTAGGTTAGCATCTCAGTCCCATCCTTTCACTGTCGAAACGGTTAAATGTAGCTGTCTCTTCTACTCCAATACCTTTATGTCTCGCACTTCCTCTCTGTGGAACTCGCTTCCTCTTACTTGCTTCCCTGGCTGTTATAGTCTTCAAATATTCAAATGTAATGTCAATCGACATCTTCAGATGCCTTGATCTAATTCCCCGTCCTTCTCTTTATCCTTTCCTCGATCATGTCTTTTTACTCTTGCTCCCACTCTCTGTAACCCCCTTGCATGCTAATGGCACTCCCGCCTTGCTTGGGGTGAAATACTTAAAAAAAAATAGTTAGATATAGGTAGAAATGGATACATGTATATGCTTAGTAGTTTGTGCATAACATATTTTATGGGTGTTTATGCGGCTATGCAAAAATATTATCACATTTATGTAGCATAACGTTGTAGTAAAAAAACTTATTCTTCAGATGATTGAATTTAAAATATTTGGAAAATCTGAAGTGGTCAAATAATTGAATCTAAACGGATGCCAGAAACTATTTGTCAGAAGATGCAATATGAATGTTCATCTTTCAAATAGACAAAAAATTTCACAGCACATTTTTTAAGGTAGCGTTTGTATTTGTATTTTTTTTTAATTTTTTTATGTAAAAAGAAACTGAAATGTCTTTAAATTGAAAGCTTTATTCTTTTTACTTTCTTCGAATTCTTTCTACCCACAGGTCATTAAAAACGTCAAATTAAATCTTCTTTTTCTTTAACAATTACCATACAGTCACAAAGTGCCAACAATCGAATGTTAAGTTTAAAATTGAAAATAAAAATCAGTTTATTTACTGACATCAACCTAAAACTGACTCAGCAGCAATCAATTTAAAAGCTGTGATGTGAGTTCGAGTCTTGTTGGAAACAATTTTTTTTTTATTTCTTGCTTAAAAAATAAATAAAAACAAAACACGCATCATAATAAAATGAAGTGAAGTACAAAAAATTAGAGACAACTGTGTTTTTCTTGCCCTTCAATCCTGATCAGGCATCTTGACTTCAGTCACTTTTTCACAGATGTGATATGGCTTCCCTTTGTCTTTTCTACAAATATTTTCATGCAGTAGCATGCAGAAGTTGTTGGGATAGGGTGTGATGGCTATTGGGAGGGCATTAAATTGGTGGGTGTGATCCATATTGGGAGGGCATCAAATCAGTGGTGAGGATAGGGTGTGATCCATATTGAGAGGGCATCTAATTGGTTGGGGTCCAGAGGGTATTCATATTGGGAGGACATTCAATCAAAGAGTGAAATAAAAATTTAGTTTATATTTAATTTAAATAAAGTGTTTATTTCATGTTACATCTGTTTTTACATATTTAAAATGTTTTCCTTTCTCACATTTCTCAGTACTAAGCTCTATATGCCCTCCCCACAACCTGAGTCTTAGGGGCATACAATCAAGGAGTTGGCCCTGGGCATCAGCAAACATCATCAACTTATGGCAACTGTTCTGATGAGCTTTTTCCCTGGTGTCTCAATTACATGAATTTATCCTTTCTGCTAGATTGACAACTTGGTCTCACCATTCTACTGTTGATCTAGCTAGATGCAACTAGTACCAGAATATAACAACTGGCCAATCAGCTGTTATATTCCAGAACACTTGCATGTCTTTTAGTCTACCAAGTGATATGTCTGCATACGTTTATCTTGGTCAGCTGATGAACTTTCCAGCCAACTCTTGTATTCTAACAGTTTCTTTACTCACACTTCTCGCCTGTGAAAATCCCTTCTGATTTTTTGTTTCCTTGCCACCTACAATCTTCAAAATTTAAATGCAATGTCAATCGCCATCTTCTGTCTTCCTGAACCCTGTTCATTTATTGTTCACACTTCTCAGTAAAGTCGTCTGATTCTCTCTCTCACCCCCACCCCTCTGTAATCTTCTTCATCCTAGTGACATTATCAACTTCCATGGGATGAACCGAGAAATGAAAAAACTTGTAGTATTGCTAAAACTTCTTTGTTGTATGAACATGCCATGTGTTACTATAAGAATCGATTATCTCATTATTCCTTTAATACTAAAGGATTCTGTTGTGACAAACAGAGAAGACGGAACCTGCCAAAGTAACAATGTTCATTATGCAGAGCAATAGTTTCTTCTGAAAAATCTCTTTGGATTTGCCAGATGAAACACATGTCTGGAATGTTCGTTATATGAAATGTTATGTTAATAACAATGAAAATGATGATATTGGTTACTCTCCACCAACTTCAAATGACCTTCAAAACGAACATTTTTTTCTTTATCCTGTTCAGATAAATACTGCCTAAGTCATGTGGACATACAAACAAAACTCGTTTATTGCCTGAAAAATCACAACCAGTTTTTCTTCAGGAATTATCTTTTTAATTTATAATTGCATTTAATCTCTTAATAAAACACATTTCAGTTACTTCCATTGCCAAATTTATAGTTATGCCTTTTTGATAGACTTAGGTAATAAAGAGAAAAACGTAAAAATAAACAGGCATTTCAATCAATAAAGTTCCATCTTCATTTAAGACATTCAATTTGATAAATGTCATTTTTTGCCAGCTTTTATTGAGATCAATCAGACATTACCAGATCTCGAGATTCCAGTTCTAACCAATCAAATTGCAAAATCAAATTTAAATGTTTCGGTTTTAATACTAAGCAGCCAATCAAATTCAAACTAATTGACTTTTGCATCATATGTGATTGAGTGGGAATGTGGGTAAAGGATTTAAAGGATTCAGTCATTTTGTTTCTTGGCTTTTTCTGTTATTTTATATTTTTGACAAGCTTCAGAAATTTAATTTTTTGAATAAATGATAAAAATTATGAAATAAACAAACATTTTCACTGACATGAATTACAGAATGAATTAAAGAATTATGGAAAAGGTATAAATTATTATCAAATCTTGGCAATGTTTAGCATATGTACCCACAAAAAAAAGTGTTTCAAGAGAACGGTTTTTTGCTTCACCCTGCTATTACTGTATTCTTCCTCAGTAATTTTTATTGTCTTCAAAAGCTATTTTTAGAATTTTAATAAAACCCAAACTGTATTCTTATGCATTCCATTTTTTGTGAAAATTGACAACAAAAGTATTAGATACAATTCTTGTAATTACACAGTGTAATAGTGTTTAACATTTGTGTTGTCAATTCTTGAAGAAAAAGTCAAAATTCAGATTCTTGCAAACTGTTGTGAAGATTTGCATAGGGATTGTGATACTGATTTACTTGGAAATAATAATGCTTGATCATTAGCCACTCATAGTCAATAGTTGGGATGAAGCATACTTGGCATTTTTTGAGAGATTTCTGCCAGTGGTGTGAAAGACAAAAGCTTGGCTGCTGTTATTGCCTTGTCAATTTTTCTTCTCTTCTTGGAGAACCAATGTAAGAAATGTCTAAAAAATGCATTTTTTTCAGAATTTATAACTCTACTAAGTGTACATTATTTATATTATTCAGTCTATTGTCCTCATCTTTGTCGCCATATTTATTACGTTTTGGTAGTTGTATGCTCCAGCCTTCTTCAGGTGGTTGGAATGTCAAACTTAACCCTTTATTTCACTCACTGGGGTAGACTGTTCTAGTTCCATGTGCCATGTTTAATGGATGTCAGTTATCTCCTGTTAATTTCCCTCTGAAAGTTCTCCATTGCCTTAACCGGGTATTGAACTCACACTCTTTGGGTCCTGTTGCTGGATCTAACCAATGCCTTTATCCACTGTGCCATGTGTCCTTGAGGACATCTGTGTCTTCAGCAACCATTTTTACTAGTGCACATATTGCAATTTTTGCTGTTATCATTTCATTTTTTTACCAGAGTTCATATTGCAATTTTTGTTATCATTATCACTTTTCTCTGGCACTCCTTATTACTGGTTCGCATATTGTATTCATTTCTATGCTTGGTCAGCTCAGGAGATTTTTGTGGCCTAGCATATGTGCTGATTCCTTAAGTTTATGAATTTTCCAATGGTGTTCCTTGTCTATGATCTCAACCTGATCCCACAGTGGTCGGTGATCTCCCTTCTCTCTCCATATGTGGTCAGCCATGTAATAATAACAACAAAAGTTGCAATATGAGCTCTAGTAGAAACATGCATGATAGCAGCAAAAAATTGCAATATGAGCACTGTTAAAAATGGTTGCTAAAGATATTAGGTTTATAATACCCAGAAATTCATACACAGATGTCCTCAAGGACATATGGCACAGTGGATAAAGTTGTTAGTTAGATCCAGTGACACGATGCAAAGAGTGTGAGTTCAATACCAAGTTAAGGTAGTGGAGAACTTTCAGAGGGAAATTAACATAAATAACTGATAACTGGCATCCATCAAAGATGGCACGTGGAACTATTGAGTGAAATAAAGGGTTCAGTTCGACATTCCAACCCCCTGAAGAAGGCTGTAGCATACATTGTAATAAATATGGCAACAAAGATGAGGACAATAGTCTGATTAATGTAAATAATGTACATAATACCTCATCTCAGAAATATAGACAGATACTAAGTTATGTGTGTATATAAATTGCATTTAAATGGTTTTCATAGTTATTTCTTTATAATATAGTAAATGATAAATATTGTTTTAATTCTTTCTTATTTGGAAATTGAAATGAAAATCATTTAATTCTTCTTAAAGTTTAACGTTTTAATTGTATTGCCTAACAAAGATCTTACTACAATGTGCTGTTTTTGCTGTGATACAATAACTAATAGACACACTGATAAATAGAAGTGTAATCATTATAATATAGGGTTAGTTAGAGGAATGAAAAAAATGTTATTAATACACCAATGATCCACTAATTATGCATTATGAGTAACTTGAATATTTAATTTTCTTTGATAAATAAGAAAATCCATTGAATCCATTGAATGGTATCAGGTTTTCTATCCTAATAAAATCATTAATGGATATGTAAGTAAAAAGGTAATGTACAACAGCAGCAGGAATAGGCTTTAGTGGAATGTAGGAATATTGAAAGTAAAAAAATATACTTTGATTATGTTGATTGTAACAAACCATTAATAGAAGTAAGATTAAGATCAATGTTTTTTTTTTATCAGTATTGGCACAGGATTCAGAAAAGTTAAAATGAATTTGTATAAGCAGAAATGTAAGAAATGAGCATAAAAAAGAAAAAATGTTATTAGTCGTAGTATTAGGTTATACATCCCAATGTATTTCAAGTTGAACTTGTCTTTTATAAAGTCATACCAGTGACTATCTCATAATAGCATTTGATGTAACATTATTTGAATTTCTGATATGAAGACTTATCACTTATGTATTTTTAAATTTATATTTCTTTCATCTTATTCTATGATAATAGTACTTAAGACATAACAATGCTTGATTTTCTTAGATGGACACTTATCAATTATTATTTCTTTTTAACTAGTATTTTTTTCATTTTATATCCATTGCTTTTTATTACATTATAATCTATTATTTTTTTAACAAAGTTTGAATTTCTGTGATGAAGCATTTTCAGTTATTATTAATTCTTAATTATTTTTTCTGTAATCTCATTTTTGTTACTTTTTATTGCACTAGTAGTTAAAATATAACAATGTCTTGAATTTCTTAGAGGAACCATTTTAAATTATTAATTTTAGCTTCTATTTTTTTTTATCCGATTTCTTTTGCTTTTTATTGCACTAGTAGTTAAGATGTAACAGAATTTATCAATCCTTATTCATTTTTAATGTACTTTTTTTTCAATTTACTTCCATTGCTTTTTTTCAGAATGTCTTGATTGCCAAGTAACAACACCGATTTGAAATAAAGAATAAGCCTCTGGCAAAATATGGCTTCATTTGAATGAATCCTACTGTTTTTAAATAAAGACATGTCTGAAAATAGATTAAATATTTGTTTTGTTACCATGGAAGACATTAATCTCAGGAGATTTGAATATTAAAATCAAACCATTGTTCATTATCATGGTAACAACTAGAAACACACGATCAATTTCAGCTAAAACTTAGTTGTTGAATTACCTCACCTTGTCTACCAAGAAATTTTTCTTAATGCTCACTAGGTGGCATTGTGTAAATCAGTATAAACAGAAAAGGCTCAAACCTTTTCAACTGTTCTTTTGCTCTTCAAGTACAGGATACCATAATGACGAAGTGTATCTTGTTTTCCCCCACTCCTGGACAGCAGACTTCTTAGTTCCAGGGTAAAATTACTTTTTTAGTTCCAACCAAATACTAAGATACATTTCATACAACACATCACAATATCTACACAACAAACTATTACATGAATATATATTGTCTACTCAATACAAGCTCAAAAAATGAGACAACACTGCTACGAACTGATGACTCTCAAAATCTTTTCAAATTTCTTAAAGAAACATATTATCAGTCACTGTCTCATTTACAGTAGAAGGTTAGTAGTTTGTTGAAGAATGGATTTTTCTCCCCTTACCTTAGCTATATTGCTTTCACTCTAGTAAGTACCTGACTCCTCATGCTATTATCTACCTTTACAGTAGTCAGATCAGAATGAAAATAGAGCTACTATTATTATGCAAACTATGGCACTTCTCACTTCTCTATCACTTCATACATGGAAAGTGCTCGGATGAACTTTGTTCTTTGATTCCACAAGTCGTAACCTGCATGGCGAGAACTCACCATGCCACTTACATTGCAGCAAACTACCCACATTTTCTCTGGATTCTCTCAGTGAGTAGTAAATTCCACTTGATCAGCTTCCTCCCATGAACCATTGCCTTTGTGGAACCAACTCCCAAAAGGCTGATTCTCACTTCAATCTTGACCTGTTCAAGTTTAGGGTTAACTGTTATCTTTCTCTCCTATCTGTATAAACTGTCTTTTAATGTGACCCTCAGCTTTGTGCCCCACCCCCAGACCTTGTACAGGGTGAACCTTACCATAAAAAAAAACTAAAATAAAAAAACTTTTCATTGTAATACTATTAAATGTCACAGTGTTTGAAGTTTTTATAAGAAGCATTATCAGTCGATTATTTTAACTAATATTTTGTTAATTTTAATTCCATTTCTTTTATGACAGTAGGATTTAAAATATAGAAGTTTTTGAATTTCTTCTTAGATGCAGAATTTATCAATTATAATTTATTCTTATCTCGTTTCTATTTCATTTTATTTCTATTATTTTTTATGACAGCTGTACTTGATATTTTATACTATTTACATTTGGGATATTATAGTCATCTTTGTTGTTATCCCAACAATCTGGCCAGTGTGCCCTTCAGCCTTCCTCAGGTGTATATCAATCTGGGCAACCTAGAGTGAATTCGAAACTGATTCCTTTATTAAATCTAGGAGTGGGGAGGGGTAGACTGTTTTTGTATTGTCTAGTTATTTCTCCCCATTTCCACTGAGTCCAAGTACACACTGCGTGACCAAGGGACTGAACACACAAAGCTTTAATCCAGTTGGTCATTGTCCCGTAGGACAATTTTCTGTGATGAACTTGTAATTCTTAGGATGAAGAAGAAACTTCAAGCAACATAAATGTGGTTCTACAGAAGGATGCTGAGAATAACATGGACTAAATATGTGAGCAAAAAAGACACTTATTGTTATGACCTCTTCTTTTGTGTTTTGTATGTAAATTTATTGTATGCAAATTAACATTTCTTTTATAATTTCTACTGTATTTTGAGTAGTGAGGGGGAGGGAGTGGGGTGTGGAGAGTCACCGATAGTATCGTTCAACTCAGTTTCTTTTGTTGAATAAAGTCATTAAGATTATCATTGTCTTATCTTCTTGCTGTTTTGAATTGCTTTTAAATTCATAACACTTATATTTAACATCAGGAAGAGAGAGTTGAAAATTCTAGGGCACATAATGAGGAAAAAGGGCTTGGAAAATTTGATACTCACAGGACAGATCGAAGGCAAGAGGGACAGAGGAATACAAGTCATAACCTACCTATTATTACAAAGCCTAGGTAAGATAAAATGACAAAATTTGTTAAGAGCTACAAAAGACATGAAATTGGGAAGAGCCATGATTGCCAACATCTTGAAGGGATACAACACATAGATCAAGAAGAAGAAATAATACTTAAGACATAAAAGTCTCTTTGATTTCTTAGATGAAGCCTGATCAATTCTTATTCACTTTCAACAAGTATTTTTTCATCTTATTTCCATTGCTGCTTATCAGAACTCAATTGTCAAGTAAACAAGACAGATTTGAAATAAAGAATAAGCCTCCAGCAAAATATGGCTAAATTTGAATGAATCCTACTGTTTTTAAATAAGGACATGTCTGAAATATAGTAAAAGAAATACGAGATTCAATATTTGTTTTGTTACCATGGAAGACTTTTTATCTCTGGAGATTACTTTTGAATATTAAAACCAAAACATTGTTCTTTATAATTGAAAAGACTGAAAGCAGACAATCATTTTCAACTACATTTAATTAAATGATAAATACTTAATGTTGTTCTTGTCGTATTATACAGAAAACTAATAACTCCAGTTTTGTTAATTTATTTTTGTTACTGGAAAGATTCAGACAAAAATTAGAATTTCCTAATCCATTTTCTCAAATCATTTTATTGCTTCTACAATTAGTCAGCTGCAATCAACTTGCTGTTTAAAACTTTTAGTAAAGATTCAGCAGCAAGAGAAATAAATTCCACATTAATTTATGGAAAGCAACCTCAGTCATTGTTTAAGCAACTGTCTTTTTCTTGTTGAACACATGAGTGAGTAATTTTAGGACAAGTTAGTCATTGGCACACACACACACAAATAAACAAAACATTCTTCAAAAGCTTAAAGTAAATGGAATTTCTTAGATAGAAAAAATTTCTGTGTTTAGGAGAATTCCCCAAAAATCTTTATCAATTGCTGGAACTAGAACAACAGATAAAATTTGTTTTAATTCTTCCAAGTTTATTACATAGCGTAAAGGTTTTGAGTTTGACATTAAAATGTATTTACTTTGTCGACAGTTTCATTGTCTATGACACTGTAGTATTTATTTAAAAGTTAAAAATGTGGGAAAAGTTAAAATATTTAAAATGAAATTCAAAATGCAAAACCAAGGAAAAAAAAATGAAAATTTAAGAAAATGATTTCATGGAAACAAACACCAGTTTTAACACATTTTTCAATTCTTTTTCTAGAGAAAAAAAATGTCATTTTCAGACAAAATAGTAATTTGCAATAATAAACGGATTTTTTTATGTTAATATTCACTCAATACAAGGCCCAAGAGCCACTCGAGATAGAGGGTTACTCTGTGATGTTGCATGAGTGTAAGAAAAGGCAGGAAGTGAAGTTCATGGGTTTATGCAGGAAAGATAATGGCTAACCTTAGATTTGAAGAGGTCAACATTGTAGTGTTCCATAAAGTAGTCGCGGTTTTTGGAAGGAAGCTGTCTGAGTGGAACTTCTTTATGTATTGTGTCCCCTCAGGACATAGGCAATCATGGCTCTCCATAATTTCCTGTCCTTTGCAGTTCAAAATAAATTCTGTCTTTTCTTTATTTCTAAACCCTGTTTTACCAACCATTTTCTCACAACTCATCAAGTATGTTATGCATTTTTTACCTCTATCCCGTGTACCAGATTTTCAAAGCTCTCTTTCCTCATTATGGGATCCAGAAACTTCAACTGTCTCTTCTTGATGTTAAGTATACGTTTCCTTTTTGTTTCCATTTTCTCTAAAATCTTGTCGTTGCTCGACATGTTTGGTCCACAATATCTTCAGCCACGTGGCACTTCTAACTTATGGTACTGATATAAAGGTAATCAGGATAATTCACACTGCTGGACATGACAAAGCAGGTAAAAGGTAAAGGTTAGCGATTGTGGGAGAAAGGAATGTAACTCATCAGAACACAAGCCATGGAAATAGTGATAGAGCAGTGAGAGGCTCACAATGTTTCATCTGTGAGAAAGTGGTTGTACAATGGGAAATAATTCATTACCCACAAGTCCAAGTAGATACTTTTGAACTCTAACAAGACAGGCAAGTAAGGACTGGACAGCTCCAGCCTAGATATGGCAGCAATTCTCTATTTTTGGTCTGATCTGATTTTAGCAGGGGGTGTTAGATACTTACTGTATGTAGTGGTACACCAAACTGGCCTTTTTTCTAGCATCTTTAGCAATTAATTGGACATATGAGTTCCATCTGAGGTCAAAGCAGAGCTTGACTTCCAATAGACATTCAAGGCAAGGAGATCCATCCATCATGATAGGTGTAAGTTCACAGTCTACTTGGTAGTAGTGGAATATTGCTAGTTTAGTTTTAGAGATAGTCAATATTACAAGCCAGTCCTTCCCCCATTGAGCCACCTGGATTAGGTCAGAGGAGAGAGGAGCTGCTATGTTCTGGTCTTCCAGATTTTTGGAAGTGCACCTATAAACTGTTGTATCATATGCATAGATATAGTCACTAATGATCAGAATATGCTCTTGGGTAGATGATTAATATACAATAAATATTGGGAGGACTGATGAGAGAGTCCTAATGAATACTAACACGGATCTTATGAGCTTCTGATGACTAACCATTAAGAACAACCTTCAGAGACCTACCTTTTAGGAAAGACAAGATAATTGAGAAAGTCCTTCCAGAGCTGGAGAGATTATGTAGCAGCCTCCGATGCCGCACCTTCTTAAAGGCCTTTCATATATTTTGGGCAATTGTTCCTGATGAATTTATTGTCTTGTGCCTTGCTAATTCTGTGAGTATTGACAGTTAAGGCATCAACTGTGGTTCTAGTAGAGCAAAATCTATGCTGGTTATCACTCAGAAAGTTGTTCCTGTTGAGATGTTCAACAACCTTCTTGTTGATTATAGATTCAAAGAGTTTGTGCTGACATGGAGTAAGATAATCGGTTGATATTGCAATAGGCATGAATCCTCACATACATTCTTGAAAACAAAGCACACCTTGATACCTTCCATAGACTTGAGATGCAACTCTCCTTCAGTCAGCAGTTGAACAGTTTTGCCAGAAAAAAGGATAACTCTGGGATGATATTCTTACAAACAACCACTGGTATTTTGTCCAAAGAAGTGACCTTCTTAAAGTCATGGCTTTTGATGAGTTTGAAAACTTCTCATACTGTTAGAGAAATATTACACAGTTTGTGTTCCATGAGGAGGGGAAGTCAGGTAAGGGGTGGTCCTGTCAGAGTTAACTCCTCCTTAATTTCCTAATTGTTCACTAGGGGACGCTCTCCCTACACTATAAATGCTGGGCGATTTCTTGCCTCGTTCTCTTTTTACTTTGCATTTCAGCAGACACATCTAAAAGATGTGATCTCTTGCGTAGATTTATGTTTTGCCCACTTGTGGTAAAATTCCATAAAACACACACAGACAAACACACACACGTACGTACAAACATTCATCAAAATACAAACACTTTACGTTCATACACAAATGTTGATGTCTTTGTCCATTGTAAATTTTGTTGTTTAATACATATACTTGTTTGTATGTATGTATGTATATATATATATATATATATATATATATATATATATATATATATATATACATACATATTTGTATGTATAAAGCTCTAGGTTATTCTATCGAGCACTGTTTTAAATCGACTAATATGGAACGTGTAGACATAGGTTATTCACTTAAGAACATGCCTATACCTGACCGTCACTCATACGAGTTATGTTTACTAAGAAAAATAGAAAAATTTATAATAAATATGAGGTGCGAGCATATTTTTGTCTAAATAATAAACCTAATAGCAAAACCAACGAGAGCTATGGATTTAAGACCAATGCCCATCCCCCGTATGTTAAGGAACTCAATAACTTCGATTTGGAGTTAATTGGCATTATTAAAAAATTAAAATATAGGAAAATAAGGAATAATAAAGTGCAACATCAAATTACTAAGAATATAAAAGAAATAAAGGAAGACAAGAATATCTACGTAAAAGCTGATAAATCTAAATTCTTATATAAAATGAGCCCCAATAATTACAAAAAAATATTACATAAAGAGGTAATAAAACATTATATAAAAGCTCCTAATGACATAGAGACTAAAATTAACAATGAGGCTAGTATCTTAATTAATAAATTTGGATTAGCTAATCGGGTTGAGAAAACAAACCTAAACACTTGCTTTATCACCATAAAAGATCATAAAAGTAATTTTATTAATAATTCTGATTAGAGACTTATAAACCCTACCAAGACAGAATTAGGTAAAATAAGTAAAATAATTCTGCAGGATATATGTAAATCCCTTAGGACTTTCCTTAATATTAACCAATGGCAATCTACTAAGGATTGCATTAAATGGTTTGAAAATTACAACAAAAATAAAAAGTGCTAATTCATTAGATATGATATTAAGGAATATTATCCGTCTATTTCAGAGAAAACCCTAAATGAAGCCCTCAGCTTAGCCAAAGAATACATCCAAATTTCTGATGACAAAATAAACCTAATTAGACATTGTAGAAAAACATTGCTATTCCACGATAATACTTTATGGATAAAAAAAGATAATATTAATGGTTTTGACAACCCTATGGGAGCGTATGATGGAGCAGAGGCGTGTGAGATAGTAGGGTGCCTGATGCTCCATAGGCTCAATGAATATATAGACTTTAATAACCATGGGTTGTACCACGACAACGGTTTAATCATAGTGGACAATAGTAACCCTCAAAAATGTGACACTATCCGTAAAAAACTGCACTGGTTTTTTAAAAAATTCGGATTCAATCTCGATATAGAAACTAATTTGAAAATCACCAACTATCTAGATATTACGTTTAATTTACAAAATGGCACAATATCCCCGTATAAAAAAGAAAACCAAGAACCCCAATATTTAAACATAAAATCTAACCACCCAGCCCATATCATAAGGCATATCATATAGGGACATTTTTGAGGCCAATAAAACAAGTTATGAGGAAGCCCTATTTCAGAGTGGACATAAAAATAAATTAGAATATATTAATATAACCACAACAGTACTCAGAATAAACGTAATAATAGGCAAAGAAAGATTTTGTGGTTCAATCCTCCTTTTAATTTAGCGGTAAAAACAAAAATTGTCAAGATATTTTTTGAATTATTAGAGCAACATTTCCTAAAAAAACTGAGTTACATAAAATATTTAACAAAAACAATGTAAAGCTTAGTTATTGTTGCATGCCAAATGTAGGGACTATAATAAATGGATTGAATAAAAAAAAAAAATAGGAATAATTCACACAGTAATCCTCCTGCTTGTAATTGTAGAAACAAAAACATCTGTCCATTACAGGGAAAATGTCAGCAAGAATGCGTGGTTTATCAAGTGAAAATTTACAAAAATAGCAAGGATACTAACCCTAAAACATACATAGGTGCTACTCAGGATAAATTTAAAAAAAGATATTATAACCACACGAGTAGTTTTAAAAACGAAAAAAATTAAGCATAGTACCACGCTATCTACCTATGTATGGAAAACCAAACGAAGATAATATAGACCCCATCCTTAAATGGGAAATATTAAAAAAATGACCCAAATATAAAGCAGGCCATAAATTTTGTAAATTATGTGCAGAGGAGAAATTAGCCATAGCTTTATATGATCAACCTAACCAACTATTAAACTCCAAAACTGAAATCCTTAACGTATGTAGACATAAAAAATCTTAGCTACTAAATTAGACATTTTCCCGCTTATTTGTCATTCCACCTTAATGTTTTTTTTTTGTTTTTTTTGTTGCCCCTCCCTCCCCATTTTTGTTGAATAAATATTTACCCCCCCACCCACTTAGGTGTTTGTGTTTGTGGTTCTTTGGTCACGTGGTATAATTTTAGCAATCGCCTGTAAATATGCGTGTCTCTTTGCCTCGTTAGCCGAGCTTTCCCTGACGATACGTTTAGGTGAAACCTAGGTATCCTAGAGAATCATGTCTATATTCAAGATAACATTCAAAATCTCAACCTAAACAGAAGATACAACAGAAGAAATATTCTTTCTTTAGTTGGATTCAAGGGGAATGTTTTTCTAAAAATTACTGGAACCTGACAGTTAATTATTTACAATACTATTATGAGCAACTGGCCCACTTGAATGATACATTGGATGAAGAAAGATCTTTTATTCTGGGCAAGGAAATTGCTTAATGATTTTGTTTTATGATTACAACAATGCTCAGGATTAAAATATGAGGCAACAAATGATAGAATCTTTTCTCAAGATTTGTCATCTACAAAATATCATTTGCTTCTCAATCTGCAACATTTGTTGACCAATCAGACATTCTAACAAGTTTTTAAATATTTTAAAATTACGTGAAAAATTCAGATAATCAACATTGGGATTAATCTCTTATGATTAAATACACAATTATGAGGCAACGAATCCTTTCTCAAGATTTGTTATCTACAAAATATCATTTGCTTCTCAATCTGCAACATTTGTTGACCAATCAGACATTCTAACAAGTTTTTAAATATTTTAAAATTAGTTGAAAAATTCAGATAATCAACATTGGAATTAATCTTTTATGATTAAATACACAATTATGAGGCAACAAATCCTTTCTTAAGATTTGTCATCTACAAAATATCATTTGCTTTTCAATCTACAACATTTGTTGACCAATCTGACATTCTAACAAGTTTTTAAATATTTTAAAATTACTTGAAAAATTCAGATAATCAACATTGGAATTAATCTTTTATGATTAAATATACAACTGAGTTAAAATTTAACATAAAGCCATAGAAAGTTACAGGAAGAACTTTCATAACAGAAAAATGATATGAAATTACAAATGATCGAAGCATCAACTTGATAATAATTTTAAAAAATTACAATCATCCTCAAATTTTAAAAAATGTGAAACCATAAAATAGAAAAAAAAAGAACAAAATTTAAACAAGAAACAATAAATATTTTAAATGTTTGCTACAAATTAATTTAACCCATGGCACTTGATCTCAAAAATGACTTACAACCTTTTATTAACTGGGGCAAGCAATGGCTTGTTAAATTTAACACATCCAAAACAAAACTGCTCTCTGAAAGAACCATTTTTGCCTTCCATCAACATGGCTGATGCTAACCTCCAGGAGAATGACTCATTGCACTTTCTCAGGCTAATGTTTTCTACTGATATGAAGTGAAAAGATGATATTGAATCAATTTCTAAGTCTGCTGCTAGCTAAGTTGGTTCACTGTGTCATGTTAGACAATTTTTCTCACCAGAATCTATCTTGCATTCATCCATGCTTTGAATACTACTGTCACATCTGGTTTGGTGCTTCTGGTATATATTTAGAAATTTCTGATAAAATCCAAAGAAAATGCAATGTTATTGGTCCTGACCTAATGTCTCAGCTTCAATGACTTTCTCACCACTCTAATGTAGCTTCCCTGTGCCTTTTTTTTTATAAATACTTTCATGATAATTGTTTTCATGAACTTTCCTCTATGGTATGTTGACTTTAAGTGAAATACTAGATTGGCAGCAAGGTCTCATCATTCTACAATTGAAATGGCTACATGTAACTGTAAGTTCTATGCTAACAGTTTCTTTTTTCACATTTTCTCACTTGTTGAACTCTCTTCTTGGTTTCCAATCAACTTTAATCTTCAAAAATTTAAATGTAAAATCAATTATCTTCTCTCTTCTTCATTCCTGTTCTTTTATTGCTTTCTCTCAAAAATAGTAGGTTTCGTTTTCTCATATTCTCTCACACTTAATAACCCCTTGCATCTTAGTGGCTTTATTGCCTTGGTTGGAGTAAAAAGATTAAAAAAATTAGATGGAAACCAATATTTCATCAATTGTAACTTCAAAAGAAAATAAATCTTGTAAAATCTGTGCTTGATTGGGTAATAGTTGTTTTGTAGACACTAGTAAAAGAATATCCTCTTGGAAAGTCAGATCACTGTAGAATCTATTGATATTATGTTCCAGGCATCTATTAAACAGGAACCTCCTATTCATATGACCTCTTTCTGTTACCAGCATGCTGGCTGGGTCTCACTCTGTAATTTTCTTAGACGCGTCCCCTGGACTGACATTTTTAACCTTCATATTGAGAATTGTGCCACTGAGGTTTCCACTTTGGTCAAAGCTAGTATAGACTTTTTTTGAAAATCTTTGCCATGGTCTACACCAGCATGTTCTGCTGCTATAGCCCACAGGAACCACTATTTTGAGCTTCTGTCACAAGAGATGTCTATTAATTACTGCTTGTAATAAATCTAAATGAGTCCTCAAAGGAGCTTGTAATAAATGTAAATGAGTCCTTGAAGGAGCTTTAAGGGAAGGAGTCTCTGTTTGCTGAAAGAATAATACATCGTATTTCATCTAAAAGCTTTGGTTCTTATCATTACTGCCACCTCTGTAATAGTGTATTAAATGTTTAAGTTTTCTATTCCTCCTCTCTTCAATCAGTTTGAGGTATTAGCATCTTCTTCTGACCAATCTGAATGTTTTGCCATTAAATTCTCCTTAAACTCTACTCTTGACTCATCTGGAGTATCACTGTCTAACTTCCCATCTATTAGGTTGGTGCAAAAATAATGGCGTAATAATGTTTTTTTTGACGTAATTTTTAACGTCAAAAAACGACATTATTACGTCATTATTTTTGCACCAACCTAATATAACTGTGTCTCTGTTTAGTGATATGCATATAACCCCTTCTATGTTTTCTGCTATAATCTGGATCCCCACAAAGCATGTGAACCTGATGGTATCCCTGTAATAGTCATTAAGAAGTGTGGTCCTGAACTGATTCCTGTTCTCTCTAAACTGTATAAGTGTCTCATTGCCTCTTGCTTTCCTGTCTGCTAAAAGTCTTCATCTGTTGTTCCAGTTTTCAAGAACTCTGGTAAAATGTCTGACCTTTTCATCTATCAGCTTAATTAGCCTTCTGTCTCTTTTTGGTAAACTCCTAGAGGCCCTGATCAATGCTGAATTGGTTAAGCATCTTACATTGCAGGGTCTTTTTTCAGACAAGCAATATGGCTTTTATTTCTCCAGGTCAACTGATGATAATTGCAGAAAAGAGTTTATCAAGTTCTAGATAAGAATGGTGAAACCCAGGTTGTAGGCTTTCAATGGGGTTTAGCATTCAGGTCTTCTTCACAAGCTGTAAAGTTACAATGTCTCTAGATAAATTGATCCAATATTTCCTATCAAATTATGAACTGAAAGTAATCCTGATCTTCCAGTTCCTTTCATACTAATGTTCTCTTGGTTTCCATCCTTGGTTTTACTTTGTTTTTGATTTTCATTAATGATCTTGATGACATCAGTTCTCAACTAAGTATCTATACCGATGATGGCACAGTCATTTACTACTGTCTTGATAGTAAGTCTGATCAATCTGATATGGTTAGAATGGCAGCTGATATCCAAAATGAACTTCAGTCTATTGTTCATTCGGGCAAAGGATGTCTTGTTAATTGTAATGCTTTTAAAACTAAACTGCTCTCTATTAATCACCTGAGAGACCCCTTTCTGCCTTCTATCAACATGGCTGCTGCTGGCCTCCAGGAGAGTAACTTGTTGCACCTTCTTGGGCTAACATACTCAGCTAACATGAAGTGGAAAGACTATATTGAATCCATTACGAGGTCAGCTTCTAAGAAAGTTGGTTCACTGTGTTAAGCTAGATAACTTTTCCCTCCAGTATCTATTAGGTTGGTTATGTTACTATGTGAGAAAACGACATTATTTTTGCACCAATCTAATATCTTACATATCAATAAGTATACTATTCATTCATGCTT
This sequence comes from Acanthosepion lycidas, assembly GCA_963932145.1. Taxonomy (NCBI): domain Eukaryota; kingdom Metazoa; phylum Mollusca; class Cephalopoda; order Sepiida; family Sepiidae; genus Acanthosepion; species Acanthosepion lycidas. The sequence goes on along the minus strand of OZ010577.1, from coordinate 23,000,927 downwards.
AGAATATTGCTGCCACATATGGTTCAGTGCTTCTGCTATTTATCTAGAGCTCCTTGATAAAAGCCAAAGAAGAATCAGCAATATTATTGGCTCTGATCTGGCATCTTAGCTCCAGCCACTTTACCACTGCCATAAGGTTGCCTCCCTTTGCCTTTTCTATAAATACTTTCATGGTAATTGTTCGGATGAGCTCTTTGCTATGGTGCCTAAACTCTTTGAATTTAAGCACAGTACTAGATGGGTGACAAGTTGAGTTGGCTAGATCTAACTGTAAATTTTATGCTAACCATTTCTTTTCTCACACATGGAACTCCCTTCCAGCTCCATGCCTTCCAGTTAACTCTGATCTTCAAAAATTTAAATGCAATGTCAATCACTATCTACTATCCTCCTGATTCTTCTTCTTTTGTTCTTGCTTCTAAGGAATATTTTTGTTCCTAATTCTTTCACACCCAATAATCTCTTGTGTCTTAGTGGCTTTACTGCCTTGCTTCGTGTGAACTCAATTAAAAAATAAGTTATAATATCTTTGCTCATAACTTTCTGTACATATGTGTCTTAGTTTATATTCATATATAATAAAATATACTTTTTAAGGTATGCAAAATAATATTGGTAAATGGTAAATTATCATCTCAAACCATCAGTAAAAATACTTGTAAAACAACAGGAAAATTACATGGATATTTTTTGAAAGAATTTTTTATCTAGTAATATTTCTTATTATCATTGCAGAATACGAGTATGTTTGGGTAGAAATAAGTTACCATTATATTGCATGAGACTAGTATTTTGGGGCAGAAATAACTCCCCATTATTTTGTGGGATACTAGTATGTTTGGGCAAAAGTAAGTCATCATTATTTTGTAGGATACTAGTATGTTTGAGCAAAAATATGCGACTATTATGTTATGGGATACTATTATGTTTGGGCAGAAATAAGTCACCATTTTCTTGTGGGATACTAGTATTTTTGGGTAGAAATAAGTCAAAATTATTTTGTGGGATACTGGTATGTTTGGTTGGAAATAAGTCACCATTATGTTGCAGGAATCACCTCTTCAATTGTAATGTGTATAGACATTTTCTATTAAATATTTATGAGCTCCTGGAACATTTATCCTGCAAACAATATTGGTGGACTCATGTGAATTCAGGTAAAAATAAAAAAACACAAAACAACGAATATAAAACAAACAAGAATGTATATTGTTAACAAAAGGGGTTACATGTTTACAATTGAAATGAAAAAGAAAATACATTGAAACTAACTATGAGAATGTACATGTTTGTGTGTGAAATAAGTGTGTGTGTTAGTCACGTGTATGTATGTGCTTGTGTGAGATAATTCAAAAGTCAACAGAGAACCAAAGAAGCGAATGCACCCTCTTGGCAACATTATTTATCTACATTAACTACATATGGATACAAGAGTTAAAAGGAGAAAGAGAGAGAATATGATTGCCTTTTTCAAAACTTAAAGTGCACCCCCTAACAAGTGCTTTTGATGGAACACTGTATGAACATTATTTTTAGTGGGTATACATGTATGATTTGCTTTCCATTTTTTATTCCATTAAACTGTGGAAATAATATCAACCGACCGAAACTGAGTAGACCTACTAAACAAGTATTGAGCCTGAATCCCTTTATTCCATTAGGAAAACCACTTTTTGAGCCAAAGTGTGTCTTGTACAATTCAACTATGTAGATCAGCCTGACAGGACAAGGTACAATTTATCTATTTAACAAAAGTATGTTTCTTGATGGAACTTTGATGAATCTGCTAGTTTCAGTTTTGTATTTACTATTTAAACAACAGTATATTTTCAAAGGATTTTTATCCAAGATTATTTTTTATTACTGTAAACGTTATTTTTATTGGGTTCACATGTTTGAGTTGCTATTGTTATCGGCCGGTATGTGTATGTGTTGTGAGATGAACATGTCTGTCTCCTAAAATGGCCCACAACAAAACATGACGAACTTGGAGATTGAGTCCCCCAAAATAATATAGAGAAACAAGGACTGACACATATATGTACAGATAATAATGTATTAAGAAACAGTAACAAAATGACATGAAGAAAAATGACATGGTGTACAAATGAATGTGGAAAGTTTACGTTCTAAAGTATGCATGAGTGAATGTGCATACGTACGTATGTGCGTGTGTGTGTGTGTGTGTGTATTGTTCATGGTGTTTCCCCAAAAGGGAAAAATGCAAAGCTCCACAAAAGATTTACATTATTGTAGTGTCAGCTGAAAAGTCGGAAGAAAAAGAGGATGAGAGAAAGATATTGTCAAGTATATATTAAACTGGAGAGCGTCCACTTGGATCAGTTTCAGTAATTAAGAAATTAGGAGTTAACTCCAATAATATCCTATTTTTTTTTTTATTAAACAGTAAAATTAATATCAATAATAATTATAATATATATACATAAGGTGTATTTATTCAGCAAGAACTCATTTAAATGAGTATTATTAAATTTCACTAGCAAATTCTGTCTAATTAACTTCTTATTCTTATGAATAAATTGATCAAATTTCATGTAGCTTTCTTGTTCTATTCACTTATTTATCTCAGTTATTGTCATAAAAGATTCTTTTTAAATTTTTTTTTATTTAATTTTTCTCATTCCTGGGAGAATTTGAACATCAATTGTCAGGTATCATCTGAGCACTTTCTGCTTTCATCAGCCATTATTAGTTTTAATTTGTGTTGAGAAGGTTCTGTCGATTTTTTCTCGTTTCTCCGCTGGCTTCTGGTTGGTGGGGTGTCAACTCTAAGGATGTCTCTCTAATAACAACAATTCAAACAAAACATACATTGATTACATATTCATTACATTATCACACTAGTTAACATTCCATTTATCTAATAATAGCTTAATTAAATTGCTTATTAGAAACCAACACAAAAAAGGAATGCAAGAAAATACTTATAATATAAAAATATCATGCCACATAAAATGTAAAAGGATGACAAATACTAGAAGCCTTAACCATAGAGTTAAAATAACCAACATCAATAAAATTGCATTGAATTTAGAAATATACTAAATACATTTCATAAGTAATAAGAACAACATGACACCACCAATTGACTGATGAAGATACAAGAGTTAAAAGAAAAAGACAACATGACACTCGCTGATGTGTGAAGATATGACATTCAAGAACCACTAAAGAAACACAATTCTTACCTACAGATGCAATCCTATCAAACCACAAATAATTTTTGATAATACTTCATGTCAAGAATGAAGACTGACACTCGGAAGATAAGTTCATCCAAGCTTTATTCGGCAAAATATAAGCAGGGTTCACATCACATGTGCTCCTGGTATTCTCGAATATGGCTGATTGTCTTAATTCGGAGAATGGGCCGTAAATGAATATGGTGTCGTAAAGGAGAGTCGCAGTCCATCTCTTCTTTACGACACGTCATATAAGCTGAAAATGCTCACAAGATATTGGATAAATTATGTTCATATTTTCCCTGAAAAACAACAAAAGGGTTTGAAGCATATATAAAATATCTGAAACAAAACCTATATATATATATATATATACTGTATACAGTATATATATATATATATATATATATATATATATATATATATATATACATATATATACATATATATTTGCTGTATTTATCAGAGAAGAATTCTCAACATTGGAGATAGTGTATGTAAATATAAACTGTGGACATAGAAATCAACTGTATAGTGACTAGTGACTGTTTCAAGCTTCAGTCTTAAAATGGCTTCAGTTATGAAAATGACAGTCACCAAGCAGTATCAATCCCTACATCCATACTATCTCTCTCTCTCTCTATATATATATATATATATATATATATATATATATATATAGATACACACACCAAAATATCTATAGCAAAATGATAAAAACTGGATTTATGTGATATAAGAAAAAGTTATATTTCAACATAATCTCCTTCATTATCGATATACATAATTCAATGTTGAATAGGAAGGAGCATGAATAGTGATTTTCCAAGTGTAGCTTAGATGTGGCATAAGGCCGAAATTATGGGGCACTCATTGAGGATCGAACTCACTACTCAGTCATAATTGTTCTAGCGAGACAAGCTTGCTTACCATTACACCACCTCAGGGTTCCCAAAGGAGCATGAATAAATTTGTAGCCTGATGATGATAAAAACATTTACACAAGACATATTTATTTTTCAACATAATCTCTTTCCTTGTCAATATACTTAACTCACTCTTGAAGATTTATCATATAGATCAAACATTATATAGTTATTCTTGTCCTTCCTTCCATTGTATTAAGGTGATATTATATTAGTGAACCTTGGACAGTGAAGACGACCAACATATTTACTATATTTTTCCATCTAATCATTTATTAATTTATTTTGAAACAAAATATCATTTAACAACACTTGGAATTTTTACTCTTTCAAATAAGTAGTGTTATTGAAAGAAAATGATTCAATTATATGTTTGAAACAAATAAATTTCAGTGTAGCAATTGAGTCTCTTGATATTTGTGGTTTATTGAAAATTTAATGAATAATTTAATGTGAACTGAATCACCATGAGCTTTCAGTTCATGAGACAGCTTCATTTCGAAGTCTGTTTATTCTTTTCAGAAAAATAAATAGGTTAACTCATAAACAAGATCTGATTTATAATTACGTATATGCAGAATTATTTGGAAAACTGTTTTCTGAATATGGGAATGACCCTCTTGAATAATAAGGATGAAATAAGAAATAAAGACATTGCTTAATTGCCTTGATTCATAATTTATTTTTATTCATTTTTCCTTCATTGTCCAAGATTGATAAACATGGCTGCATGATTAATATTTCAGGACAGTAAATGTTTGAAATAGAGACAATAAATCAAGAATAAGTTAATTGCTCTTTACCTTTCACTCTCTCTCTCTATCATATATATATACATACATACATACTTATAATATGTATGTATATATATATATATATATATATATATATATATATATATATATATAATGTAATGAAAACAAACCACTTTAATGTACCATTACGATAATTTATTTCACCTAAATCCTTTTTTAAGGATTCAGGATCATCAGGTAAATCTTCCAACAACGAATTGAGAAATTGAGAATTTTTTTTTTTTTCTCAATTCGTTGTTGGAAGATTTACCTGATGATCCTGAATCCTTAAAAAAGGATTTAGGTGAAATAAATTATCGTAATGGTACATTAAAGTGGTTTGTTTTTCATTACATATTAGCTCTGTCCTAACATTGAGCTCTCAGGATTTCATCCTCTTTGGATTTACCAATTCGGTTTACCAAGTTCCTTATAACTTAAATATATATATATATATATATATATATATATATATATATATATATAACTTTCTTTTTTTATTCCTTATTTTTCCTTGGGTATTGGTTTGTTCATTTACAAACCAAAACACCTTCTTTTTTTCTAAATGAGTATAATTACTTATATTTATATTATTATTATAATTATTATATATATATATATATATATATATATAGAGAGAGAGAGAGAGAGTAAAATGCAATAATATGAATCTATTTTCAAGAGTGTATGATGAAATTTGTTTGGTCTTGAAAAATATTGCATCATCCATGATTGCATCAGATTTTCATCACACACAGACACTATTGTCTTGACTGTCGATTAGTTGTCATATAGTCATTGTCTGCACTGGACATTACTCTGAGGAAGCGTACAAAAATTGTAATGTTGCATGAACACAATGGCAAGCCTTGCCAGTGAGCAAATCACAGTACTATCGACTGGCTTGGAAATTCTCCTGATTTAAATCCAATCAAGAATCTGTGGTCAATCTGCAAGGAAAGACTTTGTGGAATGGACATACAATGTAATAACATGTCCCCTGAGTCATGTTTCATTGTAAAAATATAAAAAACAAATAAATAATAATTGAATTAAATGTTCAGCTTATCTTCTCGACTCAGAGTCTAGCAGAAATTGTATCCACTCAGAAGGAGGTTAAATAATAAAATTGTAGAATTTTACTATCCCTCTGACAGGTGGATACCATTTATGTAAAACTCTGAGTTGAGAAGATAAGTTGAGCATTTAATTCTGTTCATTTATTCATCAAATTCTGTTGCTTCATATTGGGCACATTACTTAAAGAATCTGCTTGCTTTAAAATTATTATTTTTCAGAAATATATTTGGTCAATGTTTATTTCTATTTTATAAAACAGTCTTTATTACTGCTATTCAATATATGGATAGATATACAAGGGTAAGTCAAAAAGTGAACACAGTTTTCATACAACATCTTTATTTCCGCTAATGAAGAACAAATGTATATATGTCATTTCTTGACATAGCCCCCTCCTGTATGTCGATGCCTTTCTGTTATCTTTCATCTCTTCCAAAAAGAAGCTTTTCAGCCGCTCACAAAGCCACATCTGCACTTCTTGTTTGTTAGGGTACTCAAAGCAAACTTTATGATACCCCAAATTATAATGTAATATGGCTTGTGCAGATCCATAGCTAATGCCCATAATTGCTACCACATTTGTTAACATAATTTGTCAGTCTTCCATGCATGGAATAACCCATTCTTTGGGATCGGTTATTCCATGCACTGTCTGTTACTCTTGTGTTTCTTCTGGTTTAAAGCATTTTACTGACTCATGTATCTTTCATTGATTCATGGTGCATATTTTATACTGCACAAATATCCAGTGATGGATTTCTGCTGGTTTAACTCTCTCTGCCCACAGAAAGTGCACTATGGTGCATTATTCCTCAATGGTACAGTTGTTGAGTGCAGCATCCATATGTCTGAGATCACTGTTTCCTACTAGTGGATTAAACAGTGGAATGCCGCATATGGCCAGCTACTGATCATCCTGTGCTTGTGTACTGTCACACATCAGCATATTACTGCTGTTTTTACAATATAATTGCAAAACTGCTTTTACTTTCTGATTTACCCTCACATATCAACCGCACAATATTTAACAGTGACAATGAAGTGTTGAAAGTTTTTAAAAAATAGAAAGAGGCTCATTGAAATTTGAAAGCTCAGAATAAACACTTTTACTTGTATTCAAAACAACACAAAAATAAATACATCTTTAAACAGTCAAAACACAAAGACAAATTAACAACACCTAAAGCAGACCCACTTGAAAATGGCTAAAGAAGTGGCTGAAAATGCTTGGAAGTATGGACAATATGGACAATTTTTGTATTCCTTTACTCTCACCAAACTGGGAAAATGTATAAACACAGGAAAAACAAAATAAAAAATTAATTAAATTTTCCTTGTCTCTTATATAACAGGGGAAATAAATATTTGTGCAACATTCAATTTTTTAATTAACATAGTTATAACTTATGAAAAAAACTTAAAAATCCATACAATATTTCTACATCACTGCATAATGCTGCAATATGTAAAAAAATCAATTAGAAAATTTTGTTATAAATGAAATTATGTATTAGTTATAAAGTTTCAAAGCAAAAAAAATTGTACAAAACGTGTCTTTAATATCTAAAAAGGCTTAAATTACCTTTATTTACATGATTCTTTCTAGGATTTTGCTAGATTCTTCCTATTATCTTATTACTGAAACAATCTAGAACATTCCACAATTCATTTCTTATACAAGGTTATCTCTGCACACAAATCATCCACAATAATTATCACCATGGGGAAAGGTAAGTAACTATGAAATTCACAAAAAGAATTGATCATCAAACATTGAAAGGAAGGCAAAAGCTATAGGAAAATAGCAGATATCCTGAATATACCATTTACTACTATTAGTTCTGTTATTGTTAAGTATAAAAAGGTGAAAACTGTTGAGAACATATTGGGATTTGGTGCACCACGCAAGATTTCTCCCAGATCAATGAGAAGAATTCAGCACAAAATTCAAGAAAATCCAATGACTACTTGCAGAGAAATACAGGAAGAATTAAAAGCATCAGGTATTATTGTTATGAAGCAAACAATAAGCAATGAACTTCATAGAAGTCAACTAAGATCACATTCTCTAAGAAAAACTCCACTACTATTAAAGGAAAATAGGGATGCCCAGTTAAAATTTGTTCATGTGCATAAGAATAAACCTAAATCATTTTGGGAAAGCATTTTATGGACATATCAAGCAAAAATTGAACTCTTTGGGCATAATTTAAGGACTCATGTTTGAAGAAAAGACAACCAAGCCTTTGCACCAAAGAACACAATATCAACAGTGAAATTTAGTGGAGGCAATATCATGGTTTGGGAATGTTTTTCTGCTAATGGTACAGGTAATTTAGAGATAATATATGGTACAATGAATTAAAAAATATACAAAGATGTTTTGGATTCTGATATGTTTGGGTTGGTAGTAAAGCTTGGACTCCCAAATGAATGGATTTTGCAACAAGATAATGACCCTAAACATACGTCTAAATCTATGAAAAAAATGGCTCATTAAAAATAATGTCAATACACTCAAATGGCCATCACAGTCTCTCAATAGAGAATTTGTGCCATTTATTAAAAATTTAAGTCAATAAAAGATCTCTGAAAAATATCCTAGGCCGAAAGAGAATGTGCAAAGAAGAATGGAGTAAAATATCAATGAAAACTTGCAAATCATTGATTAAAACCTACAGAAAGAGACTGATTGCTGTTGAATTGATTAAGGGACATGCTACAAAGTATTAAATAGGTATTATGACATTGTACAAATACTTTTTTCACCTCAAGATTTTTTATTTCAGATAATTTCATTAATATAACAAATTTGTCTGACTTTATTTGCATATTATATAAAATATAGTTTTATGGTATGCTATATTTATTGGTGCTCAATATCAGGGATAGATATATGCAAATATAAAAGTGGACATATATAAATATAAACATTGACATTGAAATCATTACAATATTTTTGTGAGTACTTTCAATATATTCTAATATCATCTTCAAGGTTATGATGGCTAAGACAAATAATTGTTTTTGTTCAAAAGTAAATTTTTACCTTTGCGGTTAAATTGTTAATAGTTATGGTCATGTGCAAAGTTACAAACTATGATTTTGAAATTTTTCCATATTGTAAATATTTTAATGTAAGGGAAATAACTTAGTTAAGAATTGAATTCTTATTAGTAGGTGATAATTTGCTTATTTTTAAAAAATTATTTAGTTTTAACATAGATATTTCTAAAAAATTATATACTGTAAATATTTCAGAACATTTCTATTATATTCATAATTAATTTTGTTAAGTTTAATTTTTTAATAAAGATAGATTCAAGAATTTGTAGTTTCTTAGTACATTCTTGGTGAAGTATACAGGTATTGTCAACTAATATTCTTATAAATTGTGAATGTGAGCAGGAATGTTTATTGCAGATGTTTAATCAGACATATTTAAAAGAAAACATGCTGCCAAAATATATGAAATCTACTGTCTTATAAGATCTCTGGGTTTCTGTCATGGCTATTAGGATCAGCAGCCTATAAGCAGCTAAGCTTGCCTCGAGTACTTCATTTTGATATGGTGAATGTTGCATTTAAGAGCAATAAAAAATATTTAGTGATTATATTATATCTAAACAACAATGACTAAGTATTTCCCAAATGCCATTTCTTGTGGAACACTTACATTCTATTGTCCTGAGTATTATTTGCAGTGGCCAAAGAAAGAAAAAATTTCCAACTACTGGCAAGGCATTGGGTGGCAAAGGGAAACTCTGTGATGAAATGCACAAATTGTAGATAACTTTAAAGGAAAGAACTTCTCATAAAATACAAAGCATTGATCATTGGTGATATAAAGCAGCAATTGCATTGTGTTTTATATTTTAGTTAAAAAATGATCAATGCATTATGTTTTATGTGAATACTTTATGTTTTAGTCAACAAATGATCAATGCATTATGTTTTAGTTAACAAATGACCAATGCATTATGTTTTAGTTAACAGACGTTAACTAGTATCCATCAATAAAAGTTTCTTCAGTGTGCACGCAAACATGGGACTGAACTTTGTATCAGTGAAACAAATTTGTCTACTCTGATGGGTCTTGTTTTTTTCCTGAAAAATGTAGATGACAGGATGTGTTCAGATTATTATCCTGTGGAAACAATGGGACCAGGTTACATTGAAGTAAAACAACAAACAGTTTGATTGTTTTAGCAAAAATTCTGCTGGGGAAAATACAGTTTTATCATTAATCTGAAACTTACTTGGACATATAAAACCTCCCTCAATACCATTAAATACCAAGTATATCCCTTTATAAGAAATCATCTACAATGTCAGTGTCATCTTTTTTTATATTAAATGTTCCCCCAATACAAAGCCCAAAAGCCACTCAAGATAGAAGGTTACTCAATGAAGTTGTGGTGTGGATAGAAAAGAGAGTAAGTATAAATTATGAGGATAGGCAGGATAGATAACAATTGACCTTGGACTTGAAGAGGTTAAAATTGGAGTGATTAGGGAAGCATCCGCTTGGGAGCCTGTTCCACAAAGTACCAGTTCTAGCAGGACAATATGCTCTCACTCACTAAACATGTTATACAGTAATAATTTTAGAAACATAAAGACGGCTTTACTGTGGCTACGATGACCACTGCCAAACTTCCTTGGTTTCAGTCCCTTTAAATCCCAAGTTTTGATTTCAATCCCAAGCTGACTGAAATATTAGGTTGGTGCAAAAATAATTTCGTTTTCTCACATAGTAACATATGTTAGAAAACGAAATTATTTTTGCACCAACCTAATATTAACTAATATTAATATTAACTAATTTGGTATAGTTACAGGATTTACTCTTAACACCACAAGGCCAGAGAAGACTTTATAAGGTTTCTGTGGAGTTTATGCCAGATGGGTTAAGAAGAGTTTTATAGATATTTAGTGAATCGACACATCATTAAGCAAGTAGTCATGCTGTTTTGGCGCATCACAATGGAACACATATACCTATATATATATATATATATATATATATATATATATATATAGTGAGCATGGAATGGAACACACACACACATATATAGTGAGAATGGAACACATATATATATATATAGTGAGCAATGGAATCCCATGTTCCATCAGGGTCATAGCGGCACTACATGTACTGCAGCCACAGTTGAAGTGGTGTTTCTTGGGTAAGATAACCTGATGGAGCCCAACACTCTCCAGGCCAGTTTCGTATTCAACCAGCTCCTAAACCAGTTGCCATGAAACCCAGACTGTCCTGCTATTTACCCATAGCTGATGGGGGAGAAAAAAGGCTCATACCTTTACCAAGGTATTAGCATGTAAGTGAATGTAATGGATCTGAGTGGAATTTGTACTCAGTTCTTCAACTCCTCAATCTGAGCAGCTATCTATTACTCCACATTACCTCATATATATATATTTATATATATATATATATATATATATATATATATGATTACTATTATCAGAAGATGCTGGTCAAATACATTTATATACAATGTACAGCTTGAATACATATTGTGTGGTGCTGCTGTTTTCTGATTATTTGTCACCTAATACTGGAAAGAAATAATGCAGGAATATTAAAACAGGATAAGCCACAAATGAAATATTCTTAATTCTGTATATTTATCACTTTTCTGTTGAGAGTTCAAATTTAGATATGTCAAAATGGGATATATCTGGCCATGGCATCATCAGGTTGAAATCATAATAGCATATACTCTACATTATAATAAAACTAGCTATGACTCTGAATTCTATATATATTCATTCTCATCTCTCAGTTCTGATAACGAATAAAATAAGATTTTTACTGCATTTATTTTATTGACAAACTATTTCCAGTGATAAGACAATCTCAAGATGACTGGTAAGAGGACAGGAAGTGGTGTATTTTGGGATCCCTGCCATTCCAAGGAGAAATGATATTTATATAAATTAATCAGGTTTTCTTAGATTAATTTTTGCAGTTCTCCATTTTTTTCTCAATTCAAAATTCTGATCTAGTGGCTTGGTTTCAGTCACTTTCCCACCACTGTAAGGTTGCCTCTCTTTGTCTTTTCTATAAATACTTTGATGGTAATTGTTCAGATGAACTTTTCACTATGGTACCTCATAAATTTAAGCACATTACTAAACTTGCATCAAGATCTCATCAATTGACAGATGAGCTGGCTAGATGTTGCCATAAGTTCTATGCTAACAGTTTCCTTTCTCACACTTCTTGCTCATAGAACTCCCTTCTGGCTCCATGCTTTACAGGCAACTTTAATCTACAAAAATTTAAATGCAATGTCAATCACTATCTACTGTACTCCTGATTACTCTTTCCTCTTCCTGCTCATTATTAATATTTCTGTTCCTAATTCTTCCACACCGTGTAACCCTTTGAGTCTAAATGGCTTTACTGCCTTGCATGAGGTGATACCAATTTAAAAAAAAAATCAGCTTCTACACTTAGATTTTTCTAATCATTTTCCCTCAAACAAGGTGATAATACCATTAAAACACATGGAGTGACTGGGAGTGAAACAATAAGATTCTAAAAGGAACCGGAAACCCAATCCTAAAGAGGAAACAAGGAATAAACCTCTACTTCTCTTCAAAAAACTGAGGAGATTATAGATGTATTCAAACACAATTAAAAGTTTTCAAATATTGCCATTAATCTTTGAAACTCAATTAAAATCAGCCAAATGTGTCTATTAATCTTTTAAACTCAGTTAAAAGATAAAAAGCAGCCAAATATGACTATTAATCTTTCAAACTCAATTAAAAGCAGCCAGATCTGGCAATTAATCTTTCAAAGTTAATTAAAATCAACCAAATGTGGCCATTAACCTTTGTTTCACCCCCCCCCCACACACAATATTAAGAGTAATTGGCCATGATGAAGTGTAACTGGCAAAAATGCTCAGCAAATGGAATTGGCAAAGTTTCCAATAAGCAATAGCAACAGAAAGAAAACAAAGAGGGCAAAATAACACTAAACAGGCAATGTATATGCAAGTCGAAACTGGGCTAAACAACATTAATAAGGTAAAAAGTTCCCAAAGTAAGAATGGTGTTCACATGCTAAAAAAATACAGTCAAGTGGTTATAGAGTTCTAACAAAAATATGACAGATAAGGTCAAGAAGTGATCCATTTTATTGGTTTAGAAGAAATCCCAACATGCTATGATTTGTCTTTAAATTTAAGGAGGAGACATTTTTACAGTCATTCCTTATTAGATTGGAACCAACTGAATTTATTTTATAATTATTTTCAAATAAATAAATAAGAGAAGACAACTCTATAATTCACCAAACTCCAACTCCATCTAAAATTTAAAGTAAAATTTACTTGTATTAGATCTGTTCTCTAATTAGCAGGAGTCTCATGTTAAACGAATTTTCAACATACAAGATTATTATTTTTGTAATAAAGTGTGGAAAAGTTTCTGACAGAAGAATAAATGAAAAGATTAATCATTTTTGCATGAAATAATGATACCAGTATTTTATGCAATAATTATTCATTTTTTTTTCTTTTCCTCTGTCAATGTTGATATATTTTTTTTTTTTGTAACAAACATACAAAGTTGGAACTTTAGTATCAGGGTAAGCATGAATGGTGATCACATACTACTATTATTGATTGGACTGCAAATTATTTAATTCTAACTTTTTTTTCACCCCTAGCAAGGCAGGAAGCCACTAGCACGCAAGGGGTTATAGAGGATTTGGAGCAGGAGCAGGTAGGAATGATAGAGGAAAGGATGAGGAGAAGGATAGTGGATAGATCAAGGCAACTGGAGATGTTGATTGACATTACATTTGAATAGTTTTAGATTATAGCTATCAGGGAAACAGGAATAGGGAAGAGAGTTCCACAGGTGAGAGGTGCAAGATATGAAGCTATTGGAGTAGAAGTTTAACAGTTCCAACAGTGAAAGGGTGAGAGCGGGATGCCAGCCTCATAGGACGCTTGAATTCGCAAAGTCTGGGAACCAGCGAAAGCGGAGCAATTACCATGAAAGTATTTGTAAAAAAGACAGAGAGAGGCGATGACATGCCCGTGAGAGAGTGATTGCAGATGAGATGCCAGATCAGGGCCAATTATATTGCATATCTGTCTCTGGATCAATGGTATTAGGTTGGTGCAAAAATAATGACGTAAAAATGTTTTTTGACATTAAAAAATACGTCAAAAAACGACATTATTACGTCATTATTTTTGCATCAACCTAATATTTTGCTAATAACATCTTGCCATGACATGCTGTTTTTGCTGTGTTACAGCAATAGACACACCCAGAACCAGGAAATATATTCCTCAATCCGAGCTGCTATCCATTACTTCACCATGTTCGAATTCCACTTGAATCCATTACATTCACTTATGTGCTAATACCCTTGGGAAAGGTATAAATCCTCTTCTTCTCCCTCCAGCTGTGGGTAAATAAGAGGACAGACTGGGTTCTATAGCCTTGGATGGCAACTGGTCTAGGAGAATGACAACTCTGAATTCAAAACATGCGGAGGGTCATTTGGGGACCTTGTGGCACATAGTGCACCAGGTCTCTGTATTTGGTCCTTGAAAAAGTGTGGTTGGTTCTGTACAAAGCCTTCACCACTATAAGCAAATCCTGTGTGCTGGTGTTTGGCTGTCAGTTCCTAGGAACTGAGCTGCTTGACCCTCATACATCAAATATGACAGGAGAGTTCACCCTATATATATATATATATATATATTTATTAATAATATTTGTTTTTGTACATTTAAGGGAACTCAAGAATTTATATGCATGAACTTTTTCAAATGGTCAAAAAAGGAACCACACAAAATGTTAGAATTAACATTTTGGATATTTTGTCTTTTAATGAATAGCCACTGCAATTATTATCTGAAGATCCACTTTTCATTTTTGATTAATATTCCTTACATTTTGATTTTCATTGTAATTCTTCAGATCATCAGCCAAAAACCATAAATCAACAGAATGAATTAGAAATAAAGAATAAGCTGTTGCCAAGATTTGAACTCATGTCCCTCTTCTTTTGGATGTCAGGTTATCAGTATCAGATACTCTGCTAGTTGAGCTAGAAAAGTCCTAGAGCTGACAGATGATCAAATCTAATAGAATTAACACATTTTCTGTTTACTTTATTTACTCTACTTTTAATTGAAGTAGTAACATTGTCCTCAAGTACACATGGCACAGTGGATAAATGCGTTGGTTAAATCCAGTGACAGGACCCAAAGAGTGTGAGTTCAATACCCGGTTAAGGCAGTGGAGAACTTTCAGAGGAAAATTAACAGGAGATAACTGATAACTGATATCCATCAAACATGGCATGTGGAACTAGAACAGTCTACCCCAGTGAGCGAAATAAAGGGTCTGGTTCGACATTCCAATCACCTGAAGAAGGCCAGAGCATACAACGGCCGAAACGTTGTGATAGATATGGCGAAAAAGATGAGGACAATAGTCCGAATAATGTAAATAATGTAGTAACATTACCTTTGCATATTTTATTAGATGAAGCAATATGAACGTTTATGAAATTTCAATAATTATTTCTTTGATCTTAATTTTAATTAATAATAAATAATAATTAATAACTTGACTACCCATAAGCCTGCTGGGCTTCCTTTTAAAAACAGTTGATACAAAATCCTTTTCAAAATGCCTTTACATTCAAGTAATACTAGCTTCAAATACTGAATTCCCTATTAAAATGCCGTAAAAACAAAAATGGACCTAGCTGAAGAACATCTTGTCTAATTTTAATGCAACTTGACACTTGCTCATGGCAGGGGTTCAAGGTACAATATGTTTCTAAATAGGTTGTGGTATAATGTATTAAGTTGTATTTCAAGAATACACACACACAAACATACATACATACATGATTACAGTTTTAGTATTATATAGATGTTTTATGTTGCAATCTAGGTAAGGTTGGTAATAAACAATAATACTTAGGACAAGAACAACACATATAAGATTTGCCAGTGGCACGTAGAAGTAGTCAACTGCTAGAAGTGAATCAAGTGAATTCCACAATGAATCTCCAACTCTAGACCAACATACAGTGTTTACTATTGTATTTATGTGAATGGGGACATACCCATTATCTTCCGTAGGTATGCTACAGCATTTTATAATGCTGATATAAAAGTAAATCAAAATAATGTTGCTACTCTTATTATTGCAAGAACTTTTTTGTTTTTTTAATCATTTCACTCTAAGCAAGGCAATAATGCCACTAAGATGCAAGAGGTTATCAGGGGTGAAGGAAAATGAGAAAACTAGGAGAAGGAACTGAAAACCCAATCCTAAATAGGAAACAAGGGATAAACCTTTACTACTGTTCAAAAGAATGGTGAGGAGTGTGAACCGGGCTTTTCTCTTTTTGGAAATCTCACAGTTGGATATTTGAACCTAAGAGAATATTTTGAGCTTTGCACACATTTTTGCTACTTTCAATGTTATATTCTAAATTTGAGCTTTGTTTCCACATTTTCTGTCCATATCATCTGTAAACAATTTCACAATATACTTTGTCAATATCCCTGCTATAAACAGGACTGTAGGAGGTAATGATTAATGCCAATAAATCCCATACACTGTGAAACTCTGGCAATTTTCTCTATCGAAACAAGAACATTATTCTCGCCTGACATGATATATATATGACTTGTTGTCTAATAAATCAAGGAAGGACAGTTGTAAAACATGGCCAGGATTCAAAGAATCTTTCTTCCTTTGTAATTCCTGTCACCTTCTACAGATCATTCCTTCCTTCTGCTTTATTCTGGCAGGGCACTACATGATATGCTCCAGTTGTTTAGTTTTTTAATACCAGCATGAGAAACTTAAACCTAATCTTTACTTATAAGGGTTGATTGATAATAAGGTCTTCAATCCTATAAAACAAGTTTTGCAAGCACTGCCTCTAGTTCGATTAAAGGTAGTGGCATGAATATTTTGCACATGTAAATGACGAGTGTAAGGAAATTTCAACAAGATGATATTTTATATTTCTGTTTTTATATAACTGCATAAAAAGAGAAAATACACGAGTATGCATGCAAAAAAAAAAAAAAAAAAAAGAAAAAAGTGTGGGTGATACATGCGTGGATGTGTGAATAAAGTTCAGTCACTGAAGGTAAAATTATCCTCCGATGCTTGGGAACAAGATCCATGGTTTTTGTCACTAAAGAATCCTGGAAGATAAAATGGATGAGAGAATGAAAGACAGGAAGTTTCCTGTTATTAATAGCTACTTGACAGCTCTTTCTAAAACTGAAATAAAAAAATTAGACAAATTTATTTCTCTTCAAAAGTGTGAGAACTGGTTGAGCAGTAAGGTCTCAAATCCTGTAGTAAAATAATTTTACAACAGAATAATGAAATTGATATGAAAATTGAGTGAATATCTCTTCAAAATTAAAATGATTGCTTGGTCAGTAAGGTTTCGAATCATATAGAATAGTTTTAGAAAGAACAGACTAATGTAATTGGTATCAAAATGAAGTAAATTTATTTCTCTTCAAAGTTACAAGTTTATTTTTCAGCATATTCCATCCACATTTTCATTCTCTTCACTTATGGTTGTAATGTTGACTTTATTCAAAATAGCTAATAATTAAGAAGATAGAGAGATTATCAAATGAATAGAATATTAGATAGAGAAAACAAAGAAGAGTTTTATTAAATACTTTTATATAGAATGGAAAGACTTGAGTAAACTCAAATCCTACTCTAATGTGGCTACTTAATTAGGAGCAGTCCATTGTCACAGTAGTCGGGAGGAGAAGGAAGTATGTTCAATTCTACTCAACAATATTTTTATATTCTGTCAAGGAAAAAAGTTTGTGATTTAGTTTTGATCCATCTGTAGACTGGAACTTCAACAAGTCCTCCTTTCAGGCTTTTATTATGTGAATGTATTATTTCAGTGATCAGAAAACTCATTGCTATCGTAAGTCTGTGAATTTCAGTTGATGTGCAACCTTCTAATGCCCTAAATTCTCTCAAGGATCTCTGATATATAATTTGGACATAGCTCTACAGGTGGCTAGTGAGAATACCATGGATAGAGTATGGAAATAACAAATAAATTCTAAAGAAAAAGGAAACTAGATGGACTTACAATCAGAAAGGGACAGTTGGTATTTCTAGGACACATTATAAGTAAAGAGAGCTTGGAAAATTTAACACTTACAAGGCCTAATGAAGGAACAAGTTTCTAAGGGGAAATAACATGTAACCTCCACAATAAGGTTTGTGTGAATAGATGGCAGAGCAGAAACAAAGACTGTTGGTAGATAGGCAAACATTGCTTAATCCAACAAGAGACAGGAAGTTTTGGAGAGCCATGATCATAAATGTCTTAAAGGGACAAATTACATAAAAGAAGATGTGGATAGACAGTAGACCAAGAACAAAGAGGGATGGTAAAGAGTCAAAAGTTATTTAGAACAAGACAGGAAGTTGTGGACAGCCATAATCACCCATAACTAGAAGGGACATGGCATATAAAAGAAGAATGATTGTATCCCCCTATATACTTGCTAAAAAGATTATAGTTTCATTTGGAAATTAATTTGGTTTGATCACCAGCCTCACTACAATTACCAATCAAAGAAAATAATTAATCTCGATATATAATCCACCATGAACATCTTTATATTTTTTGTTTCTAATTCCTGTAACTTTTTGCTGTATAAGAGTTATGCAAAAATAAAGGCTTTCACTATGCATGAGATTTCATTGTATATAAATAATTATACAGACCTACATTTAGCAAAATTTTTTAGGATCTTTTGAATTAAATGTGGATAATCCAATGATGCTGAATTTGAAAATGGCAATGGGTTTATTTCATCAGATCAGGTTTTTTCAGCGATGTTTGTATCTGATAAAAACTTGTTTTCTGTTTAAAATTCTTGAATGGTGTAGAAACAGTTAATTGTAATGGTCCCCATTTCCTTATAAGGAAACTTTATTGCTCTGCTTGGGGTGAAATGATTACAAATAGTGCACCCAGGGTCTTAAAACTCTGTAGCAATTCAGTAATGTGGTTTCCAAGAACATTATTCACTAATAATTTGAAGACTTTCTATGCATTCTTCTCTGTCTCACTCATGACACTCTTGAATTGTTCATCTTTCATTAAGCTTCTAATCTGAATGCCATTAAAAATGCCTGCACGCAATTTAGCATCACTGATTTGTGGAAATTTATGTATTATGAAGACAGATGTTTGGCATTCTTTATTCATGGCCTGACAAATTTTTTCATTAATCTAATTTCCATATGAAGAGGTGGCAGCAACCACATTATATGAGTCAGGTTGAAGGGCTTCTCAAAATGGCGATTCCCTTTGACATCTGCTCTTCTATCCCACAAAGATATTTGTATTTGGTGTAACCTCCTTGCATTCCTAATATTAGGGAGACAAGCTGAAAAGAAATAAAGTTAATATTATAAAACAATGGAGCAAATGAATTAAATGAAGAAAATGTAAAACATAAAAATGTTTAGAATGACTTTTCATACTTTTTTACTTTTACATGTCATCTAAATTTGGCTGTTGTATTTTAGAACATTTCATATTCTCATAACTCAGTTTATTGAACTGACCATACAACAGGGATGCATGAAAACTTATTGCCATAATTAGAAATATAGTTTTCAAGCTTCTATTTAACAAATCAATGAAAAGTCTCTGTTCTACTCAGTAATAAACCAAATGCAAAGTTTCAATTAGTCCTCCAATGCCCTTGCAATAGGCAGTTGTACCAAGAGAAAAACTTGCAAAACTCTACATATTTTTCTTTACTTTTTACAATACCAGAAGTATATATTGGGGGCAAGAAAATTGCTTTGAAGACATGAAGCAAAGAACTCAGCAAACCCTTTTAAGAATCTTTAATCCATAATTAGTTTATTTAGTTTTGGAAAATTTATCAATGACATCTGAAATCCTTTGAAAAATTTCACTAGCATTGTCTTCAAAGTATATTGAGGACAGAAGACAGAAGAACTAATGTTAGTGTTGTAATGGAATGTCCCACACTCCCTATCGCCTATGTAGACTGACTATATCAGTAGATATATATATCAGGTCATCCCATAAGTTCTGTCCGAATTTTGAATAAAGAGAACAAGTGACCAAATGTTACATTTAATTACAGATTCAATCAACAATGTATTTTCCCTGATTATCTATGACTTCCTTCCATCTATTAACAAGCTTACTAATTCCATTACTGTAAAATTCTTTTGGATTTGATTCGAAGAACTCAGAAAATGTCAGTTTTAATCTCTTCCTGTGTTACAAAACACCTTTTTCAATGGCAGTGCTCAACCTACAACTGAGGGCATATCTACCAGCTTCCTAAAACATGGCTGGCTACTGATGTAGCCAATTCCTTACAGCAATTTCACTTCTTTATCATTACCACAACAAAATTTAATACAATAAAAACTACATTTAAAAATAAAAAAACAGAGAGAGGGTTAAAGAGAGACAGCTATAAATTCAAAGTCAGAACATTATCATTGATAACTCTCTCCTCCAATTTGCAGAGCATAGTTACTATATTCTTAATATTTGATATAATGCAAAAACATCACAATGATAACATTTTTAACTATTTATACTGGAATTCAAGAATGCAAAAGTAAACCATAATAATATTTTAAATTTTGGAATCATATTTATTTTTGGCATTGATTGTCTTTCAATCATTTCGTCTCACCTGTTATCTTCTTCCGCCACACCTATCAGGTGTGCTGCACCATTTGGGAACCATGGTCTTGGAGCAATAGAATGTGTTGCCCATTTTCCCAGCATCTTTGGAAATGGATTGTATATATGCATTCCATTTGACATCTAGTCTGAACTTCAGACCCAATAGACATTCAAGACATGGAGCCTCTTTAAGTGTAGATATAATATAGGGGGTCCTTCCAAAATTGACATCATTTTGTATTTTAATAACAAAAATTTAAATTAAAATTTAAAATGATCTCAAATTTTATGAAAATGTGTAAAAAGTAAGTTGACTGTGTGGTCTTATCTCAATGAGAATCTACCAGGACAATGAATTGGGGATATCAGTGATAAAGACAATGTGCTGTTGAAAAGGCTACCACGTTCATTGTGATTTTTTCTAGGGAGTTATGTGAAAGGATATGTCTATATCTCCCCTCTTCCTACAAGCCTGAAGGAACTTAAGCAGAGAATCATTGAGGCACCGAAGAAGGTTACGCAAGACATGTTACAGCATGTTTGGCAGGTGCTGGACTATCAACTTGATGAGTGTGTGTCACAGGTGGTGCACATATTTAACATTTGATAAGCTTTGTGAAATTACTTATAAAAATCTACAAGCCTTTGAATATCTTGCTTGAATTTTAGTAAATCTTTTACTGTTTAACATGAAGCCTATTTAATTTTGTTTGCCTGGGGACATGGAGTTACCCAGATATTCACATTTTAAATGGTGTCATTTTTTGGGGGACACCCTGTATTATACTGACTTTAATTTTTCTTATATAAAGCATTGTCAATTATTATTACTTTTATTTGCTCACTATGGTAGACTCGTTTCTATATAATCATTGAAGCTAAGCAACGCTGAGCTTGGTCAGTACCTTTTCATTGGTCTTTTAACGAAACTTCTATAATTGAAAAATTGCTAAATAATTAAAAACTTCTAATCGAGACAATGGCACTTTCTGTATTCCCACATCCAAATTTCTTCACTAATTTATGATAATCACCTGTAAAATGACATAAATACATGAGATAGGAAATAGAAGAAACTACTGAACATTTTGGCTTGTGATTCAAGTAATTAATTGACTGATTCAGGTTGTTTCTAAATTGATCAATTCAGCCGCCATGAAGAATATTCAATAGGCCAATTGAGATAAGGTGAAGAAGAAAAATAACAAAAACATATGTAGGCACCATTGACAAATATCTAAGTATTTCAATGCAGAGTTTAGCAAAAAAAAAATAAGAAGCAACAAAAAACAGTGAATATTAGGTTGATGGTTTTCTAAGCATAGCTTAGATGTTGCACAAGGCTGATAAGGTACCTAGTGTGAATCAAACTCACAATTCAGTCATAACTGATCTAGTGAGACAAACTTGTTAACCATCACACCATGTCAAAGTGCCCCCCCCAGTGAATATTAGGATGTATCGAAGGTATTTTCACTTTTTATGCTCTTTTATCGCAAACTTTACTTTACTCACACATCTGAACCACTCTCTCGGATCAATGGTTAAAAATAGCTTTGAGCAAGTGAAGTGTGTTGGCCTCAGCGAGGACCATTCCTCCTCAAGCCTTGTGGACTGGTGTTCTAGAATCACAAAGAACTCTGTCAGTTAATAGAAACCACATCACTTGAGGACTTTCAACAACAGCAACAGATAAAATGGATAGCACATCTAACTCAAAGAGAGATTAATCATATAATCAAGATGCTGACATTCAACACTATCCTAAACAAAATGCAAGGAAGGAAACCCCCATCAATACTGGAAAGAGCATTAACTGCTAGACTTAAGAAATCTATTTTCCTGAAAAATTGTTTTAAGATAAATATTCTATAAATATCAACCAACAGCAACATTTGACATATTGCTTGATTAATGAATGCCCAATGTTTCCTTATAAGGAAACAGCTAATATTACCATTTCCTTTGATTTCTGTTGTATACTTATTTATTTACTAGTTCCAACCAGAGACCTAACATCAGAAACGCTATCATGACATTTTCCCCTGCATATTTGAAAGAAAAATCAAAATCAGAAACACATACACATTTTACATAGATAAAAATCCTTTGTAGGGTGTAAGCTGTGTTTGTAAGAAGAGTTTCTTTTTCATTTCTTGAAGACATGGACTTCCAGAGATCCCTTCAATGTGTCTATCAGAATGTTTTCCAATTAAATCCTAACACAACTTGAATTATTGATGTTTTCATGCGATACCATTTTTTAAATTTCTACTTCAAGTTGTATTTTGAGAGTTTTCTGAGAAACTTCACAGCTACATTACAGTTTACAGGAACTGCCATGTCAATAAGAAAGCACTTTCTGTTTTTTGTGGTCTTGGATCACTATTTCTGTGTGATTATCTTTGATTGTTACAAGATCCTTATGTCTGTAACTGGGTCTACATGGTATTCATGTTAATTTCTGACAGTTTCTTTCCTATAAAAGTTGTAGATATTGGCCTACCATGTTATATCAATTTTTATATTCAGTGGATGCTAATAACAGACAACCTGATACAAGATGGTCAATTGTTTCTGAATATTCATCACAGAATCTGCATTTAGAGTCAACACAATTCTTCAGTATGTTTGCTAGTATTTAAGCATTGTTCCTGCATAGCAAGAATAAAATCTTCAGTTTCATCTTCCAAACCTGCACTATGCAGCCATTGATTGCTACTGGGTTTGTCTACATCATTTTTCGCACAGGCAGAGTATTGGACATGAAGAGGTTTATCTTGCCATTATTTCTGGATTTGATCCACTGCCAAAGCTTTTGCTTTCTTTTTTACTTTCTTTACCATTTCAGTAAAAGAATTAAGGCTTACTTGCACTTCTTCATCTATTTGAAATTCACTTTTGAATTTGTTTATTATTATTCTTATATTTATTATTATCATTATAATATTATTATTATTAGTGTGTAGTGAGAAAACAAACAGGTATAAGTTAACTAGATCTTTATTCAACTTAAAATGAAGCATGTCCTATTGTTCAAATATAGAATATATATAAGGAGAGATAATCCATACCACATTCTCACATTCTGATTATTTGTAGGGTACAAAGTCATTTCACCAACCCGGTATCCTGCTGATCCTTTGAGAACATTGTGGTGGTTCGCAGTCAACAGCCGTCTCTGCCATTGACTTGTCTGAGCTTGTTGTCCCAGGTTTGTCTTGCCATCCTGACTTTGAAGTATAAGCCTTTGACTGTGTTTATGTAGTCTTTGATTTGTAAGCTTCTCTGCATCTGGATTTGAAATAGCAGTGTCCATTTCAGAGTGGATTCTCTTTTAGGTACCAACATCTTGTTAGAACTAAAGTCATGTTAGCCCATTTATTCTGGGAGCAATTCCATGTCTGATTTCTCGAGAGGGTTCACCCCTGCTTGGGCCAAATCCTTCAATGACACAGCATCTTGTCTCCTGCCCAAGTGCTGAATGAATGCATAATTCAGGTTTGTCTGTATTAATCTGACTTCATTCACTAGTTGGTCATTTTTATTGTGTTGAACTTGGCATCTCAGGAGACTTGTACCAGGTTGCAACAATCATAGTGAGGTTCCTGGTGACATTCTACATTGGAATGGTAGAAACCTTTTGTATGGTGTTGTGTTAATTGCAGTACACAACAAGGTTCAAATAGTGCCCAGAGATTCTGGTAGCATGCTCTCCCAGTTAGTGATCAGGCGCATTTGATTTGTGGTAACCAACTGAATGGTTTTCCAAATAAAGCCATTGTATTTTTTTGCACAGCCCATTGTCTTGGGGGTTATACAGCATAGTGTGTCTTACAGCTACTCCTTATCTGTGGAGGAATTGCCTAAGTTGTTCTGACATGGACAATGTTCATTGGTCTGAATGAGTTTGCTGGGGCAAACAAGGAGTGCTGATATTTTATTACTGAGTCTGTAGATGGATCTGGACAAGAATATACAAATGAGAATCATGAATATTCATTGATTATAGTAAGCAGGTATTGGTTTCCAGTTTTTGCTTCTAGGAGACCTTTGAAGTCCACATTTAGCCTTTCAGAGGGTTGAATGGTTTTTCTAAGGCATTCCCAGTGCCTTTTAAAATTGTGGTTTGAGTTCAGTACAGATTTGGCAGGATGTAATCAACAAAGTAACGCAAATTCTGGCTTCATATTACATCTGTCATTGTAGTTATGCCTGGGTGGCATAGTTTATTATGTAGGGTTTGGAAATCATTAAAACCTGGCATTGTGTAACTAACTCTCAATAATGCATCTGCCACAGCATTTTCTTTGCCAGGATGGTACATAACATTGAAGGAGAAACAAGAGAGTTCACTCTTCCACCATGTTATTTTTTGTTTTTAATTTAACTTCTTGATTTAGAATTAAACATAAATGCAAAGGATTTTTGGTCATTTTCGGAATACCTTAACAGCAGTGGGAGAAACCAGTGGATGTGTCTTCTCTGAAAAAGAAGATATTCACTGCAAGTAATGAGCAAACATGCCTATAGCTTGTTGAAGTGTTTGCATCTTGTCAGGAACCGGCAGCTTGAGTAGAGGTTTTAATCTTTCAGTATCTGGCGTCATAGTTCCTTCACGCAGTGTGTAACCTAATAGATTGAAGGTTCTCACCCCAAAGAAACATTTGTCATAATTTAATGTTGTATTTGTTAACAGCCACCATTATTGATTTAAGGTTGCAATCATGGTCTGGTTGGTTTAGTTGACATAACCTTAATGAGGTCTTGGATTTCTGGGTCACATTAGGTAGCAGTTTTGATGTCCTCTATCTTTTGATTAGAGACTGGTAATCACTTCATTAGGCTATGTATGTGGTTCTCCATTCCTTTGGAGTACTCCTGATAGAGATTTAGCAGAAACTTTCTTGACAGAGCATCCTAGGACATGTATGATCTCTAGGTTGTAGTTGCCTAGCTGAAACAGCATCCTCTGCAAATGATGGGGAGCAGAATGAAGGGGTTTCTTGAAGATCTTGTGGTCAAACTGTATGGTGACATTGCAGCTATATATGCAGTGCTGTACCTAAAAAGGATGGTGAAAAGTTCTTTCTCAATCTGTGCATAGTTTCTTTCATTTTGCATGAGTGATTTTGATGCATATACAATTGGTTTGCCCTTCTGGAGGAGTGGTGGCTACTAAACCATTTTTAGACATGTTGTCTTGGAGAGTTGTTGGTTTTGAATGGTCAAAGTAGGTAAGGGCATAACTCTGGTTTGAAGTCAGGATTACCTTTACTCTTTTAGAGGCTTGGGGATCACCTACATATGAAGTAAGAGTCAAATTCCTAGTAGTTGGTGCATAGAGCTGGTGGCCTCAGATAGATTAGGGCTGTCATTTTCTTTCTTCACAAATACTAGGGAATGCATTGTGTCAGTCCTGTGACCCTTTTAATGATGTCTTCATCTTCCATCCATGCCAACTCTTCAGAGAACTTTTGGTGTAGAGCTAGAGGTACCTTTTAGGGGAAGGCATACAACAAGGTGTACTTTTGGGTCAATTCAGATACAACAATTCCCTTGGAACTTTCTCCTCAAAGACATCAGGTCTTCTTTAGGCATATGGGGCTGATTGGGTTGGGTGCCAGACTGGTACTCATATATATATATATATATGTGATGAGCCCTAAGTCAATGCTATACTTCAAACCTAGTTTAGCAAATTAGTTTCCACAATGTGATAATCAATATCCATTGCTTTAATATATGTCTATATTTCTGAAATGAGGTATTGTAATTATGTACATTATTTACATGTTGTCCTCATCTTTGTTGCTATATGTTTCAGTCGTTAGATGAAATAAGGGTTCAGTTCATAATTTCAATCATCTGAAGAAGACCAGAGTGTATAAAGGCTGAAACATTGTGAATATGGCAACAAAGAAAAGGACAACAGTCTGAACAATGTAACTGGGGAACACAATTTTCATTGAGTTAGTATAACAGAGAATTAGGTCAGCCCAATAAAAGACTGAGTTAATTGTATGCGATGCTGTACGCACCAAGAGTTGCGTCCTCTTCCACAATAGGCTTTTGAGAGAAGACTTTCTACTTAGAGTAGGTGGCGCTAACTATGTGTATATGAACAATACTAGGCAGGTATTTGCCAATAGTCAGTGTCGGTCTGCAACTGAGATAGCTATATAACACTAGTGTTTTTCCCAGTCGGAAGAAGTGCTCCCAATGTGCGGACATGTGAATACCAGACAAGACAAACACAGTTCGTTTTGCCACTCGATTTTGACTAACTTTTAGCTTCTGAATCCAAAAATGACCTCTGTTTTTCTGTATCACATCATGTTTGCACACCAAAGGATACCCTCACTTTGTATAAAAAAAAAACATAAAATACCATATCCAGTATATTTCAGCTCATTTTATTGTATGGTTTAAAATTTAAATATGATTAAAAATAATAATGCATTGCTTGGCTGTAATATTTGTGCAAATATATTTTGCTCATACAAACTATATTATTACTGTAAGTCAAATTGTGTGCAATTACTTAAGGTAAAATTCATGCCTATAGCTTTTCCTGGAGTGTACAGTTTGTAGACAATCTCACTTTATGCTCCAACAATAGTCAGCCATCATATTTACATCCCATCTGCAGAAAATGCAACTTGATGCTCATGTTGCATCTGAGGCCTTTGTAGCTCTCCAATCATCTTTGGACAATTTCAGTGTAATTCTGTGCTTGTTTATTTCCAAGAAATTTCTTGACAATGTCTTTGAATGATGACCAAGCATTCTTTTCAAGTTCTGACATTGTTCTAATAAATTGATCATTTTTAATGCCAAATCTGTGGTCCATCAAGCACACTAGCCTTGATTTTTCAATTGACAGGCCATGAAATGCCAAAATGAGGTTCTTGAAACAGCCTCCTTCAGTTTTCAATGCTTTAACAAATTACTTCATTAAACCCAGTTTAATGTGAAGAGGTGAGAATACAATTTTCTTTTTCTCAACAAATGGCTCATGTAGAATGTTGGGATTGCTGGTTTTGAGGTTAGGTCTTGGAGGCCATTTCCTCTCCACACAATGCTTCTCTTGGGCTCTAATATCCCACATACATGGAAAGCAGGGATACTTGGTGTAACCGCATTGATGACCTAGAAGGAAGCATACCATTTTAAGTTCAATACAGATTGTGTTTATGATATTGCAACAACTCAATGACTCTCTTTATGTCTCTATGTTCTTCATGAAGACAAACTGAATGGCCAATTGAGTCAGCACCATATAAATTGCCATTGTGGAGAAGGACACACTTTAAGCTATGCTTTGAGCTGTCAATGAACAGTTGCCATTCATTTGAGTTGTACACCAGAATTCCCAATTTCTGCAGTAAACCCTGTATGTTATGGCAATATACAACACTACTGTCACTTTGAAAATACTTTCCCTAGATCAAAAGTAGGATACCTTCGCTTCTTTTTCAAACAAGTTTTTCTCATTCAGTCTTGATGCTAGGAGTTCTGAAGCCTTTTATGACAGTCCTAGATCCTGTGCGAAATCATTCAACATTCTGATCAAATCCCTGATGAACTAAATCTGCAACATGGCTGTCACTGAATTCTTCATCAGGATTCAGATCATCAATACAGAGTATTGAATGAAAATTGGTACTGGGATTTCAGCTGAATGAGGTACTGGACATAGAGCTGATGGTAGACTTAGATAATTGACTTTGTATTTGTTTTTCTTGTTATATCCTGAAATTTTCACTAAATAACAGTCTGTGCTATGATCTCTTGGCTCTCACCAAATCATTGGTATACCAAATGCCAATTTATCATGTGTTCCCTTGGTCCACATTTGTAAACTCTAGACACAAAGCTTGCACACCATGTGACGATGTCCAAGACCTGACTTGATCACCAAGCTTTACTTTAAAATATGCAAAATAGGCTTGCTTCACAAATGTGCTGATGTTATCCCTTTGACTGGGAATAGTGAAACTGCCACAGATATAACAAAAGGAATCAGGGCTGTTTTGGCACTTGTGACAAGAAGTAGCTGAGGCAGACATGATCTGAAAGAATAGAAATAAGTATTAGGGTAAACAATAAGCAGATCAGTCACACGCTTAGAAAAACAACAACAGAAACACAGTAACATCTGCTTGAACCTTTTATACAGAATTTTATGTTTTGTTTGCTGAATACAACTCATCTGCACATGTAACCTCTCACCACACTGTCTCACGTGTAACTGAATAGGTATCCAGGTTTCACCCTCTGCACCCTACCATTAATCCCCTACATGTAACGTTACATTCCACATTAATAAAATAACATAAATATTTATTAATTAAAACTAAACTAAATATTATTTTATTAATTACTTTTCTTAACATTTTGACTGCAACTCATAAAAGAGACACTATTAGCAAATCAGTACAATTGTGCTTATTCTGGGAGTTGGCTGTAGGGAAAAAAACTTGATGCGATAGAAGAAAACTAACTGTAGTCTTGAAATCAGCATGCCAATTTTAGTCTGAATCAAGTGAAAAAACAAACTCAAATGTTCAAAATTGTTCCCCATTGAATCAATTGCTTTTTGTATTTACTTTTCAGGCAACAGCATCCTAATGGTTTTATTGGCTGACCTCCATGTCTTCATACTGGTGGGGCTCACTTTGTTCTTGAAGCTTCAGCAGGTGTACTGACCTGCATATGTTTGCAAAGTGGTTATATCTCTTACATTTTGAGCATTGTTTTCCTCTCACTAGTTTGTCCAAATGCTTACCATACAAGTATCCACAGCGAATGCAAAATGGTTCTGTCTCTTCATGATTTCAAGTGTTTTCCTTTTCATTCTGGTGACTCTTGGTAATGTTGCTGATTTCATTTCTCTTTTGTGTGTGTGTGTCAGTCTGCCTTTTCATCATCTTGAGTTGTTGCTGATTATATTCATGCATTTGGACAATTTGTATCACATAGTCCAAAGTCAGTTCCCTGCCTTCATTGAGGAGAGTATCACACATGCCTTGTCTGAGTTAATGCCAAAGACAAAATGGTCTCTGCTTATCTCATTTGGGTTCTCATACAGTCCTTCATTAATGTTTTTATCCTTGTTACACACTGTTCTATTAGTTTCTGTTCTTTGCATTGTGCCATGTAGTTTGTATCACAGAAATAGGGGGTTCAGTCTAGGCTGTACTGAAGCATTCAAACTGAGGGCTATCTCTTTTGCTTGGTGCACATATCAGACCATGTTTCATGAATTTCTTTTCCCTTTTCACCTACCCAAACAAGGCAGTATGACACTTACATTTTTCCTTTTTGTCTCTTAGGGCTTCTCAGAACATGAGTTCTACAGTTGTCTGGCATTTTTTCCAGGTTTCTGGCAGATTATTACTTTCCCAATTCATAGGCAGTGTAGGTAATCCTGTAAGTTCTACCTTTTGCAATTTGTTTTGGTTTGTCACAGCTGTGTTTCTCAAAGGTTTCACGTGTGCGTTGTATAAGGGATTCACTTTACTCTGGTGCCATGATACGTTTTGTGTCCATTTCCAACACCAGATTAAATACTTACAAACAACTAGAATGGTATGTGTAAGGGAATAAGAGATCTTTATTCACAATCCTGGTACAATATCATTTATAATCCTTCAGATACCATTTTCTGAGGGAAGGCATGCATGAAAACAGAAGAAGGGGACAACTAGATAAAGGAAGACAACTTAATAATGCAACAATCAGCTCAGTGCATTTGAATGCAGTGTTGTGTATAATGCAACACATGGTTTTCTGGTGATCAAGAAGTCACCCAGAGGGAAAATGAGACATGTCTTGTCATTACAGCATCCTATACTTTAACTGTAACTATAATCCTATAAATTCTCAGCAAAAGAAATTGAAAAACAATCAAAATATAAAGACCAGGAAATAAAAATTTCAAGAATGTTTTACTTTGGTCTGAACTGACTCTTGTGAAGATAGAGCATATTGAGAGGAGTCAGTGACTTTCTGAGCCAATATAGATAACTGACTCTTTTCCAGGGGCTTTATTAATGGATTCTATAAATGAGTTCCACTTGAGGTCTGGGGTGAAGTCCCAATTGACACTCAAAGTAAGGAGCTTCTCTTGAGGGTGCACCCATTCATCAATCTTAAACTGTTCAAGTGCTTTCATTATCTATATACATGGGACACTATTAAATGCCTGTTCATTGTCAATCCATTTTGTGTTAAGTTTCTTAGGTCTCTTATTACAAGTTTTCCGAATCATGCAGGTTGATCCTTACAACTTATAATTCCTCATTGACAATCTTTTTGGTTTGTCAAGAACAGATTGTTATTCTCCATAAATGTATGTTATTTATGGCAATACTTGATATAGGCATGTAACTATGTCGTTTAAAAATTCACTTTCTGATTATGAGACCAAGATTCGAATTTCACCATGGTTGTTTTGTCAAGGAGATGACATTTTGATTTTATCAACCTGGAGATGTGATTCCAGCATGCCAAGCCATTACAAAGTGCCTGAAAACTGTACCAAAAGTTGACACAAGTGAACTAGATGGAACTGTTTGGAAGCCATCAATGTTTGTGATAGTATGAAGTCACAAGTCATTGTGACCGAGGGTTTGAGCATACTGGCATTGTTCAAACTGATCATACCAGATTATGCGTACTTTCCCCAAAACTGTACTTAAGGTCCACTGATTATAATTGCAGAATAAATCACAGGTGATTCTGTGAGTGTTGAACAAACATAAATGTACCTGAGCAGACATCTACAACTGGGATTGGCTAAATGTCCATGTAGACAGATGAACTTGGAAATGAGCAGCCGACCGTTATTATGACAGTATTGATGTGAGGTGGGTATAAATATTTACCAGACATTTGACAGGCCGACAGTTTTTAGGGTTAGTTGTATTTTTTGTTTTAGGCAGGAGGTATGTAATTCCTTTTAAATTCAGTCAATTGTTGTCTCAGGTAAGATTAATATTTCATAAAACAAACTCAAAATCATATTATAGGTGAATGTAAAAGAATAAAGTCAAAAATTGGATATCTTAAGAATTGCAATGGAAGATGTTCATTCGTATGATTTCGTTTTCAGTGCATCTTTCAATTTGGAAATATTGATATCTTGCCAATGTTGTTTTGAAATTCCTAATTCTGTTTTCTATTAGTTTCTCACTCTGCTGTGAGCATTTATTGTAAACTTTCCCATCACTTCAGAATTTCATCCAAAATTTCTCCATTTTATCTTCACTTGTACTTTGATTTTTTGCTATTTCTCTGAAATTATCTTATTTTGCTTCATGAATCTGTTTCCCTTTTTATATCTTGATAATTCTTTGAGATTTTAATTGCATTGTTTTAATATTTCTTTCATAGATTTTGTCATTTATATTTTATATTTTGTCACTTTCCTGGCTTTTCTGATGCTAACATTTTCACAACTTCCTGGCTCATTCAATATTTTTCTTCTTACAAACGCAATTTCTTGTTCAATTTTCATTTTCTATTCTGAATTTTTATGAACATGTGTTTTGATTATCACAAATTTTGATTCTGTTATTGTTTGCTGAAACATATATAATTTCATTACAATCTATCTATGACATTGGTGTCATTTCATTCAGAATATACTTTGTGGCAATATTTTATGGAAGTTAAAACTCATGCTGTTGTAGGGGGTGTGTTCACATGATCAACAATTAAAAAAAAATACAAAAATTTGTTCTATAAATAATAAGAAAACTATGTTTTCAACATCTCTTGGGTATGTCTGTTTTCTTTTTCTGGCCCAGAAGTTAGAGTAAGTTAGGACAACACTGTTATAATTGTTGAACTCAAGCCGGCCTTGAACAGAGTTGAAACGACCAAAGAAAAGTTTGTACTTACTTCATCATTTGAGGGTCAGCATAGTTATAAAGGTTGAGCTCAAGTCAGACTTGTGCTGAGCTTTAATGACCAAAGAAAAGGTTAATTTCATAGTTGGAGGTTTTGGAAGACATGCGCAAATGCTCTGCATTGGAAAGTGGTGATAGTTCAGCTATCAATGAACTGTGAAAATGAATGTACTCTTGCCAGAATGTCCTTTTTTCCATGTCCTGCTACATCTTGGAGCAAGAGGGAGAAAGAAAAAGGAAATGCTTGTCGTTTTATAGACTTAAATAGCAGCACCTTATGGGTGTTTGACAAAGCCTGGCAGGGTAATAAAATTTCTGGTTCCTTTACTACTAGAGCATCATGGGAAAATGTATTTATTTTTATTTTTTTATTATTATTATTTTTTATGCATATTTTGGTTTCATTATTTATAAATAAGAATTTTATTTAATCTTTTACTTGAATTATCACATCATGATTATCTTCACACTGATCTGCTCATTGTTAATTCCTTCATTGTTGTAGATATTTTTGCTTTCTAATGTTAATCCATTATTATGTGCACTCCGATGATATATGCCCGATCTTGTCGCATTTAAAACTCCTCATTTCATGGTGGTTCCTTTGCGCTCAATTATCTGTCCTCTCTGAATGCCCCTGCATAGAATCTCTGGCTATATGGTTAGGGCCAGAGCACATGTATCACATGACAGCTCCTCTGCATGAGTTAGTGGGAACAACTTCCTTGTCTGTACGTGTTTGTTGAGCAGACGCGGCGACCGATTCCTTGTGCTTCTTGTCATCAGTCATGATGGCTTGAGACAGGGTTAGCAACTGCTCCACAATCATAGTCTCCATCCTAACCATACCCAAAAAAGCTGTCTGATATGTTGTGACAGACTGGATACAAATGCACATGCCATCCAATTATCTGGCAGCAATCCTCCTACCAGCCGAGCCAGGTGGTGTAACTTGGCCCAAAATTCATTCACTATTTCATTCTGTCAAAGTAGTTACGCCACAAATGGTTCAGAAGCATTGAACACATCTGTTGCATATGCAGTCATTAGGGCCCATTTGATCTCTTCCACGTCTGCCTTCTGTTCCTTACTCAGTAGCCAATACACAGCAGGAATACTGCCTTGCAGTCACAGCAGCAAGAGACACTTGACTTTGTCCATGGAGCAGAGCTCACAAACTAACTCAACGCTTTCGATCCATTCTACAATCGGCAGGTCAGTCACGACACCACTGGATATCGAAGGCCTTGTCTGACATCATGGAAAGGAAGTGGAAAAAAACAATGGACGAAATAGTTTGTTGCGAAAATTGGTTGGAAACACATACAGGAAAAGAAAGGTAGTACGAGTGCAATAGGTTCACTAGGCAAAACAAATCCACACTTCTTGCCTCGATCTCCAATACACCACTCACCGTCCCATACAAAAAAAAATGAACCCCTGTTAAATGAGTTTATCATGTTTTTATGCACGTGACCCAGCCAGCACTCAGCCAATGAGCGCCCATAACCAGCCAATAAAAACGGCTACATGCAACACCACCACCTCCATCAGCATGAATTACTGTCTGATTCACTGTCTGTCCAAGGCTTGTCAATTCACCATCTTCACACTCCCTTGCAAAACATACACACAACTCTGGCTCTTTAGGGTTGTGCCAAGGTAAGTCCCCACTACAATGTAGCCAATCAGTCAAGGACAAAAGGATAAAATCTTTTACAATCTACCACATTATAGTGAGTCATTTTCTTTTTCTTATCCTTGCATTTCCTTCTCCTTTCTTTTATATATTTTTCATAATAATCATATTTATTAACAATTATAACAAAAACATGTTTTGACACTGTGTGTGCCTCCTCAGGCAGTAACATGTCAAAACATGATTGCATTTATTTATAACATGTTTTTGTTATAATTGTTAATAAATATTATTATTATTATTAAGCTCTACTCTGTATTGAGCACTTTTTTAAAAATATAATGTCTGGACATTAGTACTAACTTACCTTATACTTGGATATTTTTGTATATATATATATATATATATATATATATATATACTTTGAAAATGTCCGTTTTTAAAGCCCTAATATAAGAAGAAAAAAAGAGAAAGGAAACAACTAAAACAGGTTGAACACTTATATTTTTCCAACTATCATTTTATGGTGAGTCCTTTTCATTTTCTCATCTTTACTCTTGCACACTCCTGCTTTTACATATTTTTGTATATATTTATTTATACTTTGAAAATGTCTGTTTTTAAAATCCTAATAAACTTTTATGCCTCCCCCATGTATTATTTATTTTATTTTTTTATTTTATTGTTGATGGTGATATGATTGGATTTGAAGGAAATGTGTTACAAATGTTGCTGTTCTAGTGACCATTCAAACCATTTGAGAAGTTTCTTCCCAACTAATTTTAGGGTTAGATAAGACCTTAACTTCTGCTTTTAGTTTAATGGGTTTTTTTTCCTTCTTTTGTTGGTAAGTCACTTTCTCTTTCATCTTGATTATCTATTCGCAGATCTTTGAAATTGTTTAATAGAACATTTCTTGATGTAAAATTCCATTGTGATATCATCACTGACGTTCATTATTGTTACTAATATATCTTCTAGCACATTACCATTTTTTCAAAGATGGCCAAGAATCTGTTGAAAATTATCCACGTTCTGGAAAGCGTTCAGAAAGCTGAACATGTTGAATGCATGTGGACCACAATGAAAGAAACTCAGTAATTGAGAGTGGAAGAATAAAAAGAAGATATGATGATTCTGCAGATTTTACAGACTGTTTTGAAGAATGAAAGGAATGCTAGGATTGGTATGTGGCTGACTAAGTCTCTACCTCACATGGTACTAAGTTACTATTGTGTGAAGTATGCTAACTTTTTGTTAATATTAAATAATTGGATGATTGCCAGACAAACATCTTTGAATGTTCATGAAACAATGATTGAAAAACATCATTTATTTCACATATAAGTTGTTAGTAAAAATTAAAATTATAAAAGGACAGAGAGCATCTCTAGATAGGGCTATGCCGAAGGGCAGAATCTCCTCTTGGAAAACACCTACCTGACCTGTTTTATACAGGGTCTACAGGGAATTTTTAGCTGAGCCTATATGCTCAGGCACCCCACATTAAATTCGGCCTTGTGCCACATGTGAGTGCATGGGACAGTTAGTAGATACTATCTGCGGTCTGCAGTTGGAGATTCATTAAGGAATTCACTTGACTCACTTCTAGCAGTTGACTACTTCTATGTGCCTCTGACGAATCTTATATATGTTGTTCTTGTTCTAAGAATTATCATTCATTACCAACCTTTGTTTGATTATTCAATTCAGTAACCTTACCTACATTACATCAATGCCTTCTCTACAGTTTTGAATTCAGAATATTCCTTCTCTTAAACTGTTTGCCACCTAAAGCTAAATAGTACAGCCTACCTTTCTATATAAAAAATATCTGAAGGGGAGAAGATATGCATTCATGCCTTTTCCAAGAGCATTAGTGAAAAAGTGAGCACAACAGCCTAGGTTAGAATTTGAAATTGGATTACCAATATTAATTTAGATGCTGATAACAGTTACACTACCAACACAATAAGAAATAACATACTTATCCAATATAAGATAGTTTTGGTGACATATTGAGAAAATAATTAATGAATTCTCTTACTTCTCTTTTATGCAAACTGAAGCAAAGTGAAGCCTGAGTCTTGGCAAAGATCATATTTCTTTGAAGTTTGTGGATTGGCACTACAGATTAGCATACAAAGAACTGTACCAAATGACAGAAACCACATTACTTGAGGACAAAACAACAGCAGTTACTAAAAGGGATAACACCTGTAACTCAAAGAGAAAATGATAACAATGATATGTCATTGGTCAAGAAATAGGAAGTGGGTAGCATGAAGTATTATGGTTGCTTTCATTTGTTGTTCAGTTGGTATATTACAAGATATTTTTTGCGATAATATTCACCCCGTACAAGGCCCAAGAGCCAATTGATGGGTTACCGAGTAAGATGTAAAAGACACAGTTTATGATAATTGTACCAAGTAAGAGAAGCCGCATCACTTGAGGACAATCATCAGCAGCAACAGCTAAAATGGATAGCACATTTAAATCAAAGAGACAACAATGACATAATGAAGATATTGATGTTCTACACTACTTCAAATAAAATGTTAGAAAGGAAATACCCATCAATCCTGGAAAGAGCAATTACTGGACTTGAGAAAATTCTTTTACATTATTCAGACTATTGTCCTCATCTTTGTCGCCATATTTATTACAACGTTTCGGCCATTGTATGCTTCTTGAGGACACATAGCACAGTGGATAAAGGCATCGGTTAGATTCAGTGACAGCACCCAAAGAGTGTGAGTTCAATACCCGGTTAAGGCAGTGGAGAACTTTCAGAGGGAAATTAACAGGAGATAACTGATAACTGACATACATTAAACATAGCACATGGAACTAGAACCCCAGTGAGTGAAATAAAGGGTTCAGTTCGACATTCCAACCAACTGAAGAAGGCTGGAGCATACAACGTTGTAATAAATATGGTGACAAAGATGAGGATAATAGTCTGAATAATGTAAATAATGTACATAATCCCTCATCTCAGAAATCTAGACAGATATTGAGAAACTTCTTTTCATTAAAAATTGTTTTAAGAATAATATTTTATAAATTTCAAATGAAATTAGCACTGGCACCTCGGTCAATGAATGTCAAATGATTCCTCATAGGGAAATGGCTAATATTACCATTACCATATACCTGACAGGTATAGTATTACATCTGTTGGATTTACCACATATATATGTGCAGTCTTAGTAGTACGATATAAGTACAGATATTTAAATGAACATTTAAAATAAAGGGGCTAGAGAGAAATTTGTAGAACACAAATGGAGGTTATATTTTTTAGAAGGAGAATATACTAACAAAGTGCAGAAATGTGTCACATGACCTCTCTTTTAAAGGAAAGCTAGCAAATGTTAGAAAAGTCTATTTTGACTCACAAGTCCAGAACATCATATTGCAAGAGGTTGTGTTTTTTTGTTGTGTTTTTTTTTTTGCACAGAATTTACCGCCAAACTGTTTTCTATGCTTCACTGATTGGTTGTTAAGGGTCACATGACCAGCCAAGTATGATGAATATGAAATGGGTAAGAGAAAGAAAAGTTAAGCCAATGTATCTTATGAAATAATTTGTCATCCCAGTGAAAATAGACTTTTAAACAACAATCATGATCTCTTAACATTACAAGAATATAAACAGAAATCAATGAACACCAAATGTTTTATCCCAATCAAAAATCATAGAAAAATATTTTAAAAAGGTTAGTCCTGAAAAATAGGAAGAAAAATCAGTAAATTATTCAAATCATCAATGCATACAGGCATTAAATATATATATATATATATATATATATATATATATATGTGTGTGTGTGTGTGTGTGTGTGTGTGTGGACTTCCATATACAATAAATTTTTATTACATACATTCCTGTAGAAATAAAAAAAATGTATTGAAGAAAAAATTTATAATGTCATGCATATTGGAGCAATGCTTCTTGACACTTTAAACATAAACTTTCTTTTCCAATATAAACCAGCAGTTAACCTTTGCAATAAATTTGATGGAATCAAAATCTATAGTACAAGACTTCTCCAGAGTTTTAGCATCAATGGAAATGTGACCTTTAAAAGCAATCAACAAATAGCAATGAAATTTTTACAACATAGTAAAGTTCTATCTGTTTTGGTATCTTGCTATATACATACATACATACATACATACATACATACATATATATATATATATATATATATATAACACAGAAACATGTGCACAAATATATATATATATATATACGCACATAAACATCTACATGTATATACGCGTATACATATATACCCACATACATACACATATAAACATATATACACACATATACACACACATATATAGATACATATATACACATATACATCTCTTTCTCACTCTCTCTCTTTATATATAAATATGTATAGAGAGCGAGAGGAAGAATATATATATATATAAGAAAATTCAGCAAGAATATATATATATATATATATATATATATATATATATATATATATATATATATATATATATGATGCCCATAAATTATCCGTGCTATTTTGAAAATTCATAAAAAAATTAAAAATATGCAGATAACTGTAGAGAGTTGATTAGTGTTGTGATTAGACATTTTTTCCTTATTCTATTTCAGTTGAATAATTGTTGTGGCCTGTTTAGGGACCAGAAAGAAAGACACGAAGACGTAGCTAGGTTGTAGTGTATTGAAATAACAGATATATACAAAGTAAGAGTGTTAGTAATAAGCAGATAGTGGTGTACGTCCGAACAGTAGGTTAACACTGTGTCTCTGCTTCCTAACCGACTGCTCTACGACTCTCCCCTAGGAAGTCTCAGAGTTACTATTTATGAGAGGAGGAAAAGTTCATTCTACTGTAGGTGGGTTTACCACAACAATTAGGAAAGATAGATAAACAAATAAAATTTTATTTAAACACAACAGGGCATTTTCCACTTGGCCTCCAATCATTACATGTGATCAGTTTCTGTTTTTTACATGATATTTCCTCTTTCCATAAACTTGTGCCAGACATGAATGCTAATATGATGTTGTTTATATTTTGGTTACTTTGTATTGTAATTCCACTAAACATACGTGTCCAATTTGGTCTCCACAAAGCAGGATACACATCGTGTTTTCTCTTATGTTGGTTGTCAATTTTATTAAAGTTCGGGGATCAATAATAAGCACACTTTTATCATCTGCCTGAGAAGATGTCTTTTATCATCTACCAGAAAAGATGTCTTTTATCATCTACCTGAGAAGATGTCTTCTTAACATCTACCTGAGATGTCTTTTATCATCTACCTGTGAAGATGTCTTCCTAACATATATCAGAGTATATGTCTTTTAACATCTACTTGAGAAGGCAAACATAAATGAATTAAAGTAGAAACTATATATGAATTAAAACTTTAAATAATATTTCTTTAACATGCAAAGAAGTGTGGTTACTATAAACTGTGGAAATTGCACAGAGAATTTATGGATACTTTGCATATATATATATATATATATATAATAGCTGGCCACTCGTATTCAAGGATACTCTTCTACTAGGGCATCTAGCCAATCCCTATTGCAGACGCTTGCTCAGGCACATTTGTGTTTGTTTAACACCCATAGAGCCCACCCGTGGTTTATACTGCAACAATGCTGAGCAGACCTTAGTTACATTTTCTGTGAGAGAGTGGGTTATCTAGCGCGATCAACAATTTGAACAAGGCCAGTACACTCAAATCATCAGCCATGATGACTTGTAACTTCATGCTAGTTCAGCTATTGGCAACTGCCAAGTGTTCTGTCTACCCAGTTTCACTCACAAGGCTTGGGTCAACCTGTGTTATGGTTTTCAGGCTGTTTCCAAAGATGCTGCATGCTGGGATTGTCCCCCTCCAGACCAATAATATCCAGAAGTCTACTTCGTGACAAATCAACCATGGTGAGATTTGAACCTGTGTCTCATGGTCAGAAAGTGAATGTTCTAATCACATGGCCATGCATGCAGGCATGTATGTATGTATTCATGTGAGTGTACATGTGTATTTTTATGAATTTCATCTGAATCAAGGCATAATGCCACTAAGACACAAGGGATTCCAAGGAGTGAAAGAGAATGAGAAGACTTTAGGGAGGAGATAAGACAATAAAAGAACAGGATCTAGGAAGAGAGAAGATTGCAGCTGACATAGCATTTAAATATTTGAAGATTGTAGGTGACAGGCAAGCAAGAAACCAGAAGAGAGTTCCACAGGTGAGAAGTGTAAGAAAAGAAACTAATATAACTTGAAGTTATGGTGGCATCTAAATATTTGAACAATAAAATGCTTATACTTGTTTGTCAATCTAATAGTATTTTACCCATAGCTGGAGTGAGAAGAGATGAATTCTTACCTTTCCCAAGGGTATTAGCACATAAGTAAATGTAATCAACTCAACTGGAATTTAAACTTGGCTCTGATTCCTCAACCCAAGCCAATAAACATGACTCCATGGTGCCTCCAATGAAATAAAAAGAACAATTCCTAATAGATTTCCAATATATTTTTGTAACTTCATCATCCTTCTACATTATTTTTCTCCGTAATTTCTATTTTCCATCTTGATAAATATAATTTAACTGTATCCATGGACATCTACAGATGTCAAGAAAATGCTAGGGTGCTGCTATTGTAAGCATATCTTATGCATTTGTTTCTCTCAGGTGTTTCAAGTCCAGTCATTGACACTTAATGATTTCACCCCAAGCAAGGCAATAATGTCACTAAGACACCAAGGGTTACTGAGAGTAAAAGAGGATGAGAAGACTTTATTGAGGAGAAAGGACAATAAAAGAGTGGATTCAGGAAGACAGATATTGACTGACATTGCATTCAAATTTTTGAAGATCATAGGTGACAGGGAAGCAAGAAACCAGAAGAGAGTTCCACAGGCAAGAAGTGCTAAAGAAGAAACTATTAGAATAAAACTTATGGTTACATCAAGCTATTTCAACAGTACAACTAACTATAAGACCTAGTAGTCAGTTGTGTGTGTGTGTTTATATATATATATATATATATATATATATATATATATTTATTATATATATATATGCATAGTACTTATTGGAAAGTGCTCAATATCAGTGATAACATATTTAGTTGGATTGATGTGAGTTTGGGACCCTGGGTTTCATGCTCTTTGCAATCGTTTGTCTGCCAATCGCAAAGAGTGTGAAACCCAAGGTCACAAACTCACATCAGTTCAACTAAATAAATATATATATAGAAACCGGGTATAACAGCAAAATTGTCCAAATTGTGTAACAGTATGGGATAATTGTCCATCCCACAAAATATTATATATATCTAAAAAAAACACAAAACTAATTGAGTTTCTTTTTTCCAGGTCTTCAGATAAGATGTTTAGCTATCCTCACACCATTTGTCATAAGAAAAACCTTTGAGTTATTCAGCTAAAAAAAGAACTGGTTAAAAATTTCTGTCAGCCCCACTGTATCTTTCCAAATGAGCAATGGTGAGAAGTAAAAGATCATTCAGGCCTTCAGTAATGGTACCAACATTCATACTCTGGCTTATATCTTCAAAGTCCATTCAAGAACCATCAAGAGAATGGTGAATAAGTTTAAAAAAGAGAGGAAAACTGGATCAGGAGATCACAGAGCTAAATATTAAGTTGGTGCAAAAATAATGACGTAATAATGTCGTTTTTTGATGTATTTTTTAACGTCAAAAAACGACATTATTACGTCATTATTTTTGCACCAACCTAATACATTCTTATTGTTCAAAGTAGAGTCCAATAGGGTTATAAAAACCTCAGATAACTCCAGTAAGATATCTTTAATAATTTCTAAGATGAAACAATTCAAATCTTAATCTAACAATTGTACAATTTTTCTTTTACACCTGGTGTGTGTGTGTTTATATTAATAGAAATAAGCAGCACTTAAAAAGAGTCTACCATAAATGAACACCAGAAAGAAAAAGTGCTCATCACCATATAAAATGGCAGAGCTATTCTGCTGCCATGGGTGTCTTTGTGGGTACAGTTCTGTTGAGCACTTTTTTGCTTGAAAGCATTAGGCCCTTGGACCATGAACGCATCGTTTTGTATAGCAGTGAGCATTTTTTTATAGGAGTGGGGTATAATTGTGTGTTTACAACATTATTTTGAGTTTGGCCAAATGAGTGCTTCTCCCCCGACTCCAGGTGAGTTAGATTGGTGTATGCATGATGTGCACACACCGTCCATTTTTTTTTCATCTTAGTCTTGCCTGGGGGAATAAAGGTTCCCATTTTCATACTACAGTCACCAACTGCCTGACAGCTGTGTAAAGGCATGAAACTTATAGTTGTGGTCGAACACTTTATGTCTGAAAGCTCATTCTTAATTTAGAAAAGCTCTGACATTTTATATGGCATAGAGCACTTTTTTCTTTCTGGTGTGCATTTACAACAGACTCTTTTTAAGAGATGCTTACAGTAGGGAAAGTAAGTATCTCATCCATGCTGATTATCTGAGTTTGCCACCTTACAAAAATGGGAATGGTCTACTATTTTCAGGGTAGGTCCATATTGAAAGTGAGAGATAGAATATAAAAAAATTCATATAACTATGATTAAAATCCCAGCAAAATGACAAAAAGATTACATTACCATAAAGTAGTATTATCAAAAATCAAAAACAAAGAAAATAGTTATTCCTATCTAATCAGAGCTCAATCCAAAACAAGAAATGTGTACAACAGCTAAAATTAACAGAGACAGGATGTTATAAATATATATGTTATATTTTGAGTGCCTTTTAGGCTAATTATGCTTTAGCCTAAAGTAATTTCTGCTTAGAAAGAGATGGCTGGAAGGACTTAATATAAATTGAATCTAAAACCTTAAGGTGAAAATCAAAGTCACAAAACTTATTTTAAATGTTAGTGTTATCCTAACTACAGGTAGAACAAGTCACAGTTTGTAAACAAGAATTAATCACCATACCCAAGCAAGTCTTCAGAAAGACAATTTGGACAATTTGCTTGTGTGTTATTTCATCTGGTTCAGTGATTTTTAAATAATTATCAATATGCCAGGCCCTACAACCATGACATGTCCTAAGTACTGAGAGATAAGTCAAGCTACACTGTACATTTATGAACCACATGGTTTAGCTTGATTGATGGGCAAGTATGAAGAATCTGCTCACTTCTTCAGTTGTTTGAATTAGACAATGGCCAGTTGATGTTTTGGTGAGAGTAAACAAAATGATAACTGAATCATTTTATATTGTAACTGAAATTTATATGGAAGAATGCAGGTCACAATTATGTGTGTATGAGTTCCACAAAAGATTTTGTGAAGGTTGAGATGATGTCAAAGATAATGAACAATGTTAGCCACCCAATGCACATCAAAATCCTGCATGAATGTTAAAAAAATCAAACTAAATGATTGATGAATCTGTATCAAAATGATTTTAGAAATGGTTTCCATAAAGAGAAATTTCACACAAAAATCTGAACATGGCTAAAATTCATCATCACTGACATCCTCTTGAACTTTGCAATATCTCTTCTATCACTTGGCACAGATACTCATAAAGTGCTTTTGCCCTTATAAAATTCAGTTCGCATGTGAGATGATTAGGTAGCCATTTTGTTCAATTTTATCAAAATCTTCAAATTAATGCATTACTTAATTTTTGCAACTGACCATTTTTTCTGAAAATGTATAATTCCCAGTTGCCACTTCAGTCAATATTCAATTAACCATAATTTTAACTTTTTTTATTTTAAATAATTCCTAGAGGAATTGTATATATTTTGTAAGATATGTGGTTATTACTTTATTGCATAAATGAAGATTCTAATTTTGAATTATGTGTTTTTACTTTTTAAATATTTTTCATTGTTCAGTCTCATCATACAGTAAGAAAGTGCATATGATTTAATATTGAATAATGATTTCTTATAATTATTTTAATGTTATTCAGTAAAATTCAATTAGTGAAATTGTATCCTAATTGTAAAATTGGGTACTCAGTAGTAAAGTACAATGATGCCCTACAGTAAAAGATTTAAAATTTTTATATGACTAAAAAATGGCTGAATGAGAAAGAACAACATTTTTTACATATAATTTTAATTTAAATATTGTTGCACCTTTTAAATAGCTTTTATTCTAATATAATATTCCTTTAAGACAACATTTTTATCTAATGCAATTAGTATTTTTTAAAAAACAAAAGCTTAAACAATTTTTTAATAATTAGAAAAAAAAGACAATTTTAAAACAAGTCTCAACAGTTTATTTTCATGGGAATTATTTATTAAAAAAATGATATGCCAATTTTCTATTATCTAACACAACTGTGCAACTTAAATCTCTTCACAAAATCAATTATTCTTTGATAACACATGCACCTGCAAAAAGATGTTGTTATTAAATTTATGTCTGTTGGTTAATCTTGGGAAGTTTTCTATTTCTTTTCAGATTATATAATTGTGCAGGTTAAATAAATCTGACGAGAAAAGGCAT
Source organism: Acanthosepion lycidas (assembly GCA_963932145.1). NCBI lineage: Eukaryota > Metazoa > Mollusca > Cephalopoda > Sepiida > Sepiidae > Acanthosepion > Acanthosepion lycidas. The sequence continues at coordinate 22,956,046 of OZ010577.1, read as the reverse complement.
CCTGATCTTCATCCTCTGTTTATTGTTGAGCATTCACAAAATGTATTCACTATCTATATGCAAGCTATTTGTTCACAGTAGTGATTACAGATAACTTCAATATCTTTCCTGTGCAGATCAAGCTTTTCTAATAGTTCAAGTAGCTCTTCATGTCATACCCTCTCAAATATCTTTGTGTAATCTATGAAATATAGGTATAGCTCATTCTGCATTTGTATTGATCATTCTAATAGCATTCTGAACAGAAGTAATTTTCCATTTTCTCTAAAGTTTCACCATTGCTCACATGTTTGGTTTATGGTTTTTTTCAACATGCTTCTGTAGAACTATATTTCTGTTGCTTCAAGTTTCTTCTTCATCAGTGAGCAGATTATCCAGCATTCACTGCCATATAGGAGAACAGTTCAGTACACTTATCAAAATTTTCCTGCTTCTTAATATTTTGCTTAGCTTTTGGAAGGCATATTTCATTATCCTTATGCACCATCATATTTTACTGTCGCTCATTCTATCCCAGATATTTAAATTTTTGTATTTGTTTGATTTTGGTATCTCCAATTTGTAATTTGCAAATTGCAATTCTCTTTTTGCTAACAACTATCTATTCTACGTTCTTGCATTTGATGTTTAGTCCTTTCTTCATTACCTTTTGTAGTTCTTGTAGTTTCCTTTCTATGTCTGCTACAAACACTGTATAATCTGCATATCTTATGTTGGTAAGATTGTGACCACCAATAATGAATCCTGGTAGGACTTCTAATTCTCTCAGTATATGGTAGGACTTCTTATTCTTTCAGAATCACCTCACTGTATACGTTGAATACGTCCAGTGAGAAGACACATTCATGTTTTATACCCTTTTCTATTTTTGTATATTTACTGAATTCATTTTCTACTTGTATGCAGATGGTTTAGCTGAAGATCACTTTAGTGTGAAACGCAGTCACAATTTTAGATTGGTGTCCATGAGTGCTTTCTTAATGTTTGTTGTTACATCTATATACATAAATCTATATAGAAACATACAGACAGATATACACTAACACTCAGATATGTATGTGTCTATGTGTTTATTGTATTTTTAACTTTATAAATAGAATTATATTTTTTTAAATCTGTGGGTTTTGGAATATGATTGGAAAAATTTAAGATGTTTTTTTAGCGATCATATTCTTCTTATTTTATGTGCCATGTCTCTTCAGGACATGGGCAAACATACCTCTCCACAACTTCTTATTCTTTGTAGCAATGTTTTACTATCCCTTCCACTTTCTGTCCTACTATCCCTTTACACAAGCTCATTTGGTAGGTTATTTGCTGTTTCTCTTTGGTCTTCTTGCCCTCTGAGTGTCAAATTCTGTAAGCCTTCTTTCCTTACTTTGTTTCCTAGAAATTTCAGCTGTCTCTTTCTGATTCTAAGTACAGCTGTCATTTTTGTTCCCATCTTCCTTAAAACGTCCTTAGTTTATTATTTTTGGGGACTATTTGATTTTTTTTCTCCCCATTAATGTTAATTCAGTTCTTGTGTTTTTTTCTATTGTTTGCATGACACAAAGAGACAATTTTCCTCGAAGTTGATTTAATACTGTAGCACTACCTCATTTCAGTAGAAAATGAAAAACAAAGAAGACATAGAGTGTTGCATATTATGAGGATATATAGGACTGGTAATGTCTCACCCACAAATTGAAGAGGTTAAGATTATAGTAATTGGGGAAGCATCCTCTTGGGAGTATGTTCCACAGTGCAACAGTTCTGGGGAAGAAGCTGCCAGAGTGGAACTCCCTCTTCAACAATGGAAGAAGAAGGTAATGAGGATTAGCTGACTCCATGTAGATGGCATGGTGTGTCTGAGATGTGAAGGTCTGAACTAGTAAAATGAGGGAATTTAGAACATTCAAACATGTGCCATGAAAATAGTGATAAAATAGCAAGAAGCCAGCAGTGTTCCATCTGTGGGAAAGGTGGTGGGGAATTTATCAGCCACAAGGATGAGTAGACATTTTTGAGCTTAGTTGAATCTTGTCACTTTTCTGATCCATTTTGCTCTAATAGACTGGAACTTGGAAAAAATAAAGGTGCACCCACCACACAGACATGCAGAATGAAAAATTATTACTTGTGTTGAACAATAATTGCTTTTTCTTGCAAGGAAGCCCCTACTTACTTATTTCACAGCTTTAATCCTCAATATTTACAATATCTCCTTTATTTGATGGCAGTGAAGTCCCACTTTTAAGATGCCATATAAGAACCATATTTTTCCCCAAATTTTAGAATTTCATAAATTTGAAAGAAGTGCATGAAAATAAATTTGGTTTGAATTGAACCAAATAGAAAACATGATTGAAATTCCAGAAATATTTGAGGTACAATCCAACAATCTTTCTCTTGATATGCCTTGCTGAAATGTGTGTGTGCTTTTAGGAGCTTTAAGTTCACAGAATTATTTTCATTCTTTATTAAGCAGCAAAAGAATGTCAAATATTGAATTGGAACAAAATTTCATAAATTTATTGTAATTTGGACATGGGATTTCATTTCACATGGGACTGAAATTTATAACATATATGTTGGGATGGAATAAAAGTTCATAGAATTTTTAAGTGAATTTCAAATATATTCAACCAAATATGCACCATTTTGTTTCCATTACCTTTTACCATTTTGAACTGGTATAAGTTCCAATCCCATATATATATTAAAAGGTGTGATATTCAGTATGTCTTACTATTTATTTTGATCCTTACAAAATTATCTTAATGGGAAGAATTTCAATTCTCTGGAAGTCTGTAAAGAATCAGAGCAGTTCATCACCCAGAAAGATGTCAAATTTTAGAAATTTAGAATCATGAAATTGTCTCAAAAAGGTAATAGAATAAAATATTATATATGTGGTTGAATAAACCTATGTACAAATAACTAAATATTTTCTTTGAAATTCATTAAAAAAAAAACACTATAACACTAGGAATTTTTGCTCAGGGTCAAAATGTAAGAAAAAAACAGATTAAATTAGAATTATAAGGACTGAATTTTATCTACAAACCAACTAAGTATAAAAAATATTGTGAAGATTTTATTCCAATACTGTCTTTTTAGTGGTTGACAGAGTAGTCTTAATTTTCTATTGGTGCTAATGAATAGTCAAAAAAACAAAATAATCTTTCAAGATTTTCAATCTTCAAGACAGCTTGGCACTCTACAGGAAAGCTGGAAAAAGAAACTTTCTCTCCTTGATTTCTCGGCATTTAAACTTGTACAAAATTAAACTAAGATGACAAAAAATAAGTTTAGTCACTTTATATGCACTTACAATGTAACTAAGTACTATTGTATGGTCAGGTCATCAGCAAATAGCCAATTCTCTCCTTTAAGCTTTTCTGGTGAGGGGTTTGGCCAGCAGGATTAAAAGCAAGACCTGTCAAGGGGCAGATGAACCTTCTTGTAATGCCAATTACCATCTTGTACAATGGGATGGACTGTGCTCCATAGCCAGTGCGATGATGACATAGCATTGCTGGGTGGAGAGCTCCCTAGACTGAAGTCATCAGCAAATATAAAGAGTTTCCTAAATGGAACCAATGGCCACATGTCCATGACCAAGGAAATCCTTCAAGTTGGAGGCCACCAACTTGCACAAAACACACTATATATGTTCTTATGGTTGGCCACTCATATCTGAAGATGCCTGTCTACTAGAGCAGCTAGCCAATCCCTGTTGCAGATACATGGTCAGGCACATTTGTGTTTGTTCAACACAGATCCCACCTCTGGTTTATACTGCAACTATGCTGAGCAGACCTTAGTTACATTTTCTTGGAGAGAGTGCTTTATCAGCCTTAACAAGGTCAGCATGCTCAAACCCTCGGTCACAATGACTAGCACGATACCAAATAGTTCAGTCTACCCAATTTCACTCACAAGGATTAGGTCATGTGTTCAGACACTTTCCAAAGATGCCACACACTAGGATAGCTTCCCCCAGACCAATAGCATCACCTTCCTGACAAATTGACCATGGCAAGATTTGAACTCAGGTTTCCTGTTCAGAAAGCCAACATTCTAACAACTCAGCCATTTGCCCATTACTATATATGAATGAATACATCTTCAGCATCCAACAAAGAATGAGGAATAAATCAGTAAGATGGTCAGTTGTGCAGTGACCCTAAATGCACACCTAATTATGGTGATGATGCTGCTGCTGATAATTATGGTGATGCTGCTGCTGCTGATAATTATGGTGATGATACTGCTGCTGATAATTATGGTGATGCTGCTGCTGCTGATAATTATGGTGATGATACTGCTGCTGATAATTATGATGATGATGCTGCTACTGATAATTATGGCGATGATGCTGCTGCTGATAATTATGGTGATGCTGCTGCTGCTGATAATTATGGTGATGATACTGCTGCTGATAATTATGATGATGATGCTGCTGCTGATAATTATGATGATGCTGCTGCTTCTGATAATTATGGCGATGATGCTGCTGCTGATAATTATGGCGATGATGCTGCTGCTGATAATTATGGTGATGCTGCTGCTGCTGATAATTATGGTGGTGATGCTGCTGCTGAGGATTATTATTATTAATTAAATTATCCTGCTTTAGTTGTATGTCTTTTGACTGATTATAATTTTGCACTTCCAACCATTACAGTGTTCAAAGCAAGCTAAATGTTTTGAATGTTACTTTTCAGAGGAGACGAACAGCACTGTCTTCTCACTTATCGTATATCATATCTTCTTCTCTGTACAGTGTCCCTTCTGGACATGGGTGATCATAGCCTTTGTAACTCTTAGTAAATTTTATCATTTTTCATCTCTTCTAAACCCTGTTCTTCATCCATTTACATAAGCTCACCATGTATACTGCATTCCTCTGTGTCTCTTGCCTTCAATTTATCCTGTGAGTGTTTAGTTCTCCAAGCTCTCATTAGTCATTTCGACTACCTCTTTCTGATATGAAGTATAAGTGTCCTTTTTGTTTCCATTTTCTCTGAAATTTTATCATTTCTCACATGTTCAGTCTATGGTATTCTCAGAATCCTTCTGTAGAACCAAATTTCTATCACCTCAAGTTTCTTTTTAATCTGTGATCAAATTGTCCTACATTTGCTGCCATATAGGAAGACTGATATTACATAACACTTCAGTACTCTTTTCTTTGTTTTTAACAAAATTAAATTACCAATTTAGGTGCTTGTCTCATGGTTGCGATAATCATTTAATTATGACTTTGATGATTAGACAAGCAGAGCACCACAAAATAAAAAATATGGTGGGGGTGTTGAATCTGATGTGAAAATTGAGGAGGAGACTAAAGTATTAATTCTAAACATTGGTGATTTCATATTTTTTATCCGATCTTCTCATAAAGTGAATATTTTTTGAGATCTGTTATCTTATGGTAAACATCTTTTGTTCTCATTTTAAAAACACAAATAAGAAATGGATTCATCCATTTGATGTATTAATGTCCATCATTTTTTTGTTGCCATTTTTCTAAAGAAATTTCATAAATCCCACTTTTGGATTCGACATCTGATGTAGGCTGAAGAATTTTATTTGATGTCGTTAAAACAACATTTTGGATGATTCAAACAAAATTTAGATATTTTCTAAATATGACATAGTCTGCAACAAAGCAAAGAATGTGGGCCACCCAGTGAGGAGGAGTTGGGAGATTGATTTGTTGAGAACTCTATAACTGGGGCCAACATTTAATGTTGGAGTAATGGGTAGCGTCTTGGGTTGAGCTGAGTTCAAATTTCAGTCAAATCCATTACATTCACTTACATGCTAATAGCCTTGGGAAAGGTATGAATCTTCTTCTCCTCCCCAGTTATGGCAGGACATACTAGGTTCTATAGCCTTGGATGGTAACTGGTCGACTGCAGAAAGAAATGGCAACCTACTGCAGGAAAAAAAATCTGCCTCGTCAGTCATGTATCGAAAGATACATGATCGCCTAAACATGTATCACACATGGCACATGACTGATGACTAAAGTTAAGTTAAAATTTATGATCTATCAGAATTGTTAGGAGATTGAGCTGAGGTCATTGGAAATACAAGTCATTTAATTAATATAAGTTCAAACAATTTCTCAGATACTTGTTTGTTTCAAAAGAGAAAAATACCTTCTGAGAGAAAGCTGATGACATGGGTATTCATACTTGGAATAAGAATGATCTTGAACAGAAAATCAACATGCTCTCTCATGTGTTCCAAGAAATAGGAATCAAGATAAACCTTTCCAAAACAGAAACTATGATCTGGAACTGGAATGAAAGCAGTGATGGCACCTACCCTGAATCCATCATAAAAATTCAGGATGTGGAACTAGTAAATACTAAACACTTCAGATAACTCAGCGTATGGATCAGTTATAACAAATTAAATGTAGGAGAAAAAGCAAATGAACATAGAATAGGCTGTGTCAGAGGTAGTTTCACCAAACACTACAAATTACTATCAAACCAAAACATCAACCTGAAAACTCAAGTCATGTTCTTAACTATCTTCATCAGATTGAGACTCTCATAGGAATAATGCATGGCACCATTAAAAATATCTAAACTGTCAGCTATAAACAGCTGCTTTCTAAGACCAATGGTTAAAAGTTGTTTTGAACAAGTGAAGACTTTAGGTCTTAGTGAGGGTCATCCTTTAAAGAATCTTAAACAAAGAACTGTACCAAATAACAGAAACCATGCCACTTGAAGACTTTCAACAGTAAAAACTACTAAAATGGATATCACATGTAACACCAAGAGAAATTAATGGCATAATCATGACATTGCTATTCCACACTACTTCAAACAAAAGGTTAGCAAGGAAACTCCCATCAGTACTGGAAAAAAGCAATAAGTTACTAGATTTGAGAAACCTATTTTCCTGAAAAATTGTTTTAATAAAAAGATTTTATAAATTTCAGCTGCACTGGCTGTTCAATCAATGAATACTGTTTCCTTAGAAGGAATCAGTTAATATTACCATTATTACTGAATCCTGACTGGTGCAGAATTCATTAATAGAATTTCTTTATCTATCTGCATTCTCCATTGAATTATCTGATTTACAGCCACTGTAAAAAGAACTTTCATATTGGCCAATTCATAACAAAACAATATCACAATAGCTTGTATTGAACAATGAAATTTCTCATGACATATCACATGAGCCTCTCTTAGAAAAAGAAAATTCTACTGAGATATAAGATCAGCTACTCTAAGAAAAAGAAATTTCTTTTGAGATATGATGACTGGATAAAGAAATATCTCATGATATCTCATCAACTACTGCCACACAAAGAAATTTCTTCTATCGCACTTCTTACTTGTGAAACTTTCTTTCAGTTTCTAGCTTCCAAGTCAAATTTAATCTTCAAGCATTTAAATGCAATGTCAATCATTATCTTTTGTCTTCTTAATTCCTATTCTTTTATTGCTCTCTTTTTGTTTTTGTTAATTTTTTTTCCGGAAATTCTCTAACATGTCTTGCTTGTGGTGAAATGATTAAAAAATCCTTTGTCAGATAATGAAATTTCTTGCAATAGAATTCATTGGATACTTCAAGACAAACATTTCGCATCAGTTATCATGTCAGCCACTCCAGGACAAAGAAGTAACCTAGGAAAAACTTGATCAACTAATTACAGTTGCTGAATAAAACCATAAAATATCTTTTTATTGCAAAGCCATATCATGTGCATATCCTATTTACAAATGTCTACAAGTTCTCTCAATCTGAACACTTGTATTTTAATTAGAGCATTTTTTTTTTATTTCACCCTAAGCATGGCAATAAATTTACTAAGATGCAAGTGATTACTGAGAATGAAAATATAAAATAAAGAGAAGTAAGAATGAAATTGAAAGAGACAGAAGATAATAATTGATGTTGCAATTAAGGAGGCATGGTGGAGTAATGGATAGTGGCTCAGATTGAGGAATCGGAGAGCCAAGTTCAATTTCCAGTTGAATCCATTACATTCACTTATATCCTTGGGAAAGGTATGAATCCTCTTCTTCTTCCACCAGCTATGGGTAACTAGCAGGACAGACTGGATTTTATAGCCTTGAATGGTAACTGGACTACTGCAGAAAGAAATGGCAACCTACTGCAGAAAAAATTTGCCTCATCAGTCATGTATCAAAAGATATTAGGTTGGTTAAAAAATAATGAGGTAATAATGTCGTTTTTTGACGTTAAAAAATACGTCAAAAAACGACATTATTACGTCGTTATTTTTGCACCAACCTAATACATGATCACCTAAGCATGTATCACACATGGCATATAACTGACTGACTGCATTTAAACTTTTGAAAACTAGAAAGCAAGAAGCCAGAAGAGTGTTCCACAAGTTGGAATTGTGAGAGAAGAAACATGACATATTCTTACATTTATCAGTTTCATCTGTAATATGATGAGACCTAACTACCAGTATAGTACTGCACTTAAATTCATAAAGTTGAGGTAGCAAAGAGGAAATCTCATCAAAACAGTTACCATGAAAACATTTATAGAAAAAGGCAAAGGGACACTATGTTACAGTGGTGAGAAATTCACTAAAGCTGAGATGTGAGATCAGGACCTGATAACATTGAAGATTCTTCTTTGGGTTTTGTCAGTAATCTTTAGATACAATAGCAGAAGCACCAGGTTTGGTTTTACAGCAATATTCATTACATGAATAAAAGGTAAACTTATAAAGGTGTAAAATAGATTCTGGTGAGAAAAATGATCTAAAATCAACTTTCCTAGCAACAGAAATTAGCAATTGATTCAATATAATCATTCCACTTCATGTCAAATTTTATCCAGAGAATGTGTCACTCAGGTTAGTATTAGCCATGCTAAAGATTATAAAGACATTCTTTTATCTTTGAGTTGTTGATATAGTGCATCAAATATTTTAGAAGGACATGGACAATATTCTTGTGGGATTATAGACAACTAATCATAAAGCACTTCTGATCTTTTATCATGTTTTACAATTTGAATGCAATTATGCTATTATTTTGTTTTTCATGAGTATGCTTTACTGGTTACAATCAAAGTGTAGTATCTGTCCCATTGCTAGCTCTTCTGAGCAGGATTCAGTTATGATTTAAACTATATTTTTTTTTATCATTTCACCCCAAGCAAGGAAATAATGCCACTAGGATATATAGGGTTACTGGGAGTGAAAGAGAATGAGAAGACTTTAGTCGGGAGGAGTGAGGAAAGGACAATAATGGAACATAGTTCAGAAAGATAGGAGATGGCAACTGACATTGCATTTAAATTTTTGAAGATTGTAGGTGGCAAGGAAGCAAGAAGTTGGAAGAGATTTCCACAAGTGGGAAATGCAAGAAAAGAAACTGTTAGAGCAGAAATGGCAGTTGCATCTAGTTAGTTCAACACTAAAATGGTGTGACCTAGTTGCCAAACTAGTAGCACACTTAAATTCATATAGTCAAAGCATCAGGGCAAAAACTCAACAGAACAGTTGCTATGAAAATATTTGTAGAAATGACAGAGAGAAGCCATGTCATGTCAGTAAGAAAGTTACTGAAGTCAGGATGCCTGACCAGACGCTTTTTTGAAATTTTACCAAGAATCTCAAGATATACAACAGAAGCCACAGATCAGATATATCAGGAGTATACAATGCATGGATGGATGGTAGTGTTGTGGATGGTATATTGGCCTGCAAACAGATATTGAATGATGGAAAATAACAAGAAACAAAAAGAAACTTGAATAAAAAATATATTGCCAAGTTTATTTTCATTAAAGAAAATACATCGACAAAAATAAAGTTACAGTGCACTAGGCAAAAAATATTTCTGCATGTCTATGTAAAGGGTGAGAAGAGCATTGTCATGAAAAGGACAGTTTTGTAGTCACTGAAGGGCATTGTCATGAAAAGGACAGTTTTGTAGTCACTGAAGTGCTATGTCATGAAAAGGACAGATTTTATAATCGGTGAAGGGCATTGTCATGAAAAGGACAGTTTTTGTAATTGCTGAAGAGAAACAGGAGCTGGAGGCCTACTGGAGTGGTAGCTGATGGTGAGATGGAGCTGCAAAGGATGATGGTTGGCTGCCTGGCTGGAACTGCTGCTGATGGTTGGAGCCATGAGCCGGCTGTTTGCTACTGGAAAAGATACTACACTTTGATCCTACTCATCTGTGCCACAGAACAATGCTTTTTCATTGCTTCCAGACCTTTTTATGTCGTGAATCAGTTTTACAATGACTTAAGTTTTTGCTTCTGGTTGTTTTTAAAAGAAAATGTTGGCATGCTGACAAGATGAGACAGTAGATTTATAAATGTGCAAGATGAATTCTGATGAGAAAAATCTTCTGGCATGACACAAAGTGCCAATTTTCCTAGAAGTTGATTTGATACTGTTGCATCACCTCATGTCAGTGGAAAACGAGAGACAAAGAAGACATAGAATGTTGCACTCCTGGAGTTCAGCATCAACCATTCTAATGTAAGGCTGAAAAGGTTCTCTGTGGTGACTAAATGAAAGCAGTTTTTTTTTTTGGAGGTGTTAAAATTTACAAGCCATTTCTTGCTCCAGATTAGAGAGGGGGGGCTTTTTTAGAGCAGTTCCTTACTTTGTTGGGTCTGTCAGATTTGCTACTAAGACAGGAGGAAATAATTGTGTTACCTGCATAAATACCTAGTTGGAAACTGATGAGATCAGGAAGGTCATTGATGAAGTTTAGAAACTATAGGTCCAAGGATGAAGCTCTGAGGAATCCCTGTGTTAGTATAAAATGATCTGGAAGCATGCCCATTCAACATAACATACAGTACACAATTTATTACGAATGATTGGATTAGGCCAAATATTCATCCTGTGACACTGTAACCCTGAGCTGGTAGAGAAGTTCAGCATGGCAAACACCTTTTTGAGATACCTAGAGGCACAGCCCAAGCTTATCTAAAGCTTGATAGACAAATTCAATGATGGCTGTTAACACATTCACAATAGACCTGATAAAAGAGAAGACATATTGTTTGTCCAAAAGGAGGTCTTGCAAAGTAAGGTGCTTAACCAATTTGGCCTTGATTAGAGCCTTGAGTTCTTTGCCAAAAAGAGGTAAGGTAATAATTTGAGGGGTCAGAAGGAAGTACAGAGGAGGAAGGCAGGAAGTAGCAAGGCATTTGTTGTAAAGTTTGAAGAGAATACAAGCCAGCACTGGAACACATTTCTTTAGAATGATCATGTCACATCCAAATGCCTTTTGGTAATCTAATTTAGACATGATAGCAGAAACCAAGAATGTAGTTATGCACATATCACTCAGTAAAGTCTCTGTTCTAGAGGGAAAATCTTGCAGATATACATCAGATGAGTCAAGAGTGGTGTTGGAAGAGAAGATGCAAATGAAGCACTCTACTCTTATCTGCAGTAGATCACAATACTTCACATTAATTGATGAGAGAATAGACTGACATTTTTCTATTGTTCAGTACACCTGTAATCTCTGGTGAGAGGCTATACAGTCTCATTCTAGCAGCAAATACTATCTTTGCTTCTTGGAGATCTGTTACAATCAGACCAGTCACTTTGGTATAGCCAGAAGAAGTGGTTCCTGTGAGCTTTGACCCTGAGAAGGCAGGTGAGAACCAAGGAGATGATCTAGGTTTCACTTGGTATTTCTATGCTGGAACCAAAGCTTTGATACTGGTTTCCACCCAGGAAGAGACCTCAGTGGCACATTTATGAGCAGAATGCTTAAAAATATCATTCTAAGAGGCATCACAAAGGAAATTACAAAATAATAAGAGGTTTGTGACTGATGGAAGAGCAGAAAAAGATCTTTACAGACACAACGACGACATGGTCAGAGTTACCAAGATGATAGAGCTCTCCACAGAACATGAGTCCAGCATAGAGGTAAGGAAGAGATCAAGTTGAGAAGCATGTCCATCAGTATTTCTGGGGAAAAATGTGGAGAAGTCTATTTTGGTAAGAGATTGAGTAATGGAGAAGTTCAAGGTTTGGATGCTGGCAAGGTCAGTAGTATTACAGTGATTAAGCCACCTGACATGGTGGGCATTCAATTGACCAAACACAGAGATATTTGCAGACAGGTGTAGAGAGAGGGCCTTATCTATACCAGCAGAAATTCTATCTAGCATTCAACAGACATTAAAGAGGAACGATAAAGGAAGAAGAGACTTTATTAGTGAAAGTTGAAGGCACATGTAAGAATAGTCCAGAGACTCAAGAGAGAGTTCTATTATGAGTGTGAAATGTTTATGAACACAGACACCAAGGCCATACATGTGGTCATTAGGGTCCTTCTGAAATAGAGAAAGATAGCCAGGAACAGAGAATTCAGTGGAAGAGATTGATAAAATCCAAGGAAGAATTGGAAAGAGTCAGGGAGAGGAGGTGAGATAATTGATAATCACAGTTGCATTGTAAAGGATAAGGGATAGATGAGAAAATACAGAGTGTGAGAGATAAGCAGGGACATGACTTAATGGACAATGTTAATTTGTATTGGAAGGGATAAGGGATAGAATGAGAAGATACTAGCAAAAGGTGAGAGAAAAGAAGAGGAATGAGATAATGGAAAATCTTAGATGACAACATGTGGAATTTACATGGGTCCCACTTGTAAAAATATATCTGTAACCTTTTATATGTATTAGTGCTGTGTGACATAATTGCTGTTGTGGACTGTAGTTTAGATTTGTCACCATAGTTTATGCAATGGGAAATGTCCACTCTCCTTTTCATATTCAATCTCATGTGGCTTCGAAATCAGTGAGATTGATTTTGGAAAAGTTATACTTGACAGGCATGTTCGGAGATGAATGTGCAAGGCTTCCTTGCAAGGTCAAGATGTGATATGATGAACATAGAACAAAGGAAGTGAATGAGCATAGGATAAAGAGAGACAAAAATCTATATATGGGGAAAAAGAGAAAAACAGTAAAAGTGTTTAGAGAGGAAGAGAGAAAAAGGATTCAAAAGAGAGAAAGAAGTAGTGAAAAAGAAAAATGGATAAAGAAAGAAAAGCAAAGATGAATAAAAAATGGCTGAAAATAGTGAACATTGGTAAAGAAAGAAAAGGAGAAGAAAGCTGGAAGGAGCTGAAAAAAAGAAAAAAGAAACCAGAAGAATGTAAAGAAGAGGGAAAGAAAGAACAATATGAAACAAATGAAATATAAAGTGGGAAGAAGACAAAAATAACAAAAGAAAAAGTAGAAAATTTGAAGAAAGATAAAAATATTAAAATAAAGAAGAAAAAAGAATGAGTATAAAAGTAAGAATAAAAATAGATAAGACAAAAAATAAAACTAAATGTATAATAATAAGAAAGAAGAAAATGATTTTAAAAATATGTCAGAAAGAAGTAGAGAAAAATCATGGAAAGAGCATAAATTTAGAGATGAAATAAACATTAAAATAAGGAAAAGTCATAAAAGAATGGAAAACTGAAAGAATGTAAAAATTAGTAAAAGAAAGAAATGAAAGCCATAAAAAGCCTGAAGAAAAATGGCACAAAAGAAAGAAAAAAGAAAAGCTACACAAAGATGGCACTAAAATAAAAAAAACAAGAAAAAAAAGAAAGAATGAAAACAAAAAAGAAAGAATGACCACAAAATTATTAAAAGAAAATGTCACTAAAATACGAAAGAAAGAAGGAAAAGAGAAAAGTAAAATGAAAGAAAGAATGATGACAAAGAGAATGAAGTAAAATGCCATTAAAATAAGAAAGAGAAAAGGAAAAGAAAGAAAATAAAATGAAAGAAAGAATGACCAGCAAATGAAAGAAAGGAGAAGGAAGAAAAATTTCACTAGAATAAGAAAGAGAGAAGGAAAAGAAAGAAAGTAAAATGAAAGAAAGAATGACAACAAAAAGAAGGAAAAATATTGCATTAATAAGAAACAAATAAAGAAAAAATGACTTAAAGAGAACAAAGAAAAAATGGCACTAAAATAAAAAAGTGAGAAGGAAAAGAAAGAAAATGAAAGAAAGAAAGAATGACAGCAAAATGAAGAATAAAATGGCATTAAAATAAGAAAGAATATAAAATATGCTCTCAATAAACAAATTTGGTAAGTTGATCCCCCACCCACAAAGAATTTCAAAGAAAAATAAGTCAGAAAGGAATTAAGACCACTTCTCCATATTGGAGATACCAACTGCATTCCTTTGCTTCAACAGGAAGAATATTTTCACATTCCACTTGTCATATCCTGCATCCATTAGTAAAATTGTGATGAATATCATTTCATGTATATGACAGTTGGAATGGCACTGAAAACCACTTGAGATAGCCATGTTTATCTGTGTTGTAACGAGGTGAGACATACCTACCACACATTATCAATTATTTATTTCTTATATTTATGTTTGTATTAAACATGACATTGAAGACATGATGCTAAAATTTAGCCTAATATCTTTATCTCAAGTGCACTCTTTACACAGCTCATGTAATAAGATAAAACCTGTTTAAAAAGAACTGGGGTTTGCTTTCTTGTCAAGTTGATTAATAAACAAAATGTAACCACATTTATCTGAAACATATAATTAATTTAAAGCAAACATATTTTTTAAGACATTTTACCTAACCTCATATCTAGAAGTTACAATTTTGAAACATTTCAAGAGCATTAAATACATCACTTGCATATGATACTATAGTTAGAGTAGGGTGGCAAAAGGCCATAAGTAGGGAAATCCTTTGGGGTCAGACTCACACAGAAGTCTGTCAGATTGGGTACCATTTGAATGTGTGTGTGTGTGTATATATATATATATATATATATATATATATATATATATATATATATAAATTATGAGTGGACATTGAGGTTAAAACCATGACCTGAAGATTGCACTGAAGCATGAAACTGACTATCGCCACTTGGTGTTGACCTCAGTGTCCACTTTTATATTTTCATATGCTCTATCCCTGATATTGAGCACTTTTACACAGAAATATAGCATACATTAAAAATATATTTATATCATATATATGGAAGAGGTTATAGTTGTTCAAACAAGAGAAAAGTGTATATTTTAAAAAGAAGAGAGAAACTGCAAATTCTTTTGGTTATAATGTGGAATTTTTAAAAAAATATATATACTTTATTTTCCATCAAGCAGATGAATCCTTTCGCCACCAGTCCCAAAAAACATTTGGCTTACTACTATAGACAAAAGACAATGGAAGAAGATCATTTTCAGCATTATGGTCTAAAAATAGAATATGATTAAAAGCCTTTAAGCATGAACTATTACATTTTCATGTTAAATGCATAAAAACTCTGGTCCATCTCCTAATTGACTGGCAAATCCTCAGAAATAAATTAAATTGTTAAAATTGCCTAAAACATCATTAGTGATATGATTTCTTTAAAAAATAAACAGGTAGCCAGTAGATTTCATGACATGACCCCAGTACCTCCAACCTCTATTCTGTCTGGTGCTTCTTCATGGAGTTAGTGAGCCTGATAGAGAGTTCTTCTTCCACCTAATCAAGAACCTCATGCTCATTACCAAATGTGTCACTTACCATTGTCAAATACTGTAGGGTGGTCTTTTTATCACTCATGGAGGATGCACATGGAAAATTTATACCCCATTTATATACAAAGTTTTAAAAAAAACTTTGCTGTAGAATGCAATATCATTATCCATGAAGAGCTTGGCTTTCAAGCCTCTTTAAAAAAAAGTTTCTACTTAGTGGATGTCACTTGAAGAGTCCTGCTGGAATAAAGAATACTAAATCAAGAAAAATGCACTTAATAAGTGTTAATTAATATCTGGCATCATGATGTGTGATAGCCATTCCCACCATGCATCAGGTGACACTTATGTTGGGATCCATCTACCCAGGTTTTTTGTTAACTCTGTCAGAAATCCAAACATTTAACAAAAACAACACATGTTTTAAATGAAAAATAAAAAGGTTATTTTCTAGAGGAAAACAAGAAGCAGAACAACACCTGAAATAACATTTATATATTCTTTTCAGAAATATACAATACAATAAAATGTTCAATTTTTCTTGCAGTGTTTATTTTATCAAATTATAAAATGTTCTTAGTGTGTTATGAAATGTGTGGACAGACTTACTTTATGATGGTTAGCCTAATGTACAGTGGGCTATGTTAAGTTTTTAGCCACCCTTGATTACTGCAATTTTGGCTTATGTAATAATGTCTCTTTTTTTTTTCAGATTATACTGCGTTAGCATCAAGCTACTCTCATCTATAAATGATAGCTGACTTATATTTTGCAATTTAAGTTCGCAGAGGTAAGGAAATTGGTGAATTTCAATGAGAGCAAATAATAGGATGGCATCAGTGTGTCAAGTCAGAGAAATTGTTTTTCCAAATTTAATGAAGAAAGCCATTGTCATGTGGAACAACATTCAGGAAGACCAAGCATCATGTCTGAGTGAACAAAAAAGGGGCACTGAAGAGGGAAGTCATCAGAAACCATCATCAGAGCATCAAAGATGTCACCAACAGAGTGGAAATGTAGCCATATGCAGTGAGAAAGACTCTGAAAGAGCTAGGCTATCAAAGAAGAGTTGCAAGAATGAAGCCCTTAATTTCAGAGGTTAACAGGAACAGGTGTATGGATTGGGTGAGAGAATTCGAGAGCAAAGAGTATGAATTTTGGCAGTCTATAATTTGGTCAGATGAAAGTAAATTCTGCCAATATTCAAATTCAAGACAGGTTTATGTTCAGAGAAATTAGAATGAGACTTGGAACACTGAATGTCTGCAGGCAACTGTGAAACATGGAGGGATTGGAGTAATGGTGTGCAGTACTGCCTGATTTGGAGGGAAATCTGAGCTGATTCTTATTGACAAGTGGTTGAATGGTCCAAAATACTGTCAAATATTAGAAAAAGGACTATTCCCACTATCTGAAACCAATTATAATGAGAAGATACAGACAGAAGAATGTTTACCTTTTTCAAGAAGATGGAGTGGCCTGTCATACCAGCAAAGTAGCAAAGGTCTAGAGAGAATCGCAAGGAATCAAGTTATTGCCATGGTTAGCACCAAGGATATAAAGTCTTCTTATTCACATCTTAGTCTTCAACTCTACCCTTGCCAGTCAGGATGTCGGATATCCACTCAGGATATTCTGTGAAGTAATTTTTTCCAAGTTTTGCCATATTAATATGTGGTGCATTATTTATTGGATGCAGTCAGCATCCTCTATTATGGACACCATCATGTCTAATAAGGCTCCAATTGCCAAAAAGCTTTCACATGTCCAGCCACTCATTTCTTTTCCAAAGTCACTTTGGTTTCCATTTTCATACTTTTCAGGGGGATTATCCTCTACTTTGTCATTTTATTATTTTTTAATGATCCATGTATTTTTAATGATCCATGTTTTATGATCCATGTTGATATGCAGAACTACAAACACGGTAGGGAATACGCCATATGCTTACTCCAGATGAAAAAAATATGTCTTGTAATGATATTAGGCATTTCCAGAACCATACTTCCTTGTTTCCAATATAATTTACTATTTTTTCCTTTAAATTTCCAAACCTAATACTCAAGCTCCAACTTCCACTCACTTCTTGATACTAACAAACAGCACAATAATTTGAATGGATGCATATTGCAACAGCACAGTACCCAGCTAAGATCACATGATCAATGATGTTACATTTGACTAAATCTTAATTTTGAAAGGCAATACATCATCCATTTGAACATAACTGTCTGAAATAGCTATAATGACACAAAGAGGCACATGCAAGGTGCATGCTTTTCTGAAGTTAATCATAAGTAGATTTTTATATTGATGTTGTCATTCCATTAACTGATTTGCATACTGTCATATGAGAATAAAGTGTCATTGTTGACACTTGGGTTTAAACACAGTTCACTAGAGAGCAAACACAGGCTATCCCATTTTGAACATGTAAATCACGTGATGGCAAATGAAATGTATATATGTGAATTAGCATAGCATCTAATTGATCACCATCTCTATTCTGTCCTCTATTACTAATTGGATCACCATTTCTACACTATCCTCTATAAATATACTGATCACTAATCTCTATACTATTCACTATACTATTTCTCTGTAATGATCACTATACGAATTACTATTCGGTGGTTACTTTTCGAGTGAGTATTATCGAGCAAGTACTATTAGTGTGATGAGTGTTATCTGAAGGTGTCTAACACCAGTATTGTTCAATGGCATTAGCGTAGTTGTATCTGTGATTACAAAGTCTCTACTACAATGAGTATTATGAAAGTGACAATGAGTGTTCGTTGACATCACAAAACACACGTATCCACATTGGCCATGACCATGTCAACATATTCATCTCTCTATAATCCATTACAGGGCATAACTTGTTTTCGTAAATGATAGCCACCAGGTATAGCAAACCCTTGCGTGGTCCAAATTTCTCCAGAACCTGGTTGATTCACACATGAATCTCAGGCTAATTTTCCTCCTAACTTGTGTAGAAACAAGGTACTCTAAAACTTTATTTTGTAGCTTCTCAAGCTCCCAATTATTCATTTTTATTTCGCAATCTAGATTTTTCACATTTTATACTAAAAATGGGTTCATTTATCTGAAAGTAAAATTCTTAATAACCCAGTTGATTGATCTGAATACAACACAATGAATAGAATTAATTCTGTGAAGATCAAATGCAAACAGTTTTCCATGTACAACCAAAATTTCCACCATAACTGAATTTACACCAACGTTGATATTCCATATCACTTATGGGTTTTTCTCATTAAAAGTCAACATTTTCACATCTTTCCTTCTCTATGGCTGACCAACCAACTTACATATTATTGAATAGAAATATCAAGAACCTAGCAAAGCCATACACTGTGTTCTATCAATATGGAATTCAATTACAGGTAACACTGTATTTACATTTTACCTGCAAAGGGGACTGCTGTCTTTTCCTATATCCCTTTTCTTAAACAGCCTGATGAAATATGACCTAATGCATGGATATCATAACATCATACTTTTTTTTTTCTTGCTCTTTCTCTATGTTTGGTTCACCTCCCTCCTCATGAAAATAAACAATATCTCCCCATATGATTTGGTAAATCATATCTGCAGCACTTAAATCAACTTAACAGTTTCTTGGTCTTCTGTTGGTGTTTATTCTGCCATTTTGTCTACTGATCTTGTAGCTCCAGTACATCATCTCTCAATATTGTTCTGACTTTGGCCAAAACTTGGTAAACATTCATAAAATTCATTTCTGAAGAGGCATGAAGAAGCTGCTTCACATTTAACCAGGCCAGAAATGTACAGGACAAACTATAGGCACAACCTCCATCAAACAACACTGACAATCTGTATTGTCAGAGTTAGCTCCTCCTTAATTCCCTAATTGTTCACTAGGGGTCACTCTCCCTACACTATAAATATTGGGTGACTTCTTACCTTGTTCTTTTTTCACTTTGCATTTCAGCGGATACATTTAAAAATGTAATCTCTCATAGAAATCCACGTTTTGCCCACTTGTGAGAAAATGCTATGAAACATGCATACACGTACGTACAAACATTCACCAAAATACAAACTTTTTACGTTCACACACAAACATGTTAATGTCTTTGTCACTTATAAATTTGTTCATTAATACATATATTTGTTGACATATATATATATATATCGGCCTTGTTTGATTTCTTTAGATCTTCGGTTGGATTCAACTTGAGTCTGGCATTGTTCTTGTAGTTGGACCTTCTATCAGGAATAAACAGCACAGGTTTCCCTAACTCAACAACACTCAAACCCACACGGTCTTCTACAGTATCATTCTTTCACAAATTCAACTCGGCAAAAGCACCTTGTAATGAATTATCCATAAGCTATGAATGAATCAACTACAAATGCTGTGTACAATGCTTTTTTTATCATTGCAATTGTCTTTCTTTTTTGATTCACTTATTTGAAGTGGAGTGGATTTTTCAATTTTCTTGAACTTGCAGTAACCTTTTTCATGAATTCAACTCCAGACTTGTTTGAATTAAAATGATCGAACTTGTGTATGTCTATTAAATCAACAGACCATCTTTCTTAAGTTACCATAATAATTTGTAGTGAAGTTGGTTTAATTAAAAAAAAACAAAAAGACAATTTCTTTTACTCACGGTGAGCAAAGAAACACAAAAATCAAACCACAACCTCAACTGGTCATATGTCAACCTAAAACAGATTCCCCGAGTTATATATCCAGAGCAGCTATCTTAAAGTGCTTTATCATCAGCTATCATGATGGTGATAAGATCTTCATTCATTCTTTTCTTGGCTGGTGGTGTAGCCTCACTGACAAACAGTCAGGATTAGCAAACAAGCTGACAAAAGAGGTAAATAAGTAAAGAAGCAACAAACAAGAACACCTCAATTGAAAAGTAAAATCAATGAAATTAAAAACATAAATCAGTTATAAAATAACCTGGAAATGGCTGTACAGAGGACACTTTAAAAGTGAAACAGATCAAAATAAATTACATCAAAATCTACATTGATCAGATCTAATGTTGCCTACAATTAGTGAATGTAGCAAAATCATCAAAAGAGAATATCAAATAACACATGAATGTGAATTCATTGAGATCAAAGTGTAGTGTCTGTTGACTTTATTCTGTTTTTCAAGCAGAATGCAATAGAAAATGAGATGAGTCTGGCTCTGGGTATTCCATCTTTGAAGTAGCACCTCACTATTACACAAAATTGAAGGATTGATAGAATTCTGATATATTTCTGGCAATAATTGCAAAGAGTGGGCATTTTTTCAACTCAAATGTAGACTTGTGGGTTCCTATATAAAACTGATCATTTATCATAGTGGGGAGGTTTTTAAATATAAGAATTTGATTGGAAATTGTGCAACCAATTTGGTTTTGACACTTCAAATGAAAGTTATGTGCATAAAATGGAAGCAGGAAATAAAGATATCTTCAAACGAACATCTTCAAGTGCATACCATGACATGTGGCTTAAACAGTCTAAAGTCACTGATATTGCCAGTATTTAGACATTAAATTTTTCCATTGCTCATTTTTTACTCAAATTGTAGATTTCCCTACTTGTTTCTCTATCAAAACCAAGCAACTGACATCTCTACTTGATTTATTTCTTACCTTTTTTCCTTGCTCTTGGCATATTCTTGCTTAATTTCCCACTTAGAAATGAATCAAAATGGCAGCAAGTTCATTCTTAATTGGGTCAAAAGATTACTTGTTAATTTTAATGCCTCCAAAACTAAATATTTCTATTAATCATGTGAAAGACCTCTCTCTGCCTTTCATCAGCATAACTGATACAAACCTCCAGGAAAGTAACAGTGCATCTTCAAAGGCTAACATTCTCAGCTGACATTAAGTCAAAAGACTATATTGAATCCATTGCTAGATCTGCTCTGAAGAAAGTTGGTTCACTGTTTTTTCAGACAAGCAATATAGCAGTCATTTCTTCAGGTCAACAGCTGATGTACTAAAGATAATTGCAGAAAGAGTCTATCATGCTCTGCCTTCCATCAGCATGGCAGATGTTATCCTCTGGGAAAGTGACTCATATTGCCTTCTTGCGTTAATGTTCTCAGCTGACATGAAGTGGGAAGACTATATTGAATCCATTGATAGGTCAGCTGCTAAGAAAGTTGGCTCACTGTGTTGTGCTAGACAATTTTTCTCTCCAGAATCTATCTTACATATCTATGTCTACCATTTGCCCATGTTTGGAATATTGCTGACATATGGTCCAGTGCCCCTGCTCTTTAGCTTGAACTCCTTGATAAAATCCAAAGAAGAATCAGCAATGTTATTGGTCCTGATCTAGTGAATTGGCTTCAGTCACTTTCCCACTGGCATAAGGTTGCCTCCCTGTGCCTTTTCTATAAATACTTTCATGTTAATTGTTTGGATGAGCTCTTCACTATGTTACCTAGACTTTTTGAATTTAAGCACAGTACAAGACTAGTGTTGAGATCTTATCAATTTACAGTTGAGCTGGCTAGATGTAGATCAATTCTATACTAACAGTTTCTTTTCTCACACTTCTTGCAGTGGAACTCCCATCCAGCTTCATGCTTTCCAGCCAACATTAATCTGAAAAATTTAAATGCAATGTCAATCACTATCTACTCTTTCCTCTTCCTGTTCATTATTAATGTTTCTATTCCTAATTCTTCCACACCCTCTAACCTCTTGTGTCTTAATGGTTATACTGCCTTACCTGGGGTGAAATCAATTAAAAAGTAAAAAATGTAACATGATTAATGTTACAGATTTTTACCAACTCACAACATAATCTTTTTCTCTTTGTTCTGTAAATAAAAATTTGAAATATAAGTTCTTTTAATTATGAAGCATTTGCTTTGCCAGTGATGGTACCTGCAAGTGTTTTATAATAAATTATTTACTTGGATGAACTTATACTGGGGAAAAGAAAAATTACTAATTAACTATTTAATAGAATTAATAACAAGTTAAAAATAATTTTCACTTGTCCTCAGTTCCAAACATGGACAATCCTAATAATAAAAAGCTGAAGAGAAAGGATCGGCACTATAATTAACATTTAGTAATTAAATTAATTTTTATTTGTACTTTTTTTTCATATTCCTTAATTAAACACACCAACATGTATATATTTCTTATTAATATAAATGTTATATTTAGTGGACACATGTGTTTTAATTTACATCACTGTTATTTTAAATAGTGAAATTATGGCCAACTTAACATAGTGTGGCACAAGGCCACAGTTATATGAGTCCCTGAAAGACATATGTCTACTCAAAAAAGAAATTGATTGATGGAAAATGAGGTTCTTTATCTCCTCCTGGAATAATTTCAAGAGATCTGTAAAATATCCTGCAAGACATGAGAAATGCTGAGTTGACAAATAAACTTATGATTATATTCAAATCCCAACCAGTTTGCGTTCAGCACTTCAAATTCTCTAGTCCCTCTTTCCTCATTAGGTGTCCCAAAATTTAAACTGTTTATAATTGTAAATATAAGATCCTATTTTTATTAAAACTTACTCATTGCTCACATGTTCTGTTTATTCTCAGTGTTTCCTTGTAGAACTACATCTTTGTCTCTCTTTCATCTGTGAATAAATTTTTCAGCATTTATTGTCATATAAGAGATGTTACATGTATTTGTAAGTTTCACCCGACATCATCCTAAAGTCAGCACCCTAATTCATGTATTTCTTGACACCTATAGAGGATTTTTCTTACAATACAACCAAAATAGTTTATTTTAAATGAAAATGGTGAAAATGACTTCAAACTGATCAAATTTTAACATATAACCACATATTTTTTTTCAGAGAAAGCAACATAAAATATAAACACAAAAAAGATGTGGTATTCAGAACATTTGCCTGTTCCTTTTGGGAACAGGTCTTTTCCTAGTAATCTCCCTTTTGACTGACTATTAATAACCTCCCTTTGTTGTTGACTCTTCAATACAAAATCTAGCCATTTTGTTTGTTAAAAGCCTTTTAAAGGTCCCATGTCTTCTTATTATTACTTCAATAAACTAATAAATTCTAGAAATCAGTTTTATTTGATATGTAGTTTAACTAAGAAATAATTCTTTAGTTATATTCCTTTTCAAATCAAATTATGAAACATTTTTTTTTATTTCAGATTTTTGATGCTTTAAATTCAAACACCAAGAAACTGCACAGAGTAAAACTAAGACTGAAAGAGAAACCAGAAGTAAAAATTTATGTTCAAACAAACAAGAATAAATGGTTTATAGCAGCATTAAAAATGCCGCCAGAAAACACAGGAAAATAATTACCAGGTATTTATTATAGATTACTATTTCATCCTGCAGGATATATCAAGCTTAATATCTTCTTGGTTATTTAATAATTTATGAGAAATTATGTAATTTCCTTTTACATATTTAGGCATGTAAAATTAAATTATCCACCAATAAGTATCTTGTAGGCTGTTATGATAATAATATGCATATTAACGAGTTTGCTTTTTGTTAATTTTGTTTTAAGAAAAAAATAGTTCCCACTCCCCAAAATAGCTTTTGTCATTTTTATTGCAAGCAAACAAAACATTTCTGATGGTTGGGGAAAAAAATTGATGAGTTTTGCAAATTTTATCGTAAAATTTTTTAAAAGTTAAAATAAGCTTTGTCAGTGAAGAGTAATAAATGCAAGTATTACTGGCTAGATCTGCATTTTTACTAGAAATTCACTGAAAATATTTTTACAATAGTAATACACTGCAGTTGCTTCTGCTATAGAAAATAAAATACACTTATGTATACAATCTGCTTTTTATCTTTATTCAAAACCATATTATTCAGTGAATGTTTTAATACCATTGATGAACAAGACTAGAGACATATACTGCGAATAATTTTTATTATAGAAATGAATGGCCAATTCTTCTACTATAATAAGGCACCGCAGATGCTTATACTATAGAAATGCATTTCAAATAAGGAAGAAAAGGATTTTTATTGGCTAGAAATAAAGACAATCTTGTTCGTTAAAACACTCAGAAGGATCTTGAATGAAGGAAAAATGCAGATTGAATATATTACAACTGTGTTTTATAACAAGGACAAAAGATTACAGATATATATATATATATATATATGCAGGTATTTTCCTTTGCTTAGCTAAACCTTTTAAAGTTAAATTTCTAGACAACATTAAAAAAAGACACATGTTTAGGCAGTATGGGAAATAATGTCATTGTCAGTAGCTGCCATAATCCCAGTAGTCATAAAAAGCAGATTTGGAAAGAAAGTGAATAAATGCAAATCATGCAAAACAGGATACAGCCAGTAAATATGATTGAACCACTTAGTGTGACATACATAGAAAACAATTTCAATAAGGAAGAAATGTATACATGTAGTTGGTATCTAAAATGTTCTTACCTGAAATGTGCAATTGTGTGAGTCATTTTAAGACAATGAAATGTGTCCTGGTTGTGAGAGCTTCATTTTGGAAGACATTAACACATGTTAAAGTAAAGAGATGAGCCTTGTGACCAAAGTCCAGAGGTAGGAAAAAAACTGGTTGCTCCTTCTTATACACTCCTACAAGCAATTCTGATTGACTCCACATGAGTCTACATAATGATTATTTTTTTCCATGGAAATAAGCGTGACATGCTGATTTTAATTTCTGCTAAACTCCACAATACATTTATAGTTAACCTTTAGCACCTGCATTATTAATATTACTTCCCTTTTTACTACATTCTTTTTCAAAGCCTTTCAATTGTAGCAACCTTATTGTTAATTACACTCAAAGGTGTTTTCTGTTGCCATAGCAGGATATGACAGCACATCTATGAAATTCAAATTCAGAAATCAAAGTTACCTTCAGTGGCAGAGTAAAATTTTGTACAGCAAATGAAGTCACATGCAGCGTGGTAAAGGTTAAATGTCTGTAGGCACAAAGGAAAATACTTCAATTTTGTAGTAATGAACGGTTCTCTCTTTTTGGAACTTTGTAGTGTAGGTTTAAATGAGAAAAATCTTTTTTATATATGTGTACAGTGGTAGTAGAAAGTGCCATATCAGTTGCTGAAATTGACTTGATTTTGGTGCCCTGACATCTTCACTGCAGTCTGGTCATGAATGGTGTGGAAAGAGAAAGAATTTTCTCCCTGATCTATGTACATTTTTAGTTTGGGTAGGATTGAAAGAGATACCAAAAGTTATAGAGAATTTTCATTGGTCAATAAATTAGATTACGTATCATGTGACCTGTTTTCTATGCTAAACTTATCAGCAGAAGCTGGCGAAAAAGAGGATCATGCACTAAATTTAGTGTTTTGAGTGATGTGCCTACAAATACAAACAAAAGGAATCAACTGAGCAGATAATCTATGTCTGATTATAAATATATTGCTTTAATATTTCCTGACAAATTATTGATTTGTATTATACACCAGAATATATAATTTGACTGGAACTATGGTAATAAAAATAGTGTTGTGGGAAACCTTAAAAGAGGCTCATGGAGATGTTTCATTGCCTGTTGGAACTTCCATTCTTTGATGAAAACAGAAGTGCTCACCATGACAGCCAACATTCAGATGATACACATTGGCTTCATTTTAGGCTGGTCATGTGTATCTACTTCTGAGATAAAAAGGAAAAATTAATAGTCATAAAAATATTTCCTGACTAACCAGAAAAGTTCCACCATCTTCAACCAACATTTTGCTTCAAAGCCACCACAAGAACCATCAACCACCATCAAATAGCCTCTCAAACAGAAGCCTCATCTGAGCTATGATGGTCATTTGCCTATCCCCCACCCATTTTGGACAGACACTCTCTGAAAGTACCTACCCAGTGAAGCTTGATGCTGACAACTGACAAAATGCCAGGAGTCCAATGTTAACAGCAGCAGCCATGGTCATAATGCAATGAAAACCTTTCCTCCTAATACATAATAAAGTTCACACACTATTTTCCTCACAAGATTTTTATCTACAGCTGTGTTATATACTTCATAAGGCTGCAAGAGTAAGAACTAAAACAAGGTATTGCCTGTGTGGAAGAAGAAAAGGAGCCAAGATATGTTAAAAGAAGATTATCAGTATTGCCAGTATAACGTGGAATGCCTTTTTTGTGGGTAAGGGAAGCAGCCCGGAAGATGGGAGACTTGATTGTGTACAGGTCTGGCATAGAAACTTGTGTTGGTAGACCAGGAGACCACTGGTGAACTCCATGAACTGCCTGTGTACTGCTTTGAGTGTTGCTGAGCAGGTTCTTTTAAGCAGTCAGGGTGGATACATAATTCAGTGTCATGCTTTTGTTTTAGTGACAATATTTATTATTGGCTCCAACATTCAAATTTTATTTTATATTTTTGGGGCTTTCCAGATGACAGGTTTTGGCATGGAGTAAATCAGAAAGTGAACTTGTCATCAGCTTTTCTGTCAAACTGCCCACACTCCTACGTCATTCATTTGCTTAGTCTACTGCTTAAATGGTGTCCCACAACTACAAGTTCTCATGAAACAGCTTTCACGTTTTGAAAGAAAACTTTTTATTTTCTTATTATTTAAGAGGAATGAACAAGAGATGAGTAACCAAAGTACTCACTGGGTAGACTTCCTTTTTGTCTTACAGGAATTATTCTGTCCCTTCACTCAACTTTTACTTTTTCTTTTAGTCTTTTAGTCCTTGCTGGTGTTCTGACTATTCTCTCACAAGATTCTTTCCTCACTGAGTTCTCCTGATGAGGTGTTTTTTGGGTCCTCCCATTATCTGGGTTTCTAACTGATAAAGGTGTCAAATTTACTGTTTTGAACTGGATTTCCAACATAGTGACTAGGGGATTGCCTTGAACTGTGTAAAACTGAATCCCTGCAAATGGACTTAGGGTTGTACCTGCTTTTTTCTTCAAGTCAACCATGTTTCGTCGGCACAGTTCTTCATCAACATTGATTTGGTATGACTTTCTATCTAGTTGCACAGTCATTATTCCTTTTCTCATTCCTACCTACATGTGGTTTTATCCGTACGACTTCCTCTGGGAGTAAAGGTGGCAAGGATCTGATTTATCTGATTCAAGTAGAGTTCTTGCTTTCTACCTTCTCAAGTCAATGCCTGTCTTATATTTCTGGGTATTTCTAATTTTAGAAGGTCATTTATGGTTGGTAGAAAAGTTTTTGTCCTCCTTGACATAAGCCTCTGTGCCAGTGACAGAAAACCTTTTTCAGGTGTGTTTTCATAATCCAACATTGCCAAATATGGAACCAGATTCCCAGAGTTGACCATATCCATGTATTCAAAGTTTGACTGACTACTGCTACTATCTCCATTTAGCTGTTGTGTATTTCTTAGTCAATTTCCATTTTACTATGAAGTTATTCTTGACTCGGCACTTCAGACACATTTTTCCATCAGTTGTACATTGCAAGAAGTACAGAACTTGTATTCTTTACCGAGTTTTCTTTTTCTCACTTTACTCTTTTGCATCTTAGTTGTGACCTTCTTTACCTGTTCTGCTCTCAAAGCTTGAGACAGTTGAGCAGCATTCTCCATTAGTTTGCAGATGACAATACAACTCCAACTCTATCACTCTTAGCAATTAAATCTGCTTGTGTTTGGGGTTTCTGTATCCCCAAAACAATTTGGTCATGCAGTATAGTTGCCCCACTTGCAATAATCACAAGTTTTTATCAATATCTGCAACACATGATGCTGTTTTCTTCAAGTTGACCTTGTTTTGTCAGCATAGTTATTCATCAACATTGATTTGGTATGGCCTTGTATCCAGCTGCACAGTCACTACGCCTTTTCTCATTCCTTCTTACATGTCGTTTCACCTGCACAACTATCCCCAAAACAATTTGGTCATGCAGTATAGTTGCCTCACTTGCAATAATCACAAGTTTTTATCAATATCTGCAACACACTTGTAAAAGCTTTCATGCTCTCAGACTCTTATTTCGTCATAGGAAACACAAAACCTTCATATGTGACATTAATTTTGCCAACTGCTTATCTGTTGAACTCTAGGAGAAATTTTCAGATATCTGCTGTTCATAAAGTGGAATCTTCCATATTAACCTTCCACCCCTTTCGAAAAAATGTTTCCTTCTATAAAACAAAGCTTTAACCAATCAACATTTCGTTTCAGTAAAATTCAATCTTCTATTGGTTAAAACTTTAGCAAAGTCACAACAGAACCTTTTCCCACCTAAGGTCCCTGGAGCCGAATTTTAAACACCAAACTCTATATATACAAACACATGACTCAATTCAAGTCAGTCAATCATCAAATTTCAAGAGATCCATACAAACTCCACACTGTTCAATTTACTGACTCGCAACCACTTAAATTTTCTCAACAAACTCAATGTAGCATTCAAATAACCATTTTCCGCGTAAATATTCATCACCTACAATTGACTTAAAAAGTGAACATTTTCACTACATCAAAGTAATTGTACATTCATCATACTAGCCTATTAGTTAAAGGGCAAACAACTCTCACAACTTTAATTCTGACTCATAAATAACACACGCACACACATATTAACAGTTGAACAATACATTTTGATATTTTACTACGCAGAAACAGAAATTATTTTAATTGTAATAACAAGCCAAAATCATCAGCATTTACTTCTCACAATTCTGCATGAACATTCTTCACAACATTATCTCAATTACAAAACCAACAAAACTTCTGTTTATCTTTGCATGTGTATTTATTGTATATAAAAATCTTTTTATTGTTGTTCTCTAATCACGTTGTTCAGTCATTCCTTAATATGCAATTGTCCTTATGTTCTTTGCGTAATCTATTTGTTGTGGTATAATATAAATTGCAAACATGCATAATTTTCACCTTATAAAATCTACCTTCTGATACACCTCACTTAGCATACGACCCAACAATAGGGTGTGGAAAATTGTAAACCATTATATACTTTTAATCTTTAATGTGGGAAGAAGTAACACCATCTGGTACTGTAGTGGCTGCCTGTATAAATACATGATAATGTCATGGTTATGTTACTTCTGTGTGAACAGTTTTCAATTTTCAGCCAAATAGCTATTCAGAGGGGCTGTGATGGCCTTACACCTTCTACTGTCCACTGAGCATGTAATTTGTCCCCAGCCAGGTTTGCCTTCTTTTTTCAAATCCATGTGGTTCTAATTTTGCCAATATCAAATCAGAAACACAGAAAAGTAACACTTATCTGTTTTCTCTTGCACTGTTATCTTTTCCCTTACGTGGTTTTCTAATCACAAAACTTGTGAACCACTTCCACCATGTTCCATGTTCATTTTCTGCCTATGGCCACAGACAATGAGTGACACAACAATACTTGTCCGTCATCGCAGTAGTATGCTTTATTTTAGACTACCCATTGACCCACTTAATCTGTGTAAGCAGCGTCCCACAACCACAAGTTCTCATGAAATAATGCAGTAGAATCCCAAGACAAACTCTCTAATCATTTTTGTATATCACCTGAGGCAAAAGCAGAAATAAATCTTCCTTTTCACTTTAAGAACGCCTCATCTTCATTCTCGTGCGTTATTTCTCATTGTTTTTCTGTTAATATGAGTTATGTTACCCAAGTGGACACAACTAAACAAGATACTTTTTGATACTGTAGTTCCCACAAGAGATATTCAAATCTTATTTTTCTGGTTAAATCTTGAACTCAGTGATAATTTAATACATGATATGATGAAAGAGAATATTGTGAACAAATACTGTATTGTCTGTAATATGATAAGCTTTGAACATCAGATCTTGTGTTATTGAAGGAGAATATTTGAAGTGTCTAGCATTAAACTTTGTTTCAAACAGTTGTTTTATTTAACAGTTAAAAGTCTGAAAATATTATCAAAAGTAATGAAAGACATTTTTTTTTTGTAAATAAATGATACTCTTCTTATTTCTCAGCCAGGTAAAACAAGAAACTACCATTTATTATCTAATAGCTTATTGATTTTCTATTTTCTTTTCCTTAATTTTATCAGTAGAGACATTAAATTATAGTTCAAGATGATGAAAATTGATCTCCAGATCAACATTAATTCATTGAATATTCAAACTGACACAAAGCATTTTAGACAGTAAATAATAGAAGTATGAATTTCTACAGTTCAGGACATAATTTCAGTTTTTCTTATTGAAGAATGTAATATTTAAAAAAATACAGAGAAGATATAAAAAAAATTCTTCTTCTATGTGCAATGTCCCTTTAGGATCATGGTTCTCCACAACTTCCTATACTTAGTAGCACTTAGCAATGTTTCTCTATTTCTATCCCATCCATTCCCTGTTCTGCCATCCATTTACACAAACTTGTTTCCTTTTTACCTTTAATATGTCCTATCTGTGTCAAATTCACCAAACCCTTGTAGTGTTCATGAAATATGCATAAATAAAAAAAATTAATTATACTGTCACTGTGTTGTGTCCATAAGTAACTAAATAAAAATTAATTATAGTGTCAAAAGTCAGTCAGTTATGTGCCATGTGTGATACACACATGACTGACGAGGTAGATTTTTTCCCACAGTAGGTTGCCATTTCTTTCTGCAGTACACCAGTTGCCATCCAAGGCTATAGAACCCAGTTTGTCCTGCTATCTACCAATAGCTGGGGGAGAAGAAGAGGATTCATAACTTTCCCAAGGGTATTAACACATAAGTGAATGTAATGGATTCAACTGGAATTCGAACTCAGCTCTCCAATTCCTCAATCCGAGCCACTATCCATTACTCCATTGCGTCAAAAACATAATTATAATAATTATGACAATTATAAATATCATTAATTCACTCATTCTAAATCAATGAGAATAAAGCCCACTTTTCTGCTCTACACATAAAACATGTGACATTCTCACTATTCGACAAACGGTTCACATGGACAGGTCATCAACACGTGCATCAATGAAAATTTTTGTCTCCTTTTCCTATTTCAAGCCATAACAGTAATATTTATCTTTTAGCACTCAACAAATTTAAAGTAAGAAAACCCCAGATACTTGTTATATTTTCTAACTAAATTATCTGGACACTCATTACACACATCTATAAAAAAAAAAAATATATGAGAAAGACTGTATACACTTTATGCATTTTTTTCTTATCATTCTGTTGGATTCCAATCCATTTTTGATCTACATTTGACCCCAAACTAACAATTGCACTCAGTATTACTGTTGCTCATGTTTCCAATACCACATAATAACCAGATAATAAATAATATTCACTTTTGTAGCAGCCACGTTTTACTGTTACTCATTTTTATGACTATGTTTGTATATATAAATGTAAGGAGGGGGGTATAATTATTTACTTAGAGTTATAATCCCTCCAACACCCTCTTTCCACATTATGTGCCCCAGAAGAAATTTCAATTCTCTCTTTCTGCTTCTACATATAAATGTTCTTTTTGTTTCCATTTTACTTAAATCTTCCTCATCGTACACATGCTCTGTCCATCATATTCTTAGCATCCTTCTGTAGAACCACATATCTGTTGCCTCAAGTCTTCTCTTCATCTGTGACAAAATTGTCAAATAGGAAGAATGACGTTCAACACTCTTTTCTTTGTTCCTAATAATATTTTCTTGTTTCTTACTTTATTATTACAGAACTAAATATATATATATATATATATATATATATATATATATATATATATATATATATATGAAACAAAATAACTAGTCAATTTGTTTTATTATTTATTTTTCAACTATTTTAAAAACAATAACAACAGCAACAACAACAACAACAATAATAATAATAATAACATATTCTCATATATTTGATAATAATTTTATGCTTTTTGAGGCTTGATTCAGTTGTGATCTCAAGACATTGAATCATCCTGGAAATCTCTCAGAGATGCCATTTATTCCAGTTCCCTTGAAGTTCTAGGGCTTCCCGTAAGGAAGCATCAGGACTGGTTCAATGTAAATGATGCTCACGTTCAATGTTTCATCAAGAAAATGTACAATTCACACAAAATATTAATAAACAACAAAAATTGTCCATCAGAAAAGCGCATATATAAAGAGTGTAAGTGGGAAGTGCAAAATGTTCTCAGAAAAATTAAAGAGTCCTGGTATTTGCTAAGGTAGTGGAACTCCAGTTGGCAGCTGACAGAAAAGATCCAATGCAAAAGCATATGAAGACCTTAAAAAGGTGTATGTCCACAAGGAAATGGAATTTTACCAGTTCTGAAGGAAATTATATCACAATGGAAAGAACACTTTGAAAGTGTCCTTAACTCCACCTCTGCCATTGATGACAACATCATTGCTTCAATTCATCAGCAACCAGAAATTCCCAGTTGTCGCTTGAGCCATGCCTAAAAGAAATCCAGGATTCTATCAAGCAATTGTCCTCGAACAAAGCCCCTGGAAAAGATGCTATTCCTTGTAAATTTTTTTAAATATGGTGGGAAGACTTTGGTTAAGAAACTCCTTGAGCTTTTTTAAAGTCATATAGAAGGTTGGTTCTGTTTCACAGGACTACAAAGATGTTTGCATAAAAGATCTGTTCAAGAACAAAGGCAAAAAGGTTGTATGTGATAATTCCTGTGGCATTGCATTTCTAAGTATCATTGGCAAAATTCTTGCTCGTGTTATTCTCAACAGAATAATCAAATATCTCATTGATGACATTTATCCCAAATCTCAGTGTGCTTTTTGTTCAGGCCATGATACCATTGATAAGATTTTTTCACTTCATCAGGTTGCTGAGAAAGTTCACAAGAAGAACCATGAACTTTATATCATCTTTATCAATCTAATCAAAGCATTGGACACTGTAAACAGGGGTGTCCTCTGGAAAGTACTCAAAAAGCTTGGCATATCTGAAAGTATGCTAAATGTCATCATCTTGTTTCATGAAGGAATGAAAGCATCTTATCTATCTAATAGAGAGTTTTCAGAAGTCTTCAATGTAACAAATGGCACAAAACAAGGTTTTATCATGGCTCTTCTACTTTTGTCTTTTGCTACTCCATGCTTTTAGTGATCTTGACATGGGCATGAAATTTGAATTTTGCACAATTGGCAGCTTCTTTAACCATCAACATTTTAAAGCAAAATCACTGATTCGAGCAAGCATTATTCATGATCGTTTGTTTGCTGATGATGCTGCAATCATGGCTACTGCAATGAAAAAAGCTCAAGCACTTGTCAATCATTTTCCACCACTTGCAACACATCCAGATTAACTATAAGCATAAATAAAACTGAAGTTGTCCATCAACCAAGGCCTACACCTAAGCAAGTCAAGGGTGTAAAACAAAAACCACCTGCTCATGCCTTTCCAATCATTCCCATTACTGTTGGCAGCAACAACCTGAAGTATGTGAAATCATTCTCGTATTTAGGAAGCAAAGTCAATTCAAATGCCTCTTTGGATGACAAAATAGTTTACCAAATATCAAAGGCATTCAATGCCTTCGGGAAGCTTAAGCATCACCTATGGGATGTTCATGGGATTTCACTGAAAATGAAAATAACTGTCTATTAAGCAATCATTCTCACCACACATTTTTATGGGTCATAACCGTAGATGCTATACAGGACACACATCAATCAACTTGATGCTTTTCCTAAATGCTGTCTTTGTTCAATATGCAGTTATACATGACAGGACAAAATCTCTAAACCTGACCTTTTCATCAGATGTGGCATCGGTAGTATTGAATCCTTTCTGATTCAGTCAAAGTTCAGATGGGTTGGTCATGTCATCAGAATGAGTGATAATTGGATGCTGAAAATCTTCATGTATAGCCAACTTTTTCAAGGCAAGCATAATGTAGGTTGTCCTTGGTTACGCTTCAAGGACAAACTTAAATACAATTTAAATGCTGCAAACATCCCTATAGAGGAGTTAAAACTAGCTGTTGAAAATCAAGCAAACTGGAGAAGCTTCTGCCACTGACATATGACTAAATTAAAAAAGAATCATCTCAAACATCTGAGAGAATGAAGAACCAACACTAAATCTTGCGTTAATACATCAGCCCACATGACGGTCAACTCATTAGCCTGTCCCTTGTGTGGACTTGTTTGTGAATCCCGTGCTAGATTGTTGTCTCATACGAAACATAATCACTACAATTTTAACTTGATCAAGTCTAGAGTCAACTGTTATCTTCCCCTCCTATCCATATAAACTACCCCTTAAAGTGACCCTCTACATCAAGTGGCGCCCGGGCCTTGTACAGGGTGAATCTTACTGTAAAAAAAATAGTGATGTTATGGAACAGTAACAGTATTTTATTATGGAATTTCCTCAAAAATAACTTATTACTAATAATGACACTGCAGAGAAATTTCATGTATTTTAGGACAAACTTATTTCACATGTTAAAGAAAGATTGTTAATTATAAGAAATTGATGCAAGCATTACTAAAAGAATTGCGCTATTATATGTATAATTATTATTTTGTAGTTTTGTTTTACTATAGGAATGCATTGCAAATGAGGAAGAAAGGTATTGTCAGTGGTCAGGTATGAATGCAAGCATTACTAAAAGAATGGGGCTATTATATGTAGAATTATTATTTTGTAGCAGTGTTTTACTATAGGAATGCATTGCAAATGAGGAAAAAAGGAATTGTCAGTGGTCAGGAATGAATGCAATCATTACTAAAAGAATAAGGCTTTTATATGTATAATTATTATTTTCTAGCAGTGATTTACTATAGGAATGCATTGCAAATGAGGAAAAAAGGAATTGTCAGTGGTCAGGAATGAATGCAAGCATTACTAAAAGAATAGGGCTATTATATGTAAAATTATTATTTTGTAGCAGTGTTTTGCTATATGAATGCATTACAAATGAGGAAGAAAAGGGATTGTCAGTGGCCGGAATGAATGCAAGCATTACTAAAAGAATAGGGCTATTATATGTAGAATTATTATTTTCTAGCAGTGTTTTACTATAGGAATGCATTGCAAATGAGGAAGAAAGGTATTGTCAGTGGTCAGGAATGAATGCAAGCTTTACTTACTAAAAGAATAGTGCTATTATATGTAGAATTATTATTTTATAGCAGTGTTTTAATATAGGAATGCATTGCAAATGAATAGAAACGGCATTGTCAGTAGCCGGGAATGAATGCAAGCATTACTAAAAGAATAGGGCTATTATGTGTATAATTATTATTTTCTTGCAGTGTTTTACTATAGGAATGCATTGCGAATGATGAAAAAAGGGATTGTCAGTGGTCAGGAATGAATGCAAGCTTTACTAAAAGAATAGGGCTATTATATGTAGAATTATTATTTTCTAGCAGAGTTTTACTATAGGAATGCATTGCGAATGAGGAAAAAAGGGATTGTCAGTGGCCAGGAATGAATGCAAGCATTACTAAAAGAATAGGGCTATTATATGTAAAATTATTATTTTGTAGCAGTGTTTTACTATAGGAATGCATTGCAGATGAGGAAAAAAAGGGATTATCAGTGGCCGGGAATGAATGCAAGCATTACTAAAAGAATAGGGCTATTATATGTATAATTATTATTTTCTAGCAGTGTTTTACTATAGGAATGCATTGCAAATGAGGAAGAAAGGTATTGTCAGTGGTCAGGAATGAATGCAAGCTTTACTAAATGAATAGGGCTATTATATGTATAATTATTATTTTGTAGCAGTGTTTTACTATAGGAATGCATTGCAAATGAGGAAAAAAGGGATTGTAAGTGGTCAGGAATGAATGCAAGCTTTACTAAAAGAATAGGGCTATTATATGTATAATTATTATTTTCTAGCAGTGTTTTACTATAGGAATGCATTGCAAATGAGAAAAAAAGGGATTGTCAGTGGTCAGGAATGAATGCAAGCATTACTAAAAGAATAAGGCTATTATAAGTATAATTATTATTTTATAGCAGTGTTTTACTATAGGAATGCATTGCAGATGAGGAAAAAAAGGGATTGTCAGTGGCCGGGAATGAATGCAAGCATTACTAAAAGAATAGGGCTATTATATGTATAATTATTATTTTATAGCAGTGTTTTACAATAGGAATGCATTGCAAATGAGGAAGAAAGGTATTGTCAGTGGTCAGGAATGAATGCAAGCTTTACTTACTAAAAGAATAGGGCTATTATATGTATAATTATTATTTTCTAGCAGTGTTTTACTATAGGAATGCATTGCAAATGAGAAAAAAAGGGATTGTCAGTGGCCGCGAATGAATGCAAGCATTACTAAAATATTAGGGCTATTATATGTATAATTATTATTTTGTAGCAGTGTTTTACTATAGGAATGCATTGCAAATGAGGAAAAAAGGGATTGTCAGTGGCCACGAATGAATGCAAGCATTACTAAAATATTAGGGCTATTATATGTATAATTATTATTTTGTAGCAGTGTTTTACTATAGGAATGCATTGCAAATGAGAAAAAAAGGGATTGTCAGTGGTCAGGAATGAATGCAAGCATTACTAAAAGAATAAGGCTATTATAAGTATAATTATTATTTTATAGCAGTGTTTTACTATAGGAATGCATTGCAAATGAGACAAAAAGGGATTGTCAGTGGTCAGGAATGAATGCAAGCATTACTAAAACAATAGGGCTATTATATGTAGAATTATTATTTTCTAGCAGTGTTTTACTATAGGAATGCATTGCGAATGAGGAAAAAAGGGATTGTCAGTGGCCAGGAATGAATGCAAGCATTACTTACTAAAAGAATAGGGCTATTATATGTAAAATTATTATTTTGTAGCAGTGTTTTACTATAGGAATGCATTGCAGATGAGGAAAAAAAGCGATTATCAGTGGCCGGGAATGAATGCAAGCATTACTAAAAGAATAAGGCTATTATAAGTATAATTATTATTTTCTAGCAGTGTTTTACTATAGGAATGCATTGCAAATGAGGAAGAAAGGTATTGTCAGTGGTCAGGAATGAATGCAAGCTTTACTAAAAGAATAGGGCTATTATATGTATAATTATTATTTTGTAGCAGTGTTTTACTATAGGAATGCATTGCAAATGAGGAAAAAAGGGATTGTCAGTGGTCAGGAATGAATGCAAGCTTTACTAAAAGAATAGGGCTATTATATGTAGAATTATTATTTTCTAGCAGTGATTTACTATAGGAATGCATTGCGAATGAGGAAAAATGGGATTGTCAGTGGCCAGGAATGAATGCAAGCATTACTAAAAGAATAGGGCTATTATATGTAAAATTATTATTTTGTAGCAGTGTTTTACTATAGGAATGCATTGCAGATGAGGAAAAAAAGGGATTATCAGTGGCCGGGAATGAATGCAAGCATTACTAAAGGAATAGTGCTATTATATGTATAATTATTATTTTCTAGCAGTGTTTTACTATAGGAATGCATTGCAAATGAGAAAAAAAGGGATTGTCAGTGGCCGGGAATGAATGCAAGCATTACTAAAAGAATAGGGCTATTATATGTATAATTATTATTTTATAGCAGTGTTTTACAATAGGAATGCATTGCAAATGAGGAAGAAAGGTATTGTCAGTGGTCAGGAATGAATGCAAGCTTTACTTACTAAAAGAATAGGGCTATTATATGTATAATTATTATTTTCTAGCAGTGTTTTACTATAGGAATGCATTGCAAATGAGAAAAAAAGGGATTGTCAGTGGCCGCGAATGAATGCAAGCATTACTAAAATATTAGGGCTATTATATGTATAATTATTATTTTCTAGCAGTGTTTTACTATAGGAATGCATTGCAAATGAGGAAGAAAGGTATTGTCAGTGGTCAGGAATGAATGCAAGCTTTACTAAAAGAATAGGGCTATTATATGTAAAATTATTATTTTGTAGCAGTGTTTTACTATAGGAATGCAGTGCAGATGAGGAAAAAAAGGGATTGTCAGTGGCCGGGAATGAATGCAAGCATTACTAAAAGAATAGGGCTATTATATGTATAATTATTATTTTATAGCAGTGTTTTACAATAGGAATGCATTGCAAATGAGGAAGAAAGGTATTGTCAGTGGTCAGGAATGAATGCAAGCTTTACTAAAAGAATAGGGCTATTATATGTATAATTATTATTTTGTAGCAGTGTTTTACTATAGGAATGCATTGCAAATGAGGAAAAAAGGGATTGTCAGTGGTCAGGAATGAATGCAAGCTTTACTAAAAGAATAGGGCTATTATATGTAGAATTATTATTTTCTAGCAGTGATTTACTATAGGAATGCATTGCGAATGAGGAAAAATGGGATTGTCAGTGGCCAGGAATGAATGCAAGCATTACTAAAAGAATAGGGCTATTATATGTAAAATTATTATTTTGTAGCAGTGTTTTACTATAGGAATGCATTGCAGATGAGGAAAAAAAGGGATTATCAGTGGCCGGGAATGAATGCAAGCATTACTAAAGGAATAGTGCTATTATATGTATAATTATTATTTTCTAGCAGTGTTTTACTATAGGAATGCATTGCAAATGAGAAAAAAAGGGATTGTCAGTGGCCGGGAATGAATGCAAGCATTACTAAAAGAATAGGGCTATTATATGTATAATTATTATTTTATAGCAGTGTTTTACAATAGGAATGCATTGCAAATGAGGAAGAAAGGTATTGTCAGTGGTCAGGAATGAATGCAAGCTTTACTTACTAAAAGAATAGGGCTATTATATGTATAATTATTATTTTCTAGCAGTGTTTTACTATAGGAATGCATTGCAAATGAGAAAAAAAGGGATTGTCAGTGGCCGCGAATGAATGCAAGCATTACTAAAATATTAGGGCTATTATATGTAGAATTATTATTTTCTAGCAGTGTTTTACTATAGGAATGCATTGCAAATGAGGAAGAAAGGTATTGTCAGTGGTCAGGAATGAATGCAAGCTTTACTAAAAGAATAGGGCTATTATATGTAAAATTATTATTTTGTAGCAGTGTTTTACTATAGGAATGCAGTGCAGATGAGGAAAAAAAGGGATTGTCAGTGGCCGGGAATGAATGCAAGCATTACTAAAAGAATAGGGCTATTATATGTATAATTATTATTTTATAGCAGTGTTTTACAATAGGAATGCATTGCAAATGAGGAAGAAAGGTATTGTCAGTGGTCAGGAATGAATGCAAGCTTTACTTACTAAAAGAATAGGGCTATTATATGTATAATTATTATTTTCTAGCAGTGTTTTACTATAGGAATGCATTGCAAATGAGAAAAAAAGGGATTGTCAGTGGCCGCGAATGAATGCAAGCATTACTAAAATATTAGGGCTATTATATGTATAATTATTATTTTCTAGCAGTGTTTTACTATAGGAATGCATTGCAAATGAGGAAGAAAGGTATTGTCAGTGGTCAGGAATGAATGCAAGCTTTACTAAAAGAATAGGGCTATTATATGTAAAATTATTATTTTGTAGCAGTGTTTTACTATAGGAATGCATTGCAAATGAGGAAAAAAGGGATTGTCAGTGGTCAGGAATGAATGCAAGCTTTACTAAAAGAATAGGGATATTATATGTAGAATTATTATTTTCTAGCAGTGATTTACTATAGGAATGCATTGCGAATGAGGAAAAAAGGGATTGTCAGTGGCCAGGAATGAATGCAAGCATTACTAAAAGAATAGGGCTATTATATGTATAATTATTATTTTGTAGCAGTGTTTTACTATAGGAATGCATTGCAAATGAGGAAAAAAGGGATTATCAGTGGCCGGGAATGAATGCAAGCATTACTAAAGGAATAGTGCTATTATATGTATAATTATTATTTTCTAGCAGTGTTTTACTATAGGAATGCATTGCAAATGAGGAAAAAAGGGATTGTCAGTGGTCAGGAATGAATGCAAGCTTTACTAAAAGAATAGGGCTATTATATGTATAATTATTATTTTCTAGCAGTGTTTTACTATAGGAATGCATTGCAAATGAGGAAGAAAGGTATTGTCAGTGGTCAGGAATGAATGCAAGCTTTACTTACTAAAAGAATAGGGCTATTATATGTAAAATTATTATTTTGTAGCAGTCTTTTACTATAGGAATGCATTGCAGATGAGGAAAAAAAGGGATTGTCAGTGGCCGGGAATGAATGCAAGCATTACTAAAAGAATAGGGCTATTATATGTATAATTATTATTTTATAGCAGTGTTTTACAATAGGAATGCATTGCAAATGAGGAAGAAAGGTATTGTCAGTGGTCAGGAATGAATGCAAGCTTTACTAAAAGAATAGGGCTATTATATGTAGAATTATTATTTTCTAGCAGTGATTTACTATAGGAATGCATTGCGAATGAGGAAAAAAGGGATTGTCAGTGGCCAGGAATGAATGCAAGCATTACTAAAAGAATAGGGCTATTATATGTATAATTATTATTTTGTAGCAGTGTTTTACTATAGGAATGCATTGCAAATGAGGAAAAAAGGGATTATCAGTGGCCGCGAATGAATGCAAGCATTACTAAAACAATAGGGCTATTATATGTAGAATTATTATTTTCTAGCAGTGTTTTACTATAGGAATGCATTGCGAATGAGGAAAAAAGGGATTGTCAGTGGCCAGGAATGAATGCAAGCATTACTTACTAAAAGAATAGGGCTATTATATGTAAAATTATTATTTTGTAGCAGTGTTTTACTATAGGAATGCATTGCAGATGAGGAAAAAAAGCGATTATCAGTGGCCGGGAATGAATGCAAGCATTACTAAAAGAATAGTGCTATTATATGTATAATTATTATTTTCTAGCAGTGTTTTACTATAGGAATGCATTGCAAATGAGGAAGAAAGGTATTGTCAGTGGTCAGGAATGAATGCAAGCTTTACTAAAAGAATAGGGCTATTATATGTAGAATTATTATTTTCTAGCAGTGATTTACTATAGGAATGCATTGCGAATGAGGAAAAAAGGGATTGTCAGTGGCCAGGAATGAATGCAAGCATTACTAAAAGAATAGGGCTATTATATGTATAATTATTATTTTCTAGCAGTGTTTTACTATAGGAATGCATTGCAAATGAGGAAAAAAGGGATTGTCAGTGGTCAGGAATGAATGCAAGCTTTACTAAAAGAATAGGGCTATTATATGTATAATTATTATTTTCTAGCAGTGTTTTACTATAGGAATGCATTGCAAATGAGGAAGAAAGGTATTGTCAGTGGTCAGGAATGAATGCAAGCTTTACTTACTAAAAGAATAGGGCTATTATATGTAAAATTATTATTTTGTAGCAGTCTTTTACTATAGGAATGCATTGCAGATGAGGAAAAAAAGGGATTGTCAGTGGCCGGGAATGAATGCAAGCATTACTAAAAGAATAGGGCTATTATATGTATAATTATTATTTTATAGCAGTGTTTTACAATAGGAATGCATTGCAAATGAGGAAGAAAGGTATTGTCAGTGGTCAGGAATGAATGCAAGCTTTACTTACTAAAAGAATAGGGCTATTATATGTATAATTATTATTTTCTAGCAGTGTTTTACTATAGGAATGCATTGCAAATGAGAAAAAAAGGGATTGTCAGTGGCCGCGAATGAATGCAAGCATTACTAAAATATTAGGGCTATTATATGTATAATTATTTTGTAGCAGTGTTTTACTATAGGAATGCATTGCAAATGAGGAAAAAAGGGATTGTCAGTGGCCGCGAATGAATGCAAGCATTACTAAAATATTAGGGCTATTATATGTATAATTATTATTTTGTAGCAGTGTTTTACTATAGGAATGCATTGCAAATGAGAAAAAAAGGGATTGTCAGTGGTCAGGAATGAATGCAAGCATTACTAAAAGAATAAGGCTATTATAAGTATAATTATTATTTTATAGCAGTGTTTTACTATAGGAATGCATTGCAAATGAGACAAAAAGGGATTGTCAGTGGTCAGGAATGAATGCAAGCATTACTAAAAGAATAGGGCTATTATATGTAAAATTATTATTTTGTAGCAGTGTTTTACTATAGGAATGCATTGTAAATGAGGAAGAAAGGTATTGTCAGTGGTCAGGAATGAATGCAAGCTTTACTTACTAAAAGAATAGGGCTATTATATGTAAAATTATTATTTTGTAGCAGTGTTTTACTATAGGAATGCATTGCAAATGAGTAAAAAAGGGATTGTCAGTGGCCGCGAATGAATGCAAGCATTACTAAAAGAATAGGGCTATTATATGTAGAATTATTATTTTATAGCAGTGTTTTACAATAGGAATGCATTGCAAATGAATAGAAACGGCATTGTCAGTAGCCGGGAATGAATGCAAGCATTACTAAAAGAATAGGGCTATTATATGTATAATTATTATTTTGTAGCAGTGTTTTACTATAGGAATGCATTGCAAATGAGGAAAAAAGGGATTATCAGTGGCCGCGAATGAATGCAAGCATTACTAAAACAATAGGGCTATTATATGTAGAATTATTATTTTCTAGCAGTGTTTTACTATAGGAATGCATTGCGAATGAGGAAAAAAGGGATTGTCAGTGTCCAGGAATGAATGCAAGCATTACTTACTAAAAGAATAGGGCTATTATATGTAAAATTATTATTTTGTAGCAGTGTTTTACTATAGGAATGCATTGCAGATGAGGAAAAAAAGGGATTATCAGTGGCCGCGAATGAATGCAAGCATTACTAAAAGAATAGTGCTATTATATGTATAATTATTATTTTCTAGCAGTGTTTTACTATAGGAATGCATTGCAAATGAGGAAAAAAGGGATTGTCAGTGGTCAGGAATGAATGCAAGCTTTACTAAAAGAATAGGGCTATTATATGTAGAATTATTATTTTCTAGCAGTGATTTACTATAGGAATGCATTGCGAATGAGGAAAAAAGGGATTGTCAGTGGCCAGGAATGAATGCAAGCATTACTAAAAGAATAGGGCTATTATATGTAAAATTATTATTTTGTAGCAGTGTTTTACTATAGGTATGCATTGCAGATGAGGAAAAAAAGGGATTATCAGTGGCCGGGAATGAATGCAAGCATTACTAAAAGAA
Organism: Acanthosepion lycidas; assembly: GCA_963932145.1. Taxonomy (NCBI): domain Eukaryota; kingdom Metazoa; phylum Mollusca; class Cephalopoda; order Sepiida; family Sepiidae; genus Acanthosepion; species Acanthosepion lycidas. The sequence goes on along the minus strand of OZ010577.1, from coordinate 22,912,500 downwards.
TAGTGCTATTATATGTATAATTATTATTTTCTAGCAGTGTTTTACTATAGGAATGCATTGCAAATGAGGAAGAAAGGTATTGTCAGTGGTCAGGAATGAATGCAAGCTTTACTAAAAGAATAGGGCTATTATATGTATAATTATTATTTTATAGCAGTGTTTTACAATAGGAATGCATTGCAAATGAGGAAGAAAGGTATTGTCAGTGGTCAGGAATGAATGCAAGCTTTACTTACTAAAAGAATAGGGCTATTATATGTAAAATTATTATTTTGTAGCAGTGTTTTACTATAGGAATGCATTGCAAATGAGGAAAAAAGGGATTGTCAGTGGTCAGGAATGAATGCAAGCTTTACTAAAAGAATAGGGCTATTATATGTATAATTATTATTTTCTAGCAGTGTTTTACTATAGGAATGCATTGCAAATGAGGAAGAAAGGTATTGTCAGTGGTCAGGAATGAATGCAAGCTTTACTTACTAAAAGAATAGGGCTATTATATGTATAATTATTATTTTCTAGCAGTGTTTTACTATAGGAATGCATTGCAAATGAGAAAAAAAGGAATTGTCAGTGGCCGCGAATGAATGCAAGCGTTACTAAAATATTAGGGCTATTATATGTATAATTATTATTTTGTAGCAGTGTTTTACTATAGGAATGCATTGCAAATGAGGAAAAAAGGGATTGTCAGTGGCCACGAATGAATGCAAGCATTACTAAAATATTAGGGCTATTATATGTATAATTATTATTTTGTAGCAGTGTTTTACTATAGGAATGCATTGCAAATGAGAAAAAAAGGGATTGTCAGTGGTCAGGGATGAATGCAAGCATTACTAAAAGAAAAAGGCTATTATAAGTATAATAATTATTTTTTATAGCAGTGTTTTACTATAGGAATGCATTGCAAATGAGACAAAAAGGGATTGTCAGTGGTCAGGAATGAATGCAAGCATTACTAAAAAAATAGGGCTATTATATGTAAAATTATTATTTTGTAACAGTGTTTTACTATAGGAATGCATTGCAGATGAGGAAAAAAAGGGTTTGTCAGTGGTCAGGAATGAATGCAAGCATTACTAAAGAAATAGGGCTATTATATGTAGAATTATTATTTTATAGCAGTGTTTTACTATAGGAATGCATTGCAAATGAGGAACAAAGGTATTGTCAGTGGTCAGGAATGAATGCAAGCTTTACTTACTAAAAGAATAGGGCTTTTATATGTAGAATTATTATTTTATAGCAGTGTTTTACTATAGGAATGCATTGCGAAAGATGAAAAAAAGGATTGTCAGTGGCCGCGAATGAATGCAAGCATTACTAAAAGAATAGGGCTATTATATGTATAATTATTATTTTCTAGCAGTGTTTTACTATAGGAATGCATTGCAGATGAGGAAAAAAAGGGTTTGTCAGTGGCCAGGAATGAATGCAAGCATTACTAAAGGAATAGGGCTATTATATGTAAAATTATTATTTTATAGCAGTGTTTTACTACAGGAATGCATTGCAAATGAGGAAGAAAGGTATTGTCAGTGGTCAGGAATGAATGCAAGCTTTACTTACTAAAAGAATAGGGCTTTTATATGTAGAATTATTATTTTATAGCAGTGTTTTACTATAGGAATGCATTGCAAATGAAGAGAAACGGCATTGTCTGTAGCCGGGAATGAATGCAAGCATTACTAAAAGAATAAGGCTATTATAAGTATAATTATTATTTTATAGCAGTGTTTTACTATAGGAATGCATTGCAAATGAGGAAAAAAGGGATTGTCATTGGTCAGGAATGAATGCAAGCATTACTAAAATAATAGGGCTATTATATGTATAATTATTATTTTGTAGCAGTGTTTTACTATAGGAATGCATTGCAAATGAGACAAAAAGGGATTGTCAGTGGTCAGGAATGAATGCAAGCATTACTAAAAGAATAGGGCTATTATATGTAAAATTATTATTTTGTAGCAGTGTTTTACTATAGGAATGCATTGCAGATGAGGAAAAAAAGGGTTTGTCAGTGGCCAGGAATGAATGCAAGCATTACTAAAGGAATAGGGCTATTATATGTAGAATTATTATTTTGTAGCAGTGTTTTACTATAGGAATACATTGCAAATGAGGAAGAAAGGTATTGTCAGTGGTCAGGAATGAATGCAAGCTTTACTTACTAAAAGAATAGGGCTTTTATATGTAGAATTATTATTTTATAGCAGTGTTTTACTATAGGAATGCATTGCAAATGAAGAGAAACGGCATTGTCTGTAGCCGGGAATGAATGCAAGCATTACTAAAAGAATAAGGCTATTATAAGTATAATTATTATTTTATAGCAGTGTTTTACTATAGGAATGCATTGCAAATGAGACAAAAAGGGATTGTCAGTGGTCAGGAATGAATGCAAGCATTACTAAAATAATAGGGCTATTATATGTATAATTATTATTTTGTAGCAGTGTTTTACTATAGGAATGTATTGCAAATGATGAAAATGCATTGTCAATGGCCGCGAATGAATGCAAGCATTACTAAAAGAATAGGGCTATTATATGTATAATTATTATTTTGTAGCAGTGTTTTACTATAGGAATGCATTGCAGATGAGGAAAAAAAGGGATTGTCAGTGGCCGGAATGAATGCAAGCATTACTAAAAGAATAGGGCTATTATATGTAGAATTATTATTTCACAGCAGTGTTTTACTATAGGAATGCATTGCAAATGAGAAAAAAAGGGATTGTCAGTGGCCGCGAATGAATGCAAGCATTACTATAAGAATAGGGCTATTATATGTAGAATTATTATTTTCTAGCAGTGTTTTACTATAGGAATGCATTGCAAATGAGGAAGAAAGGTATTGTCAGTGGTCAGGAATGAATGCAAGCTTTTCTTCCTAAAAGAATAGGGCTATTATATGTAGAATTATTATTTTCTAGCAGTGTTTTACTATAGGAATGCATTGCAAATGAGGAAGAAAGGTATTGTCAGTGGTCAGGAATGAATGCAAGCTTTTCTTACTAAAAGAATAGTGCTATTATATGTATAATTATTATTTTCTAGCAGTGTTTTACTATAAGAATGGATTGCAAATGAGGAAGAAAGGTATTGTCAGTGGTCAGGAATGAATGCAAGCTTTACTCACTAAAAGAATAGGGCTATTATATATAAAATTATTATTTTGTAGCAGTGTTTTACTATAGGAATGCATTGCAAATGAGGAAGAAAGGTATTGTCAGTGGTCAGGAATGAATGCAAGCTTTACTAAAAGAATAGGGCTATTATATGTATAATTATTATTTTCTAGCAGTGTTTTACTATAGGAATGCATTGCAAATGAGGAAAAAAGGGATTGTCAGTGGCCGGGAATGAATGCAAGATTTACTAAAAGAATAGGGCTATTATATGTAGAATTATTATTTTCTTGCAGTGTTTTACTATAGGAATGCATTGCAAATGAGGAAGAAAGGTATTGTCAGTGGTCAGGAATGAATGCAAGCTTTACTTCCTAAAAGAATAGGGCTATTATATGTAAAATTATTATTTTGTAGCAGTGTTTTACTATAGGAATGCATTGCAGATAAGGAAAAAAAGGGATTGTCAGTGGCCGGGAATGAATGCAAGCATTACTAAAAGAATAGGGCTATTATATGTATAATTATTATTTTCTAGCAGTGTTTTACTATAGGAATGCATTGCAAATGAGAAAAAAAGGGATTGTCAGTGGCCGCGAATGAATGCAAGCATTACTAAAAGAATAAGGCTATTATAAGTATAATTATTATTTTCTAGCAGTGTTTTACTATAGGAATGCATTGCAAATGAGGAAGAAAGGTATTGTCAGTGGTCAGGAATGAATGCAAGCTTTACTTACTAAAAGAATAGGGCTATTATATGTAGAATTATTATTTTATAGCAGTGTTTTACTATAGTAATGCATTGCAAATGAATAGAAACGTCATTTTCAGTAGCCGGGAATGAATGCAAGCATTACTAAAAGAATAGTGCTATTATATGTATAATTATTATTTTCTAGCAGTGTTTTACTATAGGAATGCATTGCAGATGAGGAAAAAAAGGGATTGTCAGTGGCCGGAATGAATGCAAGCATTACTAAAAGAATAGGGCTATTATATGTAGAATTATTATTTCACAGCAGTGTTTTACTATAGGAATGCATTGCAAATGAGAAAAAAAGGGATTGTCAGTGGCCGCGAATGAATGCAAGCATTACTATAAGAATAGGGCTATTATATGTAGAATTATTATTTTCTAGCAGTGTTTTACTATAGGAATGCATTGCAAATGAGGAAGAAAGGTATTGTCAGTGGTCAGGAATGAATGCAAGCTTTTCTTACTAAAAGAACAGGGCTATTATATGTAGAATTATTATTTTATAGCAGTGTTTTACTATAGGAATGCATTGCAAATGAGGAAGAAAGGTATTGTCAGTGGTCAGGAATGAATGCAAGCTTTACTTACTAAAAGAATAAGGCTATTATATGTAGAATTATTATTTTATAGCAGTGTTTTACTATAGGAATGCATTGCAAATGAGTAAAAAATGGATTGTCAGTGGCCGCGAATGAATGCAAGCATTACTAAAAGAATAGGGCTATTATATGTAAAATTATTATTTTGTAGCAGTGTTTTACTATAGGAATGCATTGCAGATGAGGAAAAAAAGGGTTTGTCAGTGGCCAGGAATGAATGCAAGCATTACTAAAAGAATAGTGCTATTATATGTATAATTATTATTTTCTAGCAGTGTTTTACTATAAGAATGGATTGCAAATGAGGAAGAAAGGTATTGTCAGTGGTCAGGAATGAATGCAAGCTTTACTCACTAAAAGAATAGGGCTATTATATATAAAATTATTATTTTGTAGCAGTGTTTTACTATAGGAATGCATTGCAAATGAGGAAGAAAGGTATTGTCAGTGGTCAGGAATGAATGCAAGCTTTACTAAAAGAATAGGGCTATTATATGTATAATTATTATTTTCTAGCAGTGTTTTACTATAGGAATGCATTGCAAATGAGGAAAAAAGGGATTGTCAGTGGCCGGGAATGAATGCAAGCTTTACTAAAAGAATAGGGCTATTATATGTAGAATTATTATTTTCTTGCAGTGTTTTACTATAGGAATGCATTGCAAATGAGGAAGAAAGGTATTGTCAGTGGTCAGGAATGAATGCAAGCTTTACTTACTAAAAGAATAGGGCTATTATATGTAAAATTATTATTTTGTAGCAGTGTTTTACTATAGGAATGCATTGCAGATGAGGAAAAAAACGGATTGTCAGTGGCCGGGAATGAATGCAAGCATTACTAAAAGAATAGTGCTATTATATGTATAATTATTATTTTCTAGCTGTGTTTTACTATAGGAATGCATTGCAGATGAGGAAAAAAAGGGTTTATCAGTGGCCGGGAATGAATGCAAGCATTACTAAAAGAATAGTGCTATTATATGTATAATTATTATTTTCTAGCAGTGTTTTACTATAGGAATGCATTGCAAATGAGGAAGAAAGGTATTGTCAGTGGTCAGGAATGAATGCAAGCTTTACTTACTAAAAGAATAGGGCTATTATATGTAGAATTATTATTTTATAGCAGTGTTTTACTATAGTAATGCATTGCAAATGAATAGAAACGTCATTTTCAGTAGCCGGGAATGAATGCAAGCATTACTAAAAGAATAGTGCTATTATATGTATAATTATTATTTTCTAGCAGTGTTTTACTATAGGAATGCATTGCAGATGAGGAAAAAAAGGGATTGTCAGTGGCCGGAATGAATGCAAGCATTACTAAAAGAATAGGGCTATTATATGTAGAATTATTATTTCACAGCAGTGTTTTACTATAGGAATGCATTGCAAATGAGAAAAAAAGGGATTGTCAGTGGCCGCGAATGAATGCAAGCATTACTATAAGAATAGGGCTATTATATGTAGAATTATTATTTTCTAGCAGTGTTTTACTATAGGAATGCATTGCAAATGAGGAAGAAAGGTATTGTCAGTGGTCAGGAATGAATGCAAGCTTTTCTTACTAAAAGAATAGGGCTATTATATGTAGAATTATTATTTTATAGCAGTGTTTTACTATAGGAATGCATTGCAAATGAGGAAGAAAGGTATTGTCAGTGGTCAGGAATGAATGCAAGCTTTACTTACTAAAAGAATAAGGCTATTATATGTAGAATTATTATTTTATAGCAGTGTTTTACTATAGGAATGCATTGCAAATGAGTAAAAAATGGATTGTCAGTGGCCGCGAATGAATGCAAGCATTACTAAAAGAATAGGGCTATTATATGTAAAATTATTATTTTGTAGCAGTGTTTTACTATAGGAATGCATTGCAGATGAGGAAAAAAAGGGTTTGTCAGTGGCCAGGAATGAATGCAAGCATTACTAAAAGAATAGTGCTATTATATGTATAATTATTATTTTCTAGCAGTGTTTTACTATAAGAATGGATTGCAAATGAGGAAGAAAGGTATTGTCAGTGGTCAGGAATGAATGCAAGCTTTACTAAAAGAATAGGGCTATTATATGTAGAATTATTATTTTCTTGCAGTGTTTTACTATAGGAATGCATTGCAAATGAGGAAGAAAGGTATTGTCAGTGGTCAGCAATGAATGCAAGCTTTACTTACTAAAAGAATAGGGCTATTATATGTAAAATTATTATTTTGTAGCAGTGTTTTACTATAGGAATGCATTGCAGATGAGGAAAAAAAGGGATTGTCAGTGGCCGGGAATGAATGCAAGCATTACTAAAAGAATAGTGCTATTATATGTATAATTATTATTTTCTAGCAGTGTTTTACTATAGGAATGCATTGCAGATGAGGAAAAAAAGGGATTATCAGTGGCCGGGAATGAATGCAAGCATTACTAAAAGAATAGTGCTATTATATGTATAATTATTATTTTCTAGCAGTGTTTTACTATAGGAATGCATTGCAAATGAGGAAGAAAGGTATTGTCAGTGGTCAGGAATGAATGCAAGCTTTACTTACTAAAGGAATAGGGCTATTATATGTAGAATTATTATTTTATAGCAGTGTTTTACTATAGGAATGCATTGCAAATGAAGAGAAACGGCATTGTCTGTAGCCGGGAATGAATGCAAGCATTACTAAAAAATAGGGCTATTATATGTAGAATTATTATTTTCTTGCAGTGTTTTACTATAGGAATGCATTGCAAATGAGAAAAAAAGGGATTGTCAGTGGCCGCGAATGAATGCAAGCATTACTAAAAGAATAAGGCTATTATAAGTATAATTATTATTTTATAGCAGTGTTTTACTATAGGAATGCATTGCAAATGAGGAAGAAAGGTATTGTCAGTGGTCAGGAATGAATGCAAGCTTTACTTACTAAAAGAATAGGGCTATTATATGTAGAATTATTATTTTATAGCAGTGTTTTACTATAGTAATGCATTGCAAATGAATAGAAACGTCATTTTCAGTAGCCGGGAATGAATGCAAGTATTACTAAAAGAATAGTGCTATTATATGTATAATTATTATTTTCTAGCAGTGTTTTACTATAGGAATGCATTGCAGATGAGGAAAAAAAGGGATTGTCAGTGGCCGGAATGAATGCAAGCATTACTAAAAGAATAGGGCTATTATATGTAGAATTATTATTTCACAGCAGTGTTTTACTATAGGAATGCATTGCAAATGAGCAAAAAAGGGATTGTCAGTGGCCGCGAATGAATGCAAGCATTACTATAAGAATAGGGCTATTATATGTAGAATTATTATTTTCTAGCAGTGTTTTACTATAGGAATGCATTGCAAATGAGGAAGAAAGGTATTGTCAGTGGTCAGGAATGAATGCAAGCTTTTCTTACTAAAAGAATAGGGCTATTATATGTAGAATTATTATTTTATAGCAGTGTTTTACTATAGGAATGCATTGCAAATGAGGAAGAAAGGTATTGTCAGTGGTCAGGAATGAATGCAAGCTTTACTTACTAAAAGAATAAGGCTATTATATGTAGAATTATTATTTTATAGCAGTGTTTTACTATAGGAATGCATTGCAAATGAGTAAAAAATGGATTGTCAGTGGCCGCGAATGAATGCAAGCATTACTAAAAGAATAGGGCTATTATATGTAAAATTATTATTTTGTAGCAGTGTTTTACTATAGGAATGCATTGCAGATGAGGAAAAAAAGGGTTTGTCAGTGGCCAGGAATGAATGCAAGCATTACTAAAAGAATAGTGCTATTATATGTATAATTATTATTTTCTAGCAGTGTTTTACTATAAGAATGGATTGCAAATGAGGAAGAAAGGTATTGTCAGTGGTCAGGAATGAATGCAAGCTTTACTCACTAAAAGAATAGGGCTATTATATATAAAATTATTATTTTGTAGCAGTGTTTTACTATAGGAATGCATTGCAAATGAGGAAGAAAGGTATTGTCAGTGGTCAGGAATGAATGCAAGCTTTACTAAAAGAATAGGGCTATTATATGTATAATTATTATTTTCTAGCAGTGTTTTACTATAGGAATGCATTGCAAATGAGGAAAAAAGGGATTGTCAGTGGCCGGGAATGAATGCAAGCTTTACTAAAAGAATAGGGCTATTATATGTAGAATTATTATTTTCTTGCAGTGTTTTACTATAGGAATGCATTGCAAATGAGGAAGAAAGGTATTGTCAGTGGTCAGGAATGAATGCAAGCTTTACTTACTAAAAGAATAGGGCTATTATATGTAAAATTATTATTTTGTAGCAGTGTTTTACTATAGGAATGCATTGCAGATGAGGAAAAAAAGGGATTGTCAGTGGCCGGGAATGAATGCAAGCATTACTAAAAGAATAGTGCTATTATATGTATAATTATTATTTTCTAGCAGTGTTTTACTATAGGAATGCATTGCAGATGAGGAAAAAAAGGGATTATCAGTGGCCGGGAATGAATGCAAGCATTACTAAATGAATAGTGCTATTATATGTATAATTATTATTTTCTAGCAGTGTTTTACTATAGGAATGCATTGCAAATGAGGAAGAAAGGTATTGTCAGTGGTCAGGAATGAATGCAAGCTTTACTTACTAAAAGAATAGGGCTATTATATGTAGAATTATTATTTTATAGCAGTGTTTTACTATAGGAATGCATTGCAAATGAAGAGAAACGGCATTGTCTGTAGCCGGGAATGAATGCAAGCATTACTAAAAGAATAGGTCTATTATATGTATAATTATTATTTTCTTGCAGTGTTTTACTATAGGAATGCATTGCAAATGAGAAAAAAAGGGATTGTCAGTGGCCGCGAATGAATGCAAGCATTACTAAAAGAATAAGGCTATTATAAGTATAATTATTATTTTATAGCAGTGTTTTACTATAGGAATGCATTGCAAATGAGGAAGAAAGGTATTGTCAGTGGTCAGGAATGAATGCAAGCTTTACTTACTAAAAGAATAGGGCTATTATATGTAGAATTATTATTTTATAGCAGTGTTTTACTATAGTAATGCATTGCAAATGAATAGAAACGTCATTGTCAGTAGCCGGGAATGAATGCAAGCATTACTAAAAGAATAAGGCTATTATAAGTATAATTATTATTTTGTAGCAGTGTTTTACTATAGGAATGCATTGCAAATGAGGAAAAAAGGGATCGTCAGTGGTCAGGAATGAATGCAAGCATTACTAAAAGAATAGGGCTATTATATGTAAAATTATTATTTTGTAGCAGTGTTTTACTATAGGAATGCTTTGCAGATGAGGAAAAAAAGGGTTTGTCAGTGGCCAGGAATGAATGCAAGCATTACTAAAAGAATAGGGCTATTATATGTAGAATTATTATTTTCTAGCAGTGTTTTACTATAGGAATGCATTGCGAATGAAGAAAAAAGGGATTGTCAGTGGCCAGGAATGAATGCAAGCTTTACTTACTAAAAGGATAGGGCTATTATATGTATAATTATTATTTTGTAGCAGTGTTTTACTATAGGAATGCATTGCAAATGAAGAGAAACGGCATTGTCTGTAGCCGGGAATGAATGCAAGCATTACTAAAAGGATAGGGCTATTATATGTATAATTATTATTTTGTAGCAGTGTTTTACTATAGGAATGCATTGCAAATGAGGAAGAAAGGTATTGTCAGTGGTCAGGAATGAATGCAAGCTTTACTAAAAGAATAGGGCTATTATATGTAAAATTATTATTTTGTAGCAGTGTTTTACTATAGGAATGCATTGCAAATGAGGAAAAAAAGGGATTGTCAGTGGCCGGAATGAATGCAAGCATTACTAAAAGAATAGGGCTATTATATGTAGAATTATTATTTTACAGCAGTGTTTTACTATAGGAATGCATTGCAAATGAGAAAAAAAGGGATTGTCAGTGGCCGCGAATGAATGAAAGCATTACTATAAGAATAGGGCTATTATATGTAGAATTATTATTTTCTAGCAGTGTTTTACTATAGGAATGCATTGCAAATGAGGAAGAAAAGTATTGTCAGTGGCCAGGAATGAATGCAAGCTTTTTTTACTAAAAGAATAGGGCGATTATATGTAGAATTTTTATTTTATAGCAGTGTTTTACTATAGGAATGCATTGCAAATGAGGAAGAAAGGTATTGTCAGTGGTCAGGAATGAATGCAAGCTTTACTTACTAAAAGAATAAGGCTATTATATGTAGAATTATTATTTTATAGCAGTGTTTTACTATAGGAATGCATTGCAAATGAGTAAAAAATGGATTGTCAGTGGCCGCGAATGAATGCAAGCATTACTAAAAGAATAGGGCTATTATATGTAAAATTATTATTTTGTAGCAGTGTTTTACTATAGGAATGCATTGCAGATGAGGAAAAAAAGGGTTTGTCAGTGGCCAGGAATGAATGCAAGCATTACTAAAAGAATAGGCCTTTTATATGTAGAATTATTATTTTATAGCAGTGTTTTACTATAGGAATGCATAGCAAATGAGGAAGAAAGTTATTGTCAGTGGTCAGGAATGAATGCAAGCTTTACTTACTAAAAGAATAGGGCTATTATATGTAAAATTATTATTTTGTAGCAGTGTTTTACTATAGGAATGCATTGCAAATGAGTAAAAAAGGGATTATCAGTGGCCGGGAATGAATGCAAGCATTACTAAAAGAATAGGGCTATTATATGTAGAATTATTATTTTCTAGCAGTGTTTTACTATAGGAATGCATTGCGAATGAGGAAAAAAGGGATTGTCAGTGGCCAGGAATGAATGCAATCATTACTAAAAGAATAGGGCTATTATATGTATAATTATTATTTTGTAGCAGTGTTTTACTATAGGAATGCATTGCAAATGAGTAAAAAAGGGATTGTCAGTGGCCGCGAATGAATGCAAGCATTACTAAAAGAATAGGGCTATTATATGTAGAATTATTATTTTCTAGCAGTGTTTTACTATAGGAATGCATTGCGAATGAGGAAAAAAGGGATTGTCAGTGGCCAGGAATGAATGCAAGCATTACTAAAAGAATAGGGCTATTATATGTAGAATTATTATTTTGTAGCAGTGTTTTACTATAGGAATGCATTGCAACTGAGTAAAAAAGGGATTGTCAGTGGCCGCGAATGAATGCAAGCATTACTAAAAGAATAGGGCTATTATATGTAGAATTATTATTTTCTAGCAGTGTTTTACTATAGGAATGCATTCCGAATGAGGAAAAAAGGGATTGTCAGTGGCCAGGAATGAATGCAAGCATTACTAAAAGAATAGGGCTATTATATGTATAATTATTATTTTGTAGCAGTGTTTTACTATAGGAATGCATTGCAAATGAGAAAAAAAGGGATTGTCAGTGGCCGCGAATGAATGCAAGCATTACTAAAAGAATAGGGCTATTACATGTAGAATTATTATTTTCTAGCAGTGTTTTACTATAGGAATGCATTGCAAATGAGGAAAAAAGGGATTGTCAGTGGCCGCGAATTAATGCAAGTATTACTAAAAGAATAGGGCTTTTATATGTAGAATTATTATTTTATAGCAGTGTTTTACTATAGGAATGCATTGCAAATGACGAAGAAAGGTATTGTCAGTGGTCAGAAATGAATGCAAGCTTTACTTACTAAAAGAATAGGGCTATTATATGTAAAATTATTATTTTGTAGCAGTGTTTTACTATAGGAATGCATTGCAGATGAGGAAGAAAAGGGATTGTCAGTGGCCCCGAATGAATGCAAGCAGTACTAAAAGAATAGGGCTATTATATGTATAATTATTATTTTGTAGCAGTGTTTTACTATAGGAATGTATTGCAAATGATGAAAATGCATTGTCAGTGGCCGCGAATGAATGCAAGCATTACTAAAAGAATAGGGCTATTATATGTATAATTATTATTTTGTAGCAGTGTTTTACTATAGGAATGCATTGCAGATGAGGAAAAAAAGGGATTGTCAGTGGCCGGAATGAATGCAAGCATTACTAAAAGAATAGGGCTATTATATGTAGAATTATTATTTCACAGCCGTGTTTTACTATAGGAATGCATTGCAAATGAGAAAAAAAGGGATTGTCAGTGGCCGCGAATGAATGCAAGCATTACTATAAGAATAGGGCTATTATATGTAGAATTATTATTTTCTAGCAGTGTTTTACTATAGGAATGCATTGCAAATGAGGAAGAAAGGTATTGTCAGTGGTCAGGAATGAATGCAAGCTTTACTCACTAAAAGAATAGGGCTATTATATATAAAATTATTATTTTGTAGCAGTGTTTTACTATAGGAATGCATTGCAAATGAGGAAGAAAGGTATTGTCAGTGGTCAGGAATGAATGCAAGCTTTACTAAAAGAATAGGGCTATTATATGTATAATTATTATTTTCTAGCAGTGTTTTACTATAGGAATGCATTGCAAATGAGGAAAAAAGGGATTGTCAGTGGCCGGGAATGAATGCAAGCTTTACTAAAAGAATAGGGCTATTATATGTAGAATTATTATTTTCTTGCAGTGTTTTACTATAGGAATGCATTGTAAATGAGGAAGAAAGGTATTGTCAGTGGTCAGGAATGAATGGAAGCTTTACTTACTAAAAGAATAGGGCTATTATATGTAAAATTATTATTTTGTAGCAGTGTTTTACTATAGGAATGCATTGCAGATGAGGAAAAAAAGGGATTGTCAGTGGCCGGGAATGAATGCAAGCATTACTAAAAGAATAGTCCTATTATATGTATAATTATTATTTTCTAGCAGTGTTTTACTATAGGAATGCATTGCAGATGAGGAAAAAAAGGGATTATCAGTGGCCGGGAATGAATGCAAGCATTACTAAAAGAATAGTGCTATTATATGTATAATTATTATTTTCTTGCAGTGTTTTACTGTAGGAATGCATTGCAAATGAGAAAAAAAGGGATTGTCAGTTGCCGCGAATGAATGCAAGCATTACTAAAAGAATAAGGCTATTATAAGTATAATTATTATTTTGTAGCAGTGTTTTACTATAGGAATGCATTGCAAATGAGGAAAAAAGGGATCGTCAGTGGTCAGGAATGAATGCAGGCATTACTAAAAGAATAGGGCTATTATATGTAAAATTATTATTTTGTAGCAGTGTTTTACTATAGGAATGCTTTGCAGATGAGGAAAAAAAGTGTTTGTCAGTGGCCAGGAATGAATGCAAGCATTACTAAAAGAATAGGGCTATTATATGTAGAATTATTATTGTCTAGCAGTGTTTTACTATAGGAATGCATTGCGAATGAGGAAAAAAGGGATTGTCAGTGGCCAGGAATGAATGCAAGCTTTACTTACTAAAAGAATAGGGCTATTATATGTAAAATTATTATTTTCTAGCAGTGTTTTACTATAGGAATGCATTGCAAATGAAGAGAAACGGCATTGTCTGTAGCCGGGAATGAATGCAAGCATTACTAAAAGGATAGGGCTATTATATGTATAATTATTATTTTGTAGCAGTGTTTTACTATAGGAATGCATTGCAAATGAGTAAAAAAGGGATTGTCAGTGGCCGCGAATGAATGCAAGCATTACTAAAAGAATAGGGCTATTATATGTAGAATTATTATTTTCTAGCAGTGTTTTACTATAGGAATGCATTGCGAATGAGGGAAAAAGGGATTGTCAGTGGCCAGGAATGAATGCAAGCTTTACTTACTAAAAGAATAGGGCTATTATATGTAAAATTATTATTTTATAGCAGTGCTTTACTATAGGAATGCATTGCAAATGAAGAGAAACGGCATTGTCTGTAGCCGGGAATGAATGCAAGCATTACTAAAAGGATAGGGCTATTATATGTATAATTATTATTTTGTAGCAGTGTTTTACTATAGGAATGCATTGCAAATGAGGAAGAAAGGTATTGTCAGTGGTCAGGAATGAATGCAAGCTTTACTAAAAGAATAGGGCTATTATATGTAAAATTATTATTTTGTAGCAGTGTTTTACTATAGGAATGCATTGCAAATGAGGAAAAAAAGGGATTGTCAGTGGCCGGAATGAATGCAAGCATTACTAAAAGAATAGGGCTATTATATGTAGAATTATTATTTTACAGCAGTGTTTTACTATAGGAATGCATTGCAAATGAGAAAAAAAGGGATTGTCAGTGGCCGCGAATGAATGCAAGCATTACTATAAGAATAGGGCTATTATATGTAGAATTATTATTTTCTAGCAGTGTTTTACTATAGGAATGCATTGCAAATGAGGAAGAAAAGTATTGTCAGTGGTCAGGAATGAATGCAAGCTTTTTTTACTAAAAGAATAGGGCGATTATATGTAGAATTTTTATTTTATAGCAGTGTTTTACTATAGGAATGCATTGCAAATGAGGAAGAAAGGTATTGTCAGTGGTCAGGAATGAATGCAAGCTTTACTTACTAAAAGAATAAGGCTATTATATGTAGAATTATTATTTTATAGCAGTCTTTTACTATAGGAATGCATTGCAAATGAGTAAAAAATGGATTGTCAGTGGCCGCGAATGAATGCAAGCATTACTAAAAGAATAGGGCTATTATATGTAAAATTATTATTTTGTAGCAGTGTTTTACTATAGGAATGCATTGCAGATGAGGAAAAAAAGGGTTTGTCAGTGGCCAGGAATGAATGCAAGCATTACTAAAAGAATAGGCCTTTTATATGTAGAATTATTATTTTATAGCAGTGTTTTACTATAGGAATGCATAGCAAATGAGGAAGAAAGTTATTGTCAGTGGTCAGGAATGAATGCAAGCTTTACTTACTAAAAGAATAGGGCTATTATATGTAAAATTATTATTTTGTAGCAGTGTTTTACTATAGGAATGCATTGCAAATGAGTAAAAAAGGGATTATCAGTGGCCGGGAATGAATGCAAGCATTACTAAAAGAATAGGGCTATTATATGTAGAATTATTATTTTCTAGCAGTGTTTTACTATAGGAATGCATTGCGAATGAGGAAAAAAGGGATTGTCAGTGGCCAGGAATGAATGCAATCATTACTAAAAGAATAGGGCTATTATATGTATAATTATTATTTTGTAGCAGTGTTTTACTATAGGAATGCATTGCAAATGAGTAAAAAAGGGATTGTCAGTGGCCGCGAATCAATGCAAGCATTACTAAAAGAATAGGGCTATTATATGTAGAATTATTATTTTCTAGCAGTGTTTTACTATAGGAATGCATTGCGAATGAGGAAAAAAGGGATTGTCAGTGGCCAGGAATGAATGCAAGCATTACTAAAAGAATAGGGCTATTATATGTAGAATTATTATTTTGTAGCAGTGTTTTACTATAGGAATGCATTGCAAATGAGTAAAAAAGGGATTGTCAGTGGCCGCGAATGAATGCAAGCATTACTAAAAGAATAGGGCTATTATATGTAGAATTATTATTTTCTAGCAGTGTTTTACTATAGGAATGCATTCCGAATGAGGAAAAAAGGGATTGTCAGTGGCCAGGAATGAATGCAAGCATTACTAAAAGAATAGGGCTATTATATGTATAATTATTATTTTGTAGCAGTGTTTTACTATAGGAATGCATTGCAAATGAGAAAAAAAGGGATTGTCAGTGGCCGCGAATGAATGCAAGCATTACTAAAAGAATAGTGCTATTATATGTAGAATTATTATTTTCTAGCAGTGTTTTACTATAGGAATGCATTGCAAATGAGGAAAAAAGGGATTGTCAGTGGCCGCGAATTAATGCAAGTATTACTAAAAGAATAGGGCTTTTATATGTAGAATTATTATTTTATAGCAGTGTTTTACTATAGGAATGCATTGCAAATGACGAAGAAAGGTATTGTCAGTGGTCAGAAATGAATGCAAGCTTTACTTACTAAAAGAATAGGGCTATTATATGTAAAATTATTATTTTGTAGCAGTGTTTTACTATAGGAATGCATTGCAGATGAGGAAGAAAAGGGATTGTCAGTGGCCCCGAATGAATGCAAGCAGTACTAAAAGAATAGGGCTATTATATGTATAATTATTATTTTGTAGCAGTGTTTTACTATAGGAATGTATTGCAAATGATGAAAATGCATTGTCAGTGGCCGCGAATGAATGCAAGCATTACTAAAAGAATAGGGCTATTACATGTATAATTATTATTTTGTAGCAGTGTTTTACTATAGGAATGCATTGCAGATGAGGAAAAAAAGGGATTGTCAGTGGCCGGAATGAATGCAAGCATTACTAAAAGAATAGGGCTATTATATGTAGAATTATTATTTCACAGCCGTGTTTTACTATAGGAATGCATTGCAAATGAGAAAAAAAGGGATTGTCAGTGGCCGCGAATGAATGCAAGCATTACTATAAGAATAGGGCTATTATATGTAGAATTATTATTTTCTAGCAGTGTTTTACTATAGGAATGCATTGCAAATGAGGAAGAAAGGTATTGTCAGTGGTCAGGAATGAATGCAAGCTTTACTCACTAAAAGAATAGGGCTATTATATATAAAATTATTATTTTGTAGCAGTGTTTTACTATAGGAATGCATTGCAAATGAGGAAGAAAGGTATTGTCAGTGGTCAGGAATGAATGCAAGCTTTACTAAAAGAATAGGGCTATTATATGTATAATTATTATTTTCTAGCAGTGTTTTACTATAGGAATGCATTGCAAATGAGGAAAAAAGGGATTGTCAGTGGCCGGGAATGAATGCAAGCTTTACTAAAAGAATAGGGCTATTATATGTAGAATTATTATTTTCTTGCAGTGTTTTACTATAGGAATGCATTGTAAATGAGGAAGAAAGGTATTGTCAGTGGTCAGGAATGAATGGAAGCTTTACTTACTAAAAGAATAGGGCTATTATATGTAAAATTATTATTTTGTAGCAGTGTTTTACTATAGGAATGCATTGCAGATGAGGAAAAAAAGGGATTGTCAGTGGCCGGGAATGAATGCAAGCATTACTAAAAGAATAGTCCTATTATATGTATAATTATTATTTTCTAGCAGTGTTTTACTATAGGAATGCATTGCAGATGAGGAAAAAAAGGGATTATCAGTGGCCGGGAATGAATGCAAGCATTACTAAAAGAATAGTGCTATTATATGTATAATTATTATTTTCTTGCAGTGTTTTACTGTAGGAATGCATTGCAAATGAGAAAAAAAGGGATTGTCAGTTGCCGCGAATGAATGCAAGCATTACTAAAAGAATAAGGCTATTATAAGTATAATTATTATTTTGTAGCAGTGTTTTACTATAGGAATGCATTGCAAATGAGGAAAAAAGGGATCGTCAGTGGTCAGGAATGAATGCAGGCATTACTAAAAGAATAGGGCTATTATATGTAAAATTATTATTTTGTAGCAGTGTTTTACTATAGGAATGCTTTGCAGATGAGGAAAAAAAGTGTTTGTCAGTGGCCAGGAATGAATGCAAGCATTACTAAAAGAATAGGGCTATTATATGTAGAATTATTATTGTCTAGCAGTGTTTTACTATAGGAATGCATTGCGAATGAGGAAAAAAGGGATTGTCAGTGGCCAGGAATGAATGCAAGCTTTACTTACTAAAAGAATAGGGCTATTATATGTAAAATTATTATTTTCTAGCAGTGTTTTACTATAGGAATGCATTGCAAATGAAGAGAAACGGCATTGTCTGTAGCCGGGAATGAATGCAAGCATTACTAAAAGGATAGGGCTATTATATGTATAATTATTATTTTGTAGCAGTGTTTTACTATAGGAATGCATTGCAAATGAGTAAAAAAGGGATTGTCAGTGGCCGCGAATGAATGCAAGCATTACTAAAAGAATAGGGCTATTATATGTAGAATTATTATTTTCTAGCAGTGTTTTACTATAGGAATGCATTGCGAATGAGGGAAAAAGGGATTGTCAGTGGCCAGGAATGAATGCAAGCTTTACTTACTAAAAGAATAGGGCTATTATATGTAAAATTATTATTTTATAGCAGTGCTTTACTATAGGAATGCATTGCAAATGAAGAGAAACGGCATTGTCTGTAGCCGGGAATGAATGCAAGCATTACTAAAAGGATAGGGCTATTATATGTATAATTATTATTTTGTAGCAGTGTTTTACTATAGGAATGCATTGCAAATGAGGAAGAAAGGTATTGTCAGTGGTCAGGAATGAATGCAAGCTTTACTAAAAGAATAGGGCTATTATATGTAAAATTATTATTTTGTAGCAGTGTTTTACTATAGGAATGCATTGCAAATGAGGAAAAAAGGGATTGTCAGTGGCCGGGAATGAATGCAAGCTTTACTAAAAGAATAGGGCTATTATATGTAGAATTATTATTTTCTTGCAGTGTTTTACTATAGGAATTCATTGTAAATGAGGAAGAAAGGTATTGTCAGTGGTCAGGAATGAATGCAAGCTTTACTTACTAAAAGAATAGGGCTATTATATGTAAAATTATTATTTTGTAGCAGTGTTTTACTATAGGAATGCATTGCAGATGAGGAAAAAAAGGGATTATCAGTGGCCGGGAATGAATGCAAGCATTACTAAAAGAATAGTGCTATTATATGTATAATTATTATTTTCTAGCAGTGTTTTACTATAGGAATGCATTGCGAATGAGGAAAAAAGGGATTGTCAGTGGCCAGGAATGAATGCAAGCATTACTAAAAGAATAGGGCTATTATATGTAGAACTATTATTTTCTTGCAGTGTTTTACTATAGGAATGCATTGCAGATGAGGAAAAAAAGGGATTGTCAGTGGCCGGGAATGAATGCAAGCATTACTAAAGAATAGTGCTATTATATGTATAATTATTATTTTCTAGCAGTGTTTTACTATAGGAATGCATTGCGAATGAGGAAAAAAGGGATTGTCAGTGGCCAGGAATGAATGCAAGCATTACTAAAAGAATAGGGCTATTATATGTAGAATTATTATTTTCTTGCAGTGTTTTACTATAGGAATGCATTGCAGATGAGGAAAAAAAGGGATTGTCAGTGGCCGGGAATGAATGCAAGCATTACTAAAAGAATAGTGCTATTATATGTATAATTATTATTTTCTAGCAGTGTTTTACTATAGGAATGCATTGCAAATGAGAAAAAAAGGGATTGTCAGTGGCCGGGAATGAATGCAAGCATTACTAAAAGAATAGTGCTATTATATGTATAATTATTATTTTCTAGCAGTGTTTTACTATAGGAATGCATTGCGAATGAGGAAAAAAGGGATTGTCAGTGGCCAGGAATGAATGCAAGCATTACTAAAAGAATAGGGCTATTATATGTAGAATTATTATTTTCTTGCAGTGTTTTACTATAGGAATGCATTGCAGATGAGGAAAAAAAGGGATTATCAGTGGCCGGGAATGAATGCAAGCATTACTAAAAGAATAGTGCTATTATATGTATAATTATTATTTTCTTGCAGTGTTTTACTGTAGGAATGCATTGCAAATGAGAAAAAAAGGGATTGTCAGTTGCCGCGAATGAATGCAAGCATTACTAAAAGAATAAGGCTATTATAAGTATAATTATTATTTTGTAGCAGTGTTTTACTATAGGAATGCATTGCAAATGAGGAAAAAAGGGATCGTCAGTGTTCAGGAATGAATGCAAGCATTACTAAAAGAATAGGGCTATTATATGTAAAATTATTATTTTGTAGCAGTGTTTTACTATAGGAATGCTTTGCAGATGAGGAAAAAAAGGGTTTGTCAGTGGCCAGGAATGAATGCAAGCATTACTAAAAGAATAGGGCTATTATATGTATAATTATTATTTTCTAGCAGTGTTTTACTATAGGAATGCATTGCAGATGAGGAAAAAAAGGGATTGTCAGTGGCCGGGAATGAATGCAAGCATTACTAAAAGAATAGTGCTATTATATGTATAATTATTATTTTCTAGCAGTGTTTTACTACAGGAATGCATTGCAGATGAGGAAAAAAAGGGATTGTCAGTGGCCGGGAATGAATGCAAGCATTACTAAAAGAATAGTGCTATTATATGTATAATTATTATTTTCTAGCAGTGTTTTACTATAGGAATGCATTGCAGATGAGGAAAAAAAGGGATTGTCAGTGGCCGGGAATGAATGCAAGCATTACTAAAAGAATAGTGCTATTATATGTATAATTATTATTTTCTTGCAGTGTTTTACTGTAGGAATGCATTGCAAATGAGAAAAAAAGGGATTGTCAGTTGCCGCGAATGAATGCAAGCATTACTAAAAGAATAAGGCTATTATAAGTATAATTATTATTTTGTAGCAGTGTTTTACTATAGGAATGCATTGCAAATGAGGAAAAAATGGATCGTCAGTGGTCAGGAATGAATGCAAGCATTACTAAAAGAATAGGGCTATTATATGTAAAATTATTATTTTGTAGCAGTGTTTTACTATAGGAATGCTTTGCAGATGAGGAAAAAAAGGGTTTGTCAGTGGCCAGGAATGAATGCAAGCATTACTAAAAGAATAGGGCTATTATATGTAGAATTATTATTTTCTAGCAGTGTTTTACTATAGGAATGCATTGCAGATGAGGAAAAAAAGGGATTGTCAGTGGCCGGGAATGAATGCAAGCATTACTAAAAGAATAGTGCTATTATATGTATAATTATTATTTTCTTGCAGTGTTTTACTGTAGGAATGCATTGCAAATGAGAAAAAAAGGGATTGTCAGTTGCCGCGAATGAATGCAAGCATTACTAAAAGAATAAGGCTATTATAAGTATAATTATTATTTTGTAGCAGTGTTTTACTATAGGAATGCATTGCAAATGAGGAAAAAAGGGATCGTCAGTGGTCAGGAATGAATGCAAGCATTACTAAAAGAATAGGGCTATTATATGTAAAATTATTATTTTGTAGGAGTGTTTTACTATAGGAATGCTTTGCAGATGAGGAAAAAAAGGGTTTGTCAGTGGCCAGGAATGAATGCAAGCATTACTAAAAGAATAGGGCTATTATATGTAGAATTATTATTTTCTAGCAGTGTTTTACTATAGGAATGCATTGCGAATGAGGAAAAAAGGGATTGTCAGTGGCCAGGAATGAATGCAAGCTTTACTTACTAAAAGAATAGGGCTATTATATGTAAAATTATTATTTTCTAGCACTGTTTTACTATAGGAATGCATTGCAAATGAAGAGAAACGGCATTGTCTGTAGCCGGGAATGAATGCAAGCATTACTAAAAGGATAGGGCTATTATATGTATAATTATTATTTTGTAGCAGTGTTTTACTATAGGAATGCATTGCAAATGAGTAAAAAAGGGATTGTCAGTGGCCGCGAATGAATGCAAGCATTACTAAAAGAATAGGGCTATTATATGTAGAATTATTATTTTCTAGCAGTGTTTTACTATAGGAATGCATTGCGAATGAGGGAAAAAGGGATTGTCAGTGGCCAGGAATGAATGCAAGCTTTACTTACTAAAAGAATAGGGCTATTATATGTAAAATTATTATTTTATAGCAGTGCTTTACTATAGGAATGCATTGCAAATGAAGAGAAACGGCATTGTCTGTAGCCGGGAATGAATGCAAGCATTACTAAAAGGATAGGGCTATTATATGTATAATTATTATTTTGTAGCAGTGTTTTACTATAGGAATGCATTGCAAATGAGGAAGAAAGGTATTGTCAGTGGTCAGGAATGAATGCAAGCTTTACTAAAAGAATAGGGCTATTATATGTAAAATTATTATTTTGTAGCAGTGTTTTACTATAGGAATGCATTGCAGATGAGGAAAAAAAGGGTTTGTCAGTGACCAGGAATGAATGCAAGCATTACTAAAAGAATAGGGCTATTATATGTAGAATTATTATTTTCTAGCAGTGTTTTACTATAGGAATGCATTGCGAATGAGGAAAAAAGGGATTGTCAGTGGCCAGGAATGAATGCAAGCATTACTAAAAGAATAGGGCTATTATATGTAGAATTATTATTTTGTAGCAGTGTTTTACTATAGGAATGCATTGCAAATGAGGAAGAAAGGTATTGTCAGTGGTCAGGAATGAATGCAAGCTTTACTTACTAAAAGAATAAGGCTATTATATGTAGAATTATTATTTTATAGCAGTGTTTTACTATAGGAATGCATTGCAAATGAGTAAAAAATGGATTGTCAGTGGCCGCGAATGAATGCAAGCATTACTAAAAGAATAGGGCTATTATATGTATAATTATTATTTTGTAGCAGTGTTTTACTATAGGAATGCATTGCAAATGAGGAAAAAAGAGATTGTCAGTGGTCAGGGATTAATGCAAGCTTTACTAAAAGAATAGGGCTATTATATGTAAAATTATTATTTTGTAGCAGTGTTTTACTATAGGAATGCATTGCAGATGAGGAAAAAAAGGGTTTTTCAGTGGCCAGGAATGAATGCAAGCATTACTAAAAGAATAGGGCTTTTATATGTAGAATTATTATTTTATAGCAGTGTTTTACTATAGGAATGCATTGCAAATGAGGAAGAAAGGTATTGTCAGTGGTCAGGAATGAATGCAAGCTTTACTTACTAAAAGAATAGGGCTATTATATATAAAATTATTATTTTGTAGCAGTGTTTTACTATAGGAATGCATTGCAGATGAGGAAAAAAAGGGATTGTCAGTGGCCCCGAATGAATGCAAGCATTACTAAAAGAATAGGGCTATTATATGTATAATTATTATTTTGTAGCAGTGTTTTACTATAGGAATGCATTGCAAATGAGTAAAAAAGGGATTGTCAGTGGCCGCGAATGAATGCAAGTATTACTAAAAGAATAGGGCTTATATGTAGAATTATTATTTTCTAGCAGTGTTTTACTATAGGAATGCATTGCGAATGAGGAAAAAAGGGATTGTCAGTGGCCAGGAATGAATGCAAGGATTACTAAAAGAATAGGGCTATTATATGTATAATTATTATTTTCTAGCAGTGTTTTACTATAGGAATGCATAGCAAATGAGGAAGAAAGTTATTGTCCGTGGTCAGGAATGAATGCAAGCTTTACTTACTAAAAGAATAGGGCTATTATATGTAAAATTATTATTTTGTAGCAGTGTTTTACTATAGGAATGCATTGCAAATGAGTAAAAAAGGGATTGTCAGTGGCCGCGAATGAATGCAAGCATTACTAAAAGAATAGGGCTATTATATCTAGAATTATTATTTTCTAGCTGTGTTTTACTATAGGAATGCATTGCGAATGAGGAAAAAAGGGATTGTCAGTGGCCAGGAATGAATGCAAGCATTACTAAAAGAATAGGGCTATTATATGTATAATTATTATTTTGTAGCAGTGTTTTACTATAGGAATGCATTGCAAATGAGTAAAAAAGGGATTGTCAGTGGCCGCGAATGAATGCAAGCATTACTAAAAGAATAGGGCTATTATATGTAGAATTATTATTTTCTAGCAGTGTTTTACTATAGGAATGCATTGCGAATGAGGAAAAAAGGGATTGTCAGTGGCCAGGAATGAATGCAAGCATTACTAAAAGAATAGGGCTATTATATGTAGAATTATTATTTTGTAGCAGTGTTTTACTATAGGAATGCATTGCAAATGAGTAAAAAAGGGATTGTCAGTGGCCGCGAATGAATGCAAGCATTACTAAAAGAATAGGGCTATTATATGTAGAATTATTATTTTCTAGCAGTGTTTTACTATAGGAATGCATTGCGAATGAGGAAAAAAGGGATTGTCAGTGGCCAGGAATGAATGCAAGCATTACTAAAAGAATAGGGCTATTATATGTAGAATTATTATTTTATAGCAGTGTTTTACTATAGGAATGCATTGCAAATGAGGAAGAAAGTTATTGTCAGTGGTCAGGAATGAATGCAAGCTTTACTTACTAAAAGAATAGGGCTATTATATGTAAAATTATTATTTTGTAGCAGTGTTTTACTATAGGAATGCATTGCAGATGAGGAAAAAAAGGGATTGTCTGTGGCCAGGAATGAATGCAAGCATTACTAAAAGAATAGGGCTATTATATGTAGAATTATTATTTTGTAGCAGTTTTTTACTATAGGAATGCATTTCAAATGAGAAAAATAGGGATTGTCAGTGGCCGCGAATGAATGCAAGCATTACTAAAAGAATAGGGCTATTATATGTATAATTATTATTTTGTAGCAGTGTTTTACTATAGGAATGCATTGCAAATGAGAAAAAAAGGGATTGTCAGTGGCCGCGAATGAATGCAAGCATTACTAAAAGAATAAGGCTATTATAAGTATAATTATTATTTTGTAGCAGTGTTTTACTATAGGAATGCATTGCAAATGAGAAAAAAAGGGATTGTCAGTGGCCGCGAATGAATGCAGGCATTACTAAAAGAATAAGGCTATTATAAGTATAATTATTATTTTCTAGCAGTGTTTTACTATAGGAATGCATTGCAAATGAGAAAAAAAGGGATTGTCAGTGGCCGCGAATGAATGCAAGCATTACTAAAAGAATAGGGCTATTATATGTAGAATTATTATTTTCTAGCAGTGTTTTACTATAGGAATGCATTGCGAATGAGGAAAAAAGGGATTGTCAGTGGCCAGGAATGAATGCAAGTATTACTAAAAGAATAGGGCTATTATATGTATAATTATTATTTTGTAGCAGTGTTTTACTATAGGAATGCATCGCAAATGAGTAAAAAAGGGATTGTCAGTGGCAGCGAATGAATGCAAGCATTACTAAAAGAATAGGGCTATTATATGTAGAATTATTATTTTCTAGCAGTGTTTTACTATAGGAATGCATTGCGAATGAGGAAAAAAGGGATTGTCAGTGGCCAGGAATGAATGCAAACATTACTAAAAGAATAGGGCTATTATATGTAGAATTATTATTTTATAGCAGTGTTTTACTATAGGAATGCATTGCAAATGAGGAAGAAAGTTATTGTCAGTGGTCAGGAATGAATGCAAGCTTTACTTACTAAAAGAATAGGGCTATTATATGTAAAATTATTATTTTGTAGCAGTGTTTTACTATAGGAATGCATTGCAGATGAGGAAAAAAAGGGATTGTCTGTGGCCAGGAATGAATGCAAGCATTACTAAAAGAATAGGGCTATTATATGTAGAATTATTATTTTATAGCAGTTTTTTACTATAGGAATGCATTGCAAATGAGAAAAATAGGGATTGTCAGTGGCCGCGAATGAATGCAAGCATTACTAAAAGAATAGGGCTATTATATGTATAATTATTATTTTGTAGCAGTGTTTTACGATAGGAATGCATTGCAAATGAGAAAAAAAGGG
Organism: Acanthosepion lycidas; assembly: GCA_963932145.1. NCBI lineage: Eukaryota > Metazoa > Mollusca > Cephalopoda > Sepiida > Sepiidae > Acanthosepion > Acanthosepion lycidas. The sequence goes on along the minus strand of OZ010577.1, from coordinate 22,886,746 downwards.
ATTGTCAGTGGCCGCGAATGAATGCAAGCATTACTAAAAGAATAAGGCTATTATAAGTATAATTATTATTTTGTAGCAGTGTTTTACTATAGGAATGCATTGCAAATGAGAAAAAAAGGGATTGTCAGTGGCCGCGAATGAATGCAAGCATTACTAAAAGAATAAGGCTATTATAAGTATAATTATTATTTTGTAGCAGTGTTTTACTATAGGAATGCATTGCAAATGAGAAAAAAAGGGATTGTCAGTGGCCGCGAATGAATGCAAGCATTACTAAAAGAATAAGGCTATTATAAGTATAATTATTATTTTCTAGCAGTGTTTTACTATAGGAATGCATTGCAAATGAGGAAAAAGGTGATTGTCAGTGGTCAGGAATGAATGCAAGCTTTACTAAAAGAATAGGGCTATTATATGTAGAATTATTATTTTCTAGCTGTGTTTTACTATAGGAATGCATTGCGAATGAGGAAAAAAGGGATTGTCAGTGGCCAGGAATGAATGCAAGCATTACTAAAAGAATAGGGCTATTATATGTATAATTATTATTTTGTAGCAGTGTTTTACTATAGGAATGCATTGCAAATGAGTAAAAAAGGGATTGTCAGTGGCCGCGAATGAATGCAAGCATTACTAAAAGAATAGGGCTATTATATGTAGAATTATTATTTTCTAGCAGTGTTTTACTATAGGAATGCATTGCGAATGAGGAAAAAAGGGATTGTCAGTGGCCAGGAATGAATGCAAGCATTACTAAAAGAATAGGGCTATTATATGTAGAATTATTATTTTGTAGCAGTGTTTTACTGTAGGAATGCATTGCAAATGAGTAAAAAAGGGATTGTCAGTGGCCGCGAATGAATGCAAGCATTACTAAAAGAATAGGGCTATTATATGTAGAATTATTATTTTCTAGCAGTGTTTTACTATAGGAATGCATTGCGAATGAGGAAAAAAGGGATTGTCAGTGGCCAGGAATGAATGCAAGCATTACTAAAAGAATAGGGCTATTATATGTAGAATTATTATTTTATAGCAGTGTTTTACTATAGGAATGCATTGCAAATGAGGAAGAAAGTTATTGTCAGTGGTCAGGAATGAATGCAAGCTTTACTTACTAAAAGAATATGGCTATTATATGTAAAATTATTATTTTGTAGCAGTGTTTTACTATAGGAATGCATTGCAGATGAGGAAAAAAAGGGATTGTCTGTGGCCAGGAATGAATGCAAGCATTACTAAAAGAATAGGGCTATTATATGTAGAATTATTATTTTGTAGCAGTTTTTTACTATAGGAATGCATTTCAAATGAGAAAAATAGGGATTGTCAGTGGCCGCGAATGAATGCAAGCATTACTAAAAGAATAGGGCTATTATATGTATAATTATTATTTTGTAGCAGTGTTTTACTATAGGAATGCATTGCAAATGAGAAAAAAAGGGATTGTCAGTGGCCGCGAATGAATGCAAGCATTACTAAAAGAATAAGGCTATTATAAGTATAATTATTATTTTGTAGCAGTGTTTTACTATAGGAATGCATTGCAAATGAGAAAAAAAGGGATTGTCAGTGGCCGCGAATGAATGCAAGCATTACTAAAAGAATAAGGCTATTATAAGTATAATTATTATTTTCTAGCAGTGTTTTACTATAGGAATGCATTGCAAATGAGAAAAAAAGGGATTGTCAGTGGCCGCGAATGAATGCAAGCATTACTAAAAGAATAGGGCTATTATATGTAGAATTATTATTTTCTAGCAGTGTTTTACTATAGGAATGCATTGCGAATGAGGAAAAAAGGGATTGTCAGTGGCCAGGAATGAATGCAAGTATTACTAAAAGAATAGGGCTATTATATGTATAATTATTATTTTGTAGCAGTGTTTTACTATAGGAATGCATTGCAAATGAGTAAAAAAGGGATTGTCAGTGGCCGCGAATGAATGCAAGCATTACTAAAAGAATAGGGCTATTATATGTAGAATTATTATTTTCTAGCAGTGTTTTACTATAGGAATGCATTGCGAATGAGGAAAAAAGGGATTGTCAGTGGCCAGGAATGAATGCAAGCATTACTAAAAGAATAGGGCTATTATATGTAGAATTATTATTTTATAGCAGTCTTTTACTATAGGAATGCATTGCAAATGAGGAAGAAAGTTATTGTCAGTGGTCAGGAATGAATGCAAGCTTTACTTACTAAAAGAATAGGGCTATTATATGTAAAATTATTATTTTGTAGCAGTGTTTTACTATAGGAATGCATTGCAGATGAGGAAAAAAAGGGATTGTCTGTGGCCAGGAATGAATGCAAGCATTACTAAAAGAATAGGGCTATTATATGTAGAATTATTATTTTATAGCAGTTTTTTACTATAGGAATGCATTGCAAATGAGAAAAATAGGGATTGTCAGTGGCCGCGAATGAATGCAAGCATTACTAAAAGAATAGGGCTATTATATGTATAATTATTATTTTGTAGCAGTGTTTTACGATAGGAATGCATTGCAAATGAGAAAAAAAGGGATTGTCAGTGGCCGCGAATGAATGCAAGCATTACTAAAAGAATAAGGCTATTATAAGTATAATTATTATTTTGTAGCAGTGTTTTACGATAGGAATGCATTGCAAATGAGAAAAAAAGGGATTGTCAGTGGCCGCGAATGAATGCAAGCATTACTAAAAGAATAAGGCTATTATAAGTATAATTATTATTTTGTAGCAGTGTTTTACTATAGGAATGCATTGCAAATGAGAAAAAAAGGGATTGTCAGTGGCCGCGAATGAATGCAAGCATTACTAAAAGAATAAGGCTATTATAAGTATAATTATTATTTTCTAGCAGTGTTTTACTATAGGAATGCATTGCAAATGAGAAAAAAAGGGATTGTCAGTGGCCGCGAATGAATGCAAGCATTACTAAAAGAATAAGGCTATTATAAGTATAATTATTATTTTCTAGCAGTGTTTTACTATAGGAATGCATTGCAAATGAGGAAAAAAGTGATTGTCAGTGGTCAGGAATGAATGCAAGCTTTACTAAAAGAATAGGGCTATTATATGTAGAATTATTATTTTGTAGCAGTGTTTTACTATAGGAATGCATTGCAGATGAGGAAAAAAAGGGTTTGTCAGTGGCCAGGAATGAATGCAAGCATTACTAAAAGAATAGGGCTTTTATATGTAGAATTATTATTTTATAGCAGTGTTTTACTATAGGAATGCATTGCAAATGAGGAAGAAAGGTATTGTCAGTGGTCAGGAATGAATGCAAGCTTTACTTACTAAAAGAATAGGGCTATTATATGTAAAATTATTATTTTGTAGCAGTATTTTACTATAGGAATGCATTGCAGATGAGGAAAAAAAGGGATTGTCAGTGGCCGCGAATGAATGCAAGCATTACTAAAAGAATAAGGCTTTTATATGTAGAATTATTATTTTATAGCAGTGTTTTACTATAGGAATGCATTGCAAATGAGGAAGAAAGGTATTGTCAGTGGTCAGGAATGAATGCAAGCTTTACTTACTAAAAGAATAGGCCTATTATATGTAAAATTATTATTTTGTAGCAGTATTTTACTATAGGAATGCATTGCAGATGAGGAAAAAAAGGGATTGTCAGTGGCCGCGAATGAATGCAAGCATTACTAAAAGAATAGGGCTATTATATGTAGAATTATTATTTTGTAGCAGTGTTTTATTTTAGGAATGTATTGCAAAGGAGGAAGAAAGGTATTGTCAGGGGTCAGGAATGAATGCAAGCTTTACTTACTAAAAGAATAGGGCTATTATAATGTATAATTATTATTTTGTAGCAGTGTTTTACTATCGGAATGCATTGCAAATTAGAAAAAAAGGTTTTGTCAGTGGCCGCGAATGAATGCAAGCATTACTAAAAGAATAGGGCTAGTATATGTATAATTATTATTTTGTAGCAGTGTTTTACTATAGGAATGCATTGCAAATGAGGAAAAAAGGGATTGTCAGTGGTCAGGAATGAATGCAAGCATTACTAAAAGAATAGGGCTATTATATGTAGAATTATTATTTTGTAGAAGTGTTTTCCTATAGAAATGCATTGCAAATGAAGAAAAAAGGGATTGTCAGTGGTCAGGAATGAATGCAAGCATTACTAAAAGAATAGGGCTATTATATGTAGAATTATTATTTTGTAGAAGTGTTTTCCTATAGAAATGCATTGCAAATGAAGAAAAAAGGGATTGTCAGTGGTCAGGAATGAATGCAAGCATTACTAAAAGAATAGGGCTATTATATGTAGAATTATTATTTTGTAGAAGTGTTTTCCTATAGAAATGCATTGCAAATGAAGAAAAAAGGGATTGTCAGTGGTCAGGAATGAATGCAAGCATTACTAAAAGAATAGGGCTATTATATGTAGAATTATTATTTTGTAGCAATGCTTTACTATAGGAATGCATTGCAAATGAGGAAAAACGGTATTGTCAGTGGTCAGGAATGAATGTAAGCATTACTAAAAGAATAGGGCTATTATATGCATAATTATTATATTGTAGCAGTGTTTTACTATAGGAATGCATTGCAAATGATGAAAAAATATATTGTCCGTGTTCAGGAATGAATGCAAGCTTTACTAAAAGGATAAGGCTATTATATGTAGAATTATTATTTTGCAAGCTTTACGAAAAGAATAGGTCTTGTTGTTAATTGTTAGTTTTTACAATGCATGGACTTTTCCCATTATTGGAAAGATAATATTTTCCTGAAATTTTTCTCAGGTTAGTTTATTAATCTTTAAACCTAAACAGTTGTTGAAAATGGTTTTCAAAATTCAGTAAATCAAAACATGTAATGCAGGTTTCCTTTATATTGTCATATCTTAGATGTCAAGAAAATAGTGTACTTTTGTATCTCTCTATCTGTTTTTTCTTTTTCAAATCTTTTCAGATTCCAAACAAACATCTAAAAATAACAAAGAATAGTCTGAAGTAGATGTTTATGAACCTGATTTTATTTCATTAACCATTTGGAATAGGCTGCACATGTGGTTTATGTAAATAAAAGAAATAATAAAATTCATGATTGTGCAAATTTCTTGCCAAGATTAAACAGTTATTTACAAGCAAATAACTACTCATTACCAAATCCAGAAGAAATTTTTTAAAAGTTGAACAGCGGAAGAATATTTTCAAAGCTGGATCTCTCTGAAACATATTTACAAATTCAGATTGAAAATGAATATTCAGAATTAACGGCCATAAATATGCACAGAGGATTATATGAGTTTAACCGAATTCCTTTTGGTATAAAAGGTGGCACCAGCTATTTTTCAACAAGTCATGGATACCATTATTGTGGATTACAATTTCACAGTAGCGTATTTGATTGACATTTTGATCAAAAGTGTATTGAAAGAACATGTTGGGCATGAGAAAATTATTTGGGGAAAACTAACAGAAGATGGATTCAAGCTTAGTGAAAAAAATGTGAATTGTTTTTTAAGAAAATTAAATACTTAAATGATGAAGGTATTGAAAAAATAGTGAAAACATGTAGCGGTTGTGGTCTAACAGTAAAACTACTTATCACAAATGTTAGAACCTTGGCCAAAGACAGAAATGCCATGGTGAAGACGACATAGATTTTGCTGGTCCTATCAGTGAATCATATTACCTTGTGGTAGATGATATTTTTCATATTTTATTGGCCATAAATTTTTAAGTGCAAAAATCCAACATCCTCAGTGACTAAATTTCTTGCATGAACTCTTTGCAACATATGGTATACCAGATACCATAGTACCTGATAATGGAACACAATTCATGTGTAAAGAATTCCCAGATTTTTGTAAAACATTCTCCATTGAACATGTTGCGACACAGCTGTATCACCCAAGTTCATACAGGCAAACAGTATGGATGAGCAGGTATGGTTTGTGGGAACATTTAAAAGAGCATTGAAGAAAACAAGTTTTGAGAAATTAAATGAGGAAGCACTTAAAAATTTTCTGAGAGTTTACTGGGTAATACCTAACCCCAATGCACCATCAGGCAGAATTAATGTTTGCTAAAAGAGTAAAATTACCATGTCAAAAAACATGGACAGTTAGCAAAAACAACACTAAAAGTTTCAAGATTGGTGATGAAGTGTCTTTAAAGTATATAAGAATGGCAAAGCAACATAGGAAGATGGTATAATATCAACAAGAATCAGGAAATTGATTTACATGGTGAAAGGGAAAAACTTTGAACATAAAAGGAACCATAATCAGCTGAAAAAAGATTCAGTCATAAAAAACCTGAAGCATTGGAAGAACCAATAAAAATGCTATATCACATTTTCAATGTGCCAGCACCACAACAAATCATAGAACCTACAAGGACAAGTTCTAGAAAAAGAAAGTATACTGAAGAACTGGAAGTGGATCCGAGACAGAAATGCTACAAAGTCAAGTTTGTTGGCAAACTCTCCTAAAAGAAGATGGGGAAACACTAATACTAATAAAAATATATATATAATGGACTCTCTCATTGGTTTCGATGTATGAGGACCTGACAGCTTAATTGGTTCAGTTATGAGATTTTGTGTGATAATCTTAAGTGACTCTTAATACCCACTAGTGATTTACAAAGGAGGCTACATATGGAGTAAGAGTGAGGATTGTGAGATAAGATCACTATTAGATTGGCGATTGGCTGACCTTTTAGATCTTGCTCTTGCTTCTTGAAGATGATTCAGACAAGCAGATTGAAAATATACATATATATATATATATATATATATATATATATATATATATATATAAAATGCAACATAGAATAGTGGTGTTATCATAATTTTCTCACTGCTTTCATCTTTTTCTCTTGTCTTTGATATGACTTGTAAGTGTTAAATTCTCCAAACATACTCTTGTTTTATACAAGATTTATCTCCTAGAATGAACAGTGAAATAAAAACAATCTCTTCTATTAGTTGATTAAATGGTTCTGTTTAAGATTTTAAAGACGATAGCAAATACAACAGATATTTGAATGAAAAAATATTATGACTATAAGAATCAAACTAAAGGTACTAATTTGATCAAATAAATCCTAATAAATCCTCTTCTCGGAAATGCAGACAGAAATTAATTTTCTATATATGATAAAAAATTAAGAAGGAGTAACTTTCTTCAATTAATCCTCTCAAGGCTAAAGTTAATATTAGTATTTACTAAATTGAATATCAAATTCATGATATTTTATGGTTTGATGATATCAGAATAGATTTAAGGAGGTGTGTTTTGTATCATTTGTTATTGTATATTGCAATGTTCTACTGTTATAAAGAGTGTTTCATTAAGATGGATCAAAGCCAGCAGTAAATAAATCAGTGGTGAAAATTTATTTATTTCTCTATTGGATCATGTAATTTAAGTCATGACAATTATGTGTGAAAAATAATATTGCCTAAATGTTCGTCAAATCTGAAAAAAAGAAGACAAAAATCATTAGATGCTTAAACTTAATTCACATTAAAATGGGTCAGAATTATTGGAACACCCTTTATTTATTTGTAATACATGCAACAAGCATAAATATCAGAATGGTATTGAAATATGGAATTATGAACAAATGGTAAATTGGTGGCATTTAGAAATTGCTTGAGGTTTAAAATGAGCCTCAAGTCATAAAATCATACAGAGAATTATAGAAAGTTCATTTCTGTCTACATTTCAGTCAAGGGGATTAATCAGGATTAATTCAAACTGGTACCCTTAGTTTGGTTCTTATAATAATAGATTAAATATGGAAAGATGATCCTAAAGCAACAAAGAATTGTTTCCTGTATCTTGGTTGTAATAAGAAAATTGAACAAAAAAAAGTAGACAAATGAATCTGAATTTACTGACAGAAAATCAGAAACTGCTGCATTGAGGAATGTTTATGGTTGCTATTGAGTCATTTTTAACAGTTTTGAGTTAAGAAGTGCTTTCGTTATAATAATCATTAATAGATATTTTGATTAAAATATGTTTCAGTTAGAAATTGGTAACTAACAATGTAAAAATGAAAATTAATAATAAATGATTAGGCAAAATGCCTCAAAATTGATAAAAATTTGTTCAATATGTTTAAAATATAGTGCTTTACATTTTCTTGTCAAAATCTGACAAGTCATATGACAGAAGAAAAATATTCCTTTCCTATGAAATAAGATTGATAAATAAAATAATAATAATGAGTAATAATAAAAAGAAATACATTTTCCCATCATGCTAAGAGTAGTGGAACCAGAAATATGATTACCCCACTTGGTTTCAAAAAATGTTGTTAAATGACATTTATAAAGCCTATAAAAAAAGGCAAGTATTTCCTGTCTCACTCTCTTTCTCCTCTTTGCTCCAAGATGTGAACAATGTGGTAATTATATTCTCACTGGAGAATGTTAGTTTCCCCAATCCACTGACAACTAAACTCTCTTCCCAGTTTCCAATGCATTGCACATGCATGTGTCTTCCAAAAACATCAACCTGTGAAGCAGAAACTTTCCTTTTGGTTGTTCCAACTCAGCACAAGGTTGACTTGAGTGTGATCATAGTTATGATTCTTGTACTGATTTACTCTAACTTCTGGACTAAGAAAAAGAAAATGGACATCCCATAATCATGTTTAGCCTTCCAATAATGAAGTAAATGCAAACATTCTTTTGGTTGTTCCAACTCTGCACAAGGCTGACATGAGTTCAACCAAGAATACAATATTTATACTTCAGTTATGTGCCATGTGTGATACATGCTTAGGTGAACATGTATCTTCTGATACATGATTGACGAGGCAGATTTTTTCCAGCAGTAGGTTGCCATTTCTTTCTGTGGTATACCAGTTGCCATCCAAGGCTATAGAACCAAGTCTTTCCTACTATTTACCCAGAGCTGGGGGTGGGGAGAAAAAGAGGATTCATACCATTCCCAAGGGTATTAGCACATAAGTGAATGTAATGGATTCAACTGGAATTCGAACTCTATCCATTACTCCCTTCTGCCTCCTATTGAATAGACTATAGACTATATACGATACTAATATAATACTCCTCGTGAATATATGTTATATCTGCATACCTCAACACCTGACGTGCTAGGAAAAATCTGAATTCCGTTGGTAAGGAGGAAGATCTTCACAGTACAACTTATTCCTCAGAACTATAAAACCCGGTCTGTTCTGTTATTTACCCATAGCTGGGGGGAGAAAAAAGGATTCATACCTTTCCCAAGGGTATTAGCATGTAAGTGAATGTAATGGATTCAACTGGAATTTGAACTTGGTTCTCCAATTCCTCAATCCGAGCCACTATCCATTACTCCACCTTGCCTCCCATTTATACTTACCTACCCTAATTTCTGGACCGAAAAGAAAATGGTCATACCGAAGAGACATTGAAAACTTTGTTCCACTACATTCACCAGAAAGGGAATAAACATCCATAGAAACTCAAGTTTTTTAATGCTTGTATCTTTCTTGTTTACATACTGAACATACATCTTTGCCTAAAATATACACAACCTTTTTAACATTCACAGGGTTAACAAAAATATGGATTTTTTTTTTTTTATTATTTCAAACTTTTGACAATGTTAGCTAAATGTTTTTCAAGCAAAACTTAAAAAATGTAACATCTAATTTGGAATCCAACTAAAGATACACCAGAATGATTGTTCAGGAAAAGGGTTGGAATATTTTGAATCTTCAAGATCAACTTACTGTTAAAGTTTGATCCTAAACTAATATCACATATTCAGTTTCTTGTCATTGAGAAAAACTAAAAGGAAAATATGCACCTTCACCTAAAATAGACATGAATACGCAATGTTGTTAACGTCTGTACTGTAAAATTACATCCACATTCTACTATCTAGCATCATTTTTATAAAATTGATGAACTTAAAAGCCCTTCCTCTTCATAATTTACTTTGTTGCCAATTTTCATTAATTTTTATCCATTTTTATTTTAAATCATTGATCATATTTAAAAAAATGTATTGACTGTTCTGAATTTCAAAAGTAAAAATTCAGATTGCATGATAAAAATCACTGATTTAAAAATAGAATTTTTAGAAAATTTTTTCTCAGCTGAGTATCAAATTGGTAAAACATTAAACCTGAGAATATTTTATGATGATAATTAATATTAATTTTTGACTATTGACCTTCGTTTCAGTTGTTTATTACCATAATTCTCAAATTGGCATTTCTATATCATTAGTCAGTAGAGAGGATCATGAATAAAATAATCAACCTCCAGAAAGAATCACATTCAATTTTCAATTAATAATGCTCACTTATGACTGTAGAATGATGATATGAGAAAAAGCAACTGAAAGTAAGACAGAAGAAATATGAATGACAAAAATTAATAATAATTAAAAAGATATTCAGAAATTTTAAAAATATTACTATTAGATATGAAAAAAAAGAGAAATAATAAAAAGCAAAAACTAATCAAAATTATTAATAATAACAAATTTTCATCTAAAAAGAAGAGAAATAAGATAAAAGAAAAACTAGTAAAAAATTAATAATAATGACAAATGTCTAGCGATAGACAAAAAGTTATCTTCCCTTGGCCCAAACAAAAATAGCACTAAAAATGAATTATAAATATTCACAAGAATAAAAAACAGTCACATGATCTGACAAGACCTGCATGAGACATTGCTGGGCAAGAAAGTCAATCTCTCTCTTTTGCTCCAGGAAGTTAAGGTATCAAGACACATGCATTTCAGGCTCATGACAAACCAAACAGATAAGTATAAAAATTCATATTGTTTCTTGGTACATAGTCTTTTGAAAGTAGATACATGCTTTGTATTAAGAATTTCAAATATATATATATATATATATATATAAATAAGGCAGGATGTATGTGTGTGTGTGTGTGTGTAACAAATTCACGGCCGCAATTTTCAATGGATTTGCACCAAAATTTACATGCACATGCTCCATGTTAGTGGAAAGGCCAAGACCAACTTTGCATTTCCCAACTACCATTGATAGTAAAAATAATAAATTTTTTCATGCTTCTACAGCAGTTTTCACGTAGTTTGCAGCCATTTTCTACTAGCCAGAGTGAGAGCCTATAGCTGGCTGCCACGAATAGGCAGGAAGATTCTATTGGCCAGTGTGAGAGCCAACAGCTGACAGACATGAATGTTAACTAGCATGCTAGCATGCAAAAAATATCGATAGCTGCATTCATCACAAGTGGGAAAAATTTAAATCTGCATGGCACTTTACTCCAATTGGCTCTTTTGCTTGCTTAAACTCAACGTTGATTCTGATTCTGCAGAACTGGGTTGAGTGTGAAAAAGTATTTGTTGTTAACATTCTTTTTTCATTCGGTTTCTCCAGTTATGAGTTTTTTTTTTTAAATTTGATCGTTTTGTGTTCATTTTGTTTAGTTCTTTTGTTGCAACAGATTTAATGTTTAGTATAGAGCTTAGAAAAAATTTGCAGTGTGAGATAAGGAAGAAGGCATGTAGCAACATCAGCATGGCAAAGGGCAAGGCAAGGGAGGGCAAAAATATTGTAAGTCTAGTGATAGCGATTGCTGTATGAGTCCTACAAATTTTGAATCAAGCACAGGCAATGCCGTGCCATGCTGCTAGTGTATATATATATATATATATATATATATATGCAAGTGTTTTTATACAAAGACTTTTGTGTTTTATTTGACATTTTCATATATTTATGTTGTCATATGTTCCATTACTTTAAATGAAGTTGATGTTTCATATCTGCACACAACAAATTTTTATGAAATTCAGACAACTTAAGACTATTACTGATGGGTGTAAAAGCAAAAGAAATAAGAGGAAAAACTAGTAAAAAATAATAAGAGGAATGCTTCAAATTTAGACAACTTTAGATCTTCCAACTATTTTTAAAAGCTGTAGAAATTGTGTGAAAGAAATGCCAGTGAAAAATTAATAATAATTGACAATGCTTCATCTATGAAATTCAGATAACTTAAGGGTTAAGATTATTATAACTGGGTGTAAAGCAGTAGAAATTGTGTGAAAGAAATGCCAGTCAAAAATTAATAATAAATCTTTATTTAAGAAATTCAAACATCAGAAAATCATTATGATTAGATTTAAAATCAAGAGAAATAGCACAAAAGAAAAATGGTCAAAATTAATAATAATTACAATAATTCAATTAAGTAATTCAAATATTTTATAATGTATTCTTAAAAATTTCTTCAATAGTAATTTTTTTCTTTTTTGTAAATTCAGCAATTTTTTTGGCTTATTTTATAATATTAAGTCTATTCTCCTGAAGACCTGAATATCACTTATAAATACTAAGTTGTTCTTTTAGTTTAATTCCTCTTCTTTATTTTTATTTTGTATGAATAACTTTTCTTCCTTTCTTGACCAAAATTTCTAAAATCAGGCTTAATTCTATTTTCTGTTATCTCTGGAGAATAAATTCTTTCTTTGCTTTTGCTCTATTTCGAATTGTCTCAAAAGAGTCACTCAGCAAGAACTTAAAAATAATCTCTCAATATTAATAGATTTCTCCATCATTGTGCTGTACATTTCACATTTATCATCGTCTTATTTCAAAGAGTCTCAAAAAGATTAAAGTATTAGAATGTTGCCTATCATACAATTGTGTTTTTATGTTAGAAATATACTTTTGCCATTCTGGGAAATATCAGGTTTTGTCCATTTTGGTAATCCATACTTCAGTTGCCCCATTAAGCAATCGTAATGTTGAGTAGGATCACATCAAAACTTCATAGTCAAAGCTAAAAACAGCGATTTGATTTCTGCATTGAAACACTATGAAAACTGGATTATATATATATATATATATATATATATATATATATATATATATATATATATTATAAACTATAGTTATGCGATATTTACATGTTAAATTGCTCAATATCAGAGATGGATCATATGTAAATGTAAAAGTGGACATTGAAGTCAACACCTAGAGGTGACAGTCTGTTTCATGCTAAACACAACTGTCAGGCCATGTACATTGTGCTTTTGCTCGACTATTTACATATACAGGTCAGTGATACATTGTGGGTAAGTCTATTGTATTATTCTAATGGTTATTTTGGTTGGCGTTAATGGTTGTGTTTTAAATTATTCTAAGAGCTTCTAAGAGCTATTGAGTGGGTGTAATTTGGATCCAAATCCATTTTTTGGTATATTCATATTATTGTTAGAAAAGCTGACTAACAACACTATAAATAGCTAATTAAAAAAATTAACTACTAACCTTTAGCACTAGCACTAAGCAGACTGTAGTCTCAGTGTATTGACATCAATGTCCATCTTTATTTATGTATATATATATATATATATTTGAAGAGAAAATACTTTGAAAGCTTAATAATAATATTACCAACTATAAGCACATTCCTAAAACATTACATTGCCATCCTTTTTTGAACCTATTCTTAAAGAATCTAACTTATTTTTATCTAATAGAAAGACCACACAAAAATGAAGACATTAGAACTCCTCCTACTAGATAGGCATGCATACACAATTACGAATGCACATTACCATTCAATACCCGCTTAGACATACAAGAATCTTTACAAAATTACATACATATAGAATTATCAACAATTTTAATTCACCTGATACATGACTGAGAAATGAGAATTTTTGCAAGCAAAATTGCAATTTGTGTCTTTTTGTCTGTTTTCTCTCAATCTCTGATGAAGCTTTAATAAAAGTGAAACATGTGAGATTGAAAGACGTTTCTTGTTTGTTCTTTATTTTATCATCCTCATTCTGATACATATTTGATCTGCATTCTTTAACTTATATATATATATATTCAATAATCATTCATTTGACTTATTTGATTGACAGACTGAAGAGTTTCATTTGAAAATGCTCATCAGGATCAGATGTTTGATGAAATTATTGAAATTATTATCAGATCTCATATTTATACACCTAAAAATGAAAGCTAATCATGTTTCTAATTTCAAATTCTTACCAGCAAGAGTTTTCACAGAAATGTCAAAACTTGAATTTAGAATCATTTAAAATGTTTTTTTTAAATATTACGATATATTTATAGTAATCTAGTTGTATATATGTACACATATACCAGTTTTTGATTTTATTTTTTTATTTATTTTTCTTAATATTTCATTATTGCAAATTTACAAGTATTTTAAATTACTTTTAAATTACTTAAGTCATTATACATTTTATTTAATAGTTTACATTTTTGACTTTAAGCAAACATCAAATTTAATTTTAGATTTGTCATGCCGCATGGTGCATATGTATGCGCATTAGTAGATAATGATAACCTGAACATGTGTTTTGGTTACAAAAGGGATTGTCATAGCATACCTTTTTTAATTAATGAACATGTGTGGTTATACATAAAAACTGTATTGATGTTTTGTGAATCTAGAATGAAATAGTAGGCAATATATCCCCCTTTTGCCAAAAGTTCAAGGTAGACTGCCTGAACAGTTACAGCAAAGTGGGGGATATTCTTCCTCATCAGGCACTTGCTCTGAACTTATAAGCAATGTTCATAAGTTCATCTTTGATGTTGGTCACACCATCCTATCACTATGGGAATGCTTTTGAGAGTCATTTGACAGAGTTGGTATTGTATACAGGTGGATCCACAAAAGTCAGACATTTCTGCAAAGCCACTTTTAAGATGTCTTGTGACACTGGTGGAGCTTGTGTCAGTAGAATTACTCCTTATGTGTTGCTGGTTTATTCGCAGCATGTTATATACCATACCTCTTAACAGTAATAGGTATATCCCAATCCTCATAAATATGCTATTGTAAGTGGGGGTAATATGCTGTCTAAGTCGTCCACCACTAGCAGTGGTTTACCTACTTCATGCTGCTGGTGAGTATTTTATTTTGTTGATGTTATAAAGATTACCATTTCATTCCTAACCTTCATTTTGGTTATTCCTCAGTTTGTAATCCTTTCTACAGCACAGCACATACCCATTAACATTCTTCAGGAGATCTGCTTGGGATACTACAGTTGCTGGGTCCCAGCTTCCAGACACAGGGTACAGGGTTGGTAGTTCCTCCTTGAGTGCATATCAGTCAAAGTACCTCTTTTGGTTTTGTTATTGTTGTATCGCACTGTATATTTGGTCCTGATCTTGCTTATCATTTATAATTTTTGTTGTAAGTGGAAAATGGATTAATCAGGACTTAGTATGACATCTGATATAGGATTACAATGCCAGTGCAGCAATGTGACTTCAGGTTGCTTGGCATTCTTGAAGATGGTCTTGATAGTTCTTATCTGATGCTCTATGTAGCCATTTCCCTGTGCTCTCTGAAGTGAAGTGGTCTCATGGTTGAAACCTCATTCTTTAGCAAATCCATGATAGAGGGCACTTGAGAAGTGTGATCCATTATCACTGACTACCATTGATGGTATACTAAACTGTGCAAAGACTTGGTGCATGATCTTCACTATAACACTGGTTGGTGAATGAGTCGGTAAGTATTTGACTACAAGGTACTTGACACAATAATCAGCTATGATCAACCACTGAGATCGGACAAATCTGTGCCAACTACATCCGATGATTTTGTTGGAATGTCATGTTCCATAAGTGGTTCTCTCATTTGAGATAGCTGATGCTGTTGGCAGATGCTGTATGACATCCTGAACTGTTAATGTCTATATATTTATGTTTACCAAATAGACAGTGTCCTTGGTGAGGAGATTGTTTTTTTCCTATCCTAAGTGAGCAGTATGAAGCTGTCTTAGTATGTCTTCTTGAAGAGTCTAAGAAATAACAATTTGTTGTCCTTTGAGGATAAGGTCATCGTCAATTGAGAGATGATTTCTTACACCTGAGAATGCTCTGATATCAGTAAGCAGCTGCTGGATTGTCTTGAGCCATCTCATTAAGCAAAGGATTGGCTGTTGTACAGTTTCTCAAATGTTCAATGTGGTCAGTGAAGAAACGAAATGCCAGGGAGGAATGTGAAACAAGCAGTAGATGAGCCTATCTACTTCTATTGGGGAAGAGAGAGAAAAAAAAAATAAATAAATAACGAGTAAATAAAACATTCAGAGTTCAGGTGGAAAGGTTAGAAGTATAGATTTGAACCAGGAGGAAGTGCGTATTAGATGATAGGCAAACCTATTTACTCCTATTGGAGGAGGGGGAAGAAGAAAAAATAGCGATTAGTGAAGTATAGATTTGGAAGTTGACTTTAGTTAAGAAGGAACTGGAAACATAATCCCAAGCAGGTAAAGGTAAATAAATTAGTAAATAAAATTACAGAGACTAGTCCCAGATATATGCATTAGGATAAAGTTAGTTAGGAGACTGACTGTATGATATTATCTATTAAATTTTAACTCAGTATGAGTTCAAATATCCTCTATCAAAATGAAATTGAGCAGGTAATTAATATTATTTGAATTATGGCGAGATATACATATGAACAAGACCAAATTTTTGGTCAGACAGTTTAGGCTAGCAAAAGAATACAAGATTACAAGCCAAAATATACATATACCCATTTAAAAATGAATAGACTTAAATAAAAAAAAAATCAAAACAAAATAAAATAAGGAAATCAATATCAGAAAACTTCTGTGTCCTCACTTAAATTGAACAACATCAGAGTCAATCAGTTAAAATGAAACTAAGACAGTATTCCAGAGATACTCTGATCAAATTTCCCTCCCCTAAGCATTTTATTTTTCTATCTGCTTTCTTTATCAATCTCTTCCCACAGATTACTTTTTTTCTCTATCAATCCCTACCCATAAATAACATCTTCCTCTATCAACACTTTCCCATGAACAACTACTTCTTCTATCAATCACTTCCCAAGAACAAATTCTTCTATCAATCCCATTCTATAAACAACTTTGTTTTCTATCAATTCCTTCCTATAAACAACTTCTTCTATCAATCCCTTCCCAGAATTAACTATTTCCTCTATCAACCCCTTCCTATAAATGACTTCTCTTGCTATCAATCCCTTCCCATAAATGATTTCATCCTCTATCAACCCCATTCTATAAATGACTTCTTCCTCTATCAATCCCTTCCTATAAATGACTTCACCTTCTGTCAATCCCATCCCATAAAAAACTTCATTCTTTATCAGTCCCATTTCATAAACAACTCCTTCTTCTACCGATCCCTTTCTATAAATAAATTCTTCCACTATCAATCTCATCCCATAAATACCTTCTTCCTCTATCAATCCCCACCCATAATTGACTTCATCTTATATCACTCCCATCCCATAAATGACTTCTTCTGCTATCAATCCCTTCCCATAAACAACTTGACCCTCTATCAATCCCTTCTGGTAAACAATATCTTCTATGAATCCTTTCCCATAAATAACTTCTTCTATGAATCCCATCCCATAATCAACTACTTATATCAATTGTATCCCATAATTGACTTCATCCTCTATCAGTTCCTTACTTTATATGACTTCTTCTATCAATCTGTTGTGGAGTGAATAGTACACACCCAGTGACTGTATAAACTAGTCCATTACTATAAAGCACTCTAGATCAGAGATATGACTAGTAGATGTTTGGTAACAGTCTTTGGACTAACTAATACAGACACCATGGCAAGAAGCCAAAGTGTCAAATATAAAGAATCCTTATACAAAGTGCATTATAAGTAAGAGTGTGTCGTAACAATAGCCACAGAATAGTGGCATTATAATAGTGGCAACGAGGGATTCAAATCTCTGGATTGATAACTGTTGTGATGAGGACTCGAAACACATACAACAACAACAGAAACAGCAACAACAACAAAATCAACAGTTGCTAGAACTACAAAAACAGCAACAGGAGTTGTTGGATATAATTCTGAAGAAACCAATAAATTCTTCAAAGTCTCTTACATCAGAGGTTATCCAATGCACCATATCAGAATTCATATAGAATCCTGATGAGGGACTGACTTTTTCTGCATATTTTCATCGGTATGAACAAATATTCAATCAAGAATGCAATGGCAGGGAAGAGTAGGCAAAAATGAGATTTTTGTTGAGGAAAATAGCTCTGATAGAGTATGAAAAATACTGCAGTTACATTTCACCAAGAAAACCAAATGAAATCAGGTTTGAAGACATGGTACACATTTTGACAAAATCTTTAGTGACAAGAGTTCTTTGTTTAATGCTTGTTGGAGGTGCTTGAATCTAACCAAAAAAGAGGAGACCGACATTGTCACATATGCTGGTATTGTCAATAAAGAATGTGAATAGTTTAAAATAAACAACATGGCTCCAGATATGTTCAAAGGATTCATTTTCGTGCAAGGTTCGACAGTTAAAAAACACTGAAATACAAGCTAAAATTTTAACAAAAATTGAACAAAACAATAATTACATTGCAAGAAATGGTGGATGATTGCTAGACAATGCTAAATCTGAAACTTGACACTAAAGAAATTCAGGAAAAAGAATGTGCATTGGTATAAGCAAAGGAGAAAAAGGAGAATAAATCTTTGTTTCAGATGTGGAAAATTACATCTTGGAAAAGACTATCCATTTAAAAATGCAGAACATTACAACTGTGGTAAACAAAGACATATTAAGTCACACTGGTAAACCAAACCAAGGAAAAATGGTCACACGAAGAAATTATTACACAGCATTGCAACGGATAAAGCAGTTACAGAAAACAAAAGAAAATTTGTAAATGTGAAAATAAATAATGTTGATGTGAAAATGCTACTGGACACTGGTAGTGATATTTCAATAATCAGTGAAACCACATAGAAAGAAATTGGAAAGTGTTTCTTAAAAAGGACTTCCAAAGTCACAATTTCAGTTTCAGGCGAGAAATTATTTCTTTTTGGAGAAATAATTTGGAATGTCTTTTTGCATAATAAGCATATAAAAACTAAAGCTAATGTTTTAAAAAAATGCTATGAATTTATTCAGAATGGACTGGATGAAACTATTTGAACTTTGGTATTTGTCAATAAAGGTTTATTGTAAAAATGTAAGTGGAAAAGCGACCACCAATTTAAAAAGTCAGTGCGAAAATCTTAAGGAAGAAATAAAAAAAATGTTTTCCAGATGTTCTCTCAAATGAACTGGGTTGGGGTTCAAAATTCAAAACAGATTTTCAACTA
This sequence comes from Acanthosepion lycidas, assembly GCA_963932145.1. Taxonomy (NCBI): domain Eukaryota; kingdom Metazoa; phylum Mollusca; class Cephalopoda; order Sepiida; family Sepiidae; genus Acanthosepion; species Acanthosepion lycidas. Next base: position 22,867,597 of record OZ010577.1, on the reverse strand, counting down.
AAAAAAGGTTTGACACTAGTAATTAAGTAAAAACAGTACATACCATTCACAGCATTAGAACAAGTTAATGAAGAGTTAGACAGACTTGGAAGATTTGGTATAATAGAAAAAATTAATCATTTGGAATAGGCTGCACATGGGGTTTATGTAAATAAAAGAAATAATAAAATTCATGATTGTGGAAATTTCTTGTCTATATTAAACAGTTATTTACAAGTAAATAACTGCTCATTAACAAATACAGAAGAAATTTTTTAAAAGTTGAACAGCGGAAGAATATTTTCAAAGCTGGATCTCTCTGAAACATATTTACAAATTCAGATTGAAAATGAATATTCAGAATTAACGGCCATAAATATGCACAGAGGATTATATGAGTTTAACCAAATTCCTTTTGGTATAAAAGGTGGCACCAGCTATTTTTCAACAAGTCATGGATACCATTCTTGTGGATTACAATTTCACAGTAGCGTATTTGATTGACATTTCGATCAAAAGTGTATTGAAAGAACATGTTGGGCATGTGAAAATTATTTGGGGAAAACTAACAGAAGATGGATTCAAGCTTAGTGAAAAAAATGTAAATTGTTTTTGCAGAAAATTAAATACTTTAGTCAAATTATTGATAAAAATGGTCGGCAACCAGATCCATCGAAGGCAACTGCAATTAAAAATATGCTTACACCAACAAATGTGACTACATTACAAGCTTTTTCAGGACTGGCTAATTAATATCAAATTTATGTAGATAATATGCATAAATTAAGGGCATCAATTAATGATCTACTTAAAAATGGAGTAAAGTGGAATTTGAATGATAAATGTCAAAAGTCATTTGACAAAATAAGAAAAAGCTTACATCAGATTTATCATTACCCCACTACAACCCAAAAGCAAAAATTTTAGTGGCATCAGATGCTAGTGAGTACAGTATTGGAGTGGTGATTTTATACAAATACAATGATGGTAAAATGAAAGCCTTTGCTCAATGCTTTACAATTGATTCCATCAGCAAAGAAATATGACAGCCAGATAGAAAAAGAATCTCTCACAATTATATTCACTAAGAAGAAATTTAATAAATTTATTTATGGAAGAAATTCCACATTGTAAATGGACTGCAGACCTTTATTAACAATACATAGTTCAAGGAAAGGTATACCTACTCATACAGCTAACAGACTACAACACTGAGGTACCATCCTGTTAAACTATGATTTTATGATGGTGTACCAACCATCTAAAAAATTAGGACATTCGGATGGATTATCTAGATAATTACCTAAAAAGGCAGAACCATTCGAGAACATGAAAAGTGAAATGCAAATAAAAAACATTTTGTGCAGCGTAGTATGAGAGTTATCAGTGACCCTGGATGAAAAAAAAGGAAAAGGTGGAAAATGATGTCTTTATTGCAAAAATAAAAAAGCAATTGAAAGAAAATAACAAACAAAGAATGAAATCCAGACTTAAATGCGTACTCAATATGCAATGGTGTAGTAATGTATGGTCAAAGAGTTGTAATACTGATTGTGTTGCAGAAGCAAATATTAAAGGATTTTTATTGTAGACATCCTGATATTTCTAGAATTGAAATGATGATGAAAAGTTTTATATATTGAACTGGGATGGACAAAGGTATTGAAAAAATAGTGAAAGTTTGTAGAGTTTCTGCTCTAACAGTAAAACTACTTATCACAAATGTTAGAACCTTGGTCAAAGACAAACACGCCATGGTCAAGACTACATATAGATTTTGCAGGTCTTATCAGTGGATCATATTATCTTGTGGTAGTTGATTGTTTTACAAAATGGCCATAAATTTATAAATACAAAAATTCAGCATCCTCAGTGACTGAATTTCTTGCATGACCTGTTTGTGAGATATAGCATACCAAACAGCATAGTGTCTTATAACACGTAAGGAATTTCAAAACTTATTTAAGATGTTTTCCATTGAACGTTATGACCCCTCTGTATCACCCAAGGTCTAATGGACAAGTCGAACGGTTTGTAGGAACGTTCAAAAGAGCATTGAAGAAAGTAAATTAAATGAGGAAGCACTTCAAAATTTTCTGAGAGTTTACAGTGTAACACCTAAGCCCAATGTATTAGGTTGGTGCAAAAATAATGTCGGTTTTTGACGTTAAAAAATACGTCAAAAACCGACATCATTTTTGCACCAACCTAATACCATCAGGCATGTCACCAGTGGAATTAATGTTTGCCAGAAGAGTAAAATTGGTGTTTGACAAGTTGTTACCAAGTCAAAACAGTTAACAAAAGCGATACCAAAAGATTCAAGATTGGCAATAAAAGTGCTCTTTAAAGCATATAAGAATGGCAAAGTAACATGAGAAGAATCAGGAAATTGATTTACATGGTGAAAGGAAAAACATTTGACCATAAAAGGAACCATAATCAGCTGAAAAAAGATTCGGTGATAAATGACCTGTAATACTGAAAGAACCAATAAAAATCCTATATCACATTTTCAATGTGCCAGTACCATAACAAGTTGTAGAATCTTCAAGGACAAGTTTTAGAAAAAGAAAGCATGCTGAAGAACTGGAAGTAGATCTGTGATGGAAATGCTGTAAAGTCAAATACATTGGCATACTCTCCAGAAAGAAGAGGAGAAGACAATAATACTAATAAAAAATAAAATATTTATAAAAAGTATTAATCTCAAATGGGAGGGATGTTGCAGGGTGAATAGTACACACTGAGTGACTCTTTGAACTAGTCCATTACTATAAAGTGATCCAGGTAACCATTTAGAGTCAGGCAGTTTGTTGTCTGGTTTGTGACTGACAAGACCTTTGTCTTCAGGCAGAGGGCAACTCAGTCAAGGCTTTTGTCCATGGATAGAGACTTGGCTGAGAAAAACAGACAAGCAAAGTACCCATTCCCAGCAGTTGTAGGGAATGGATAAATTTTGAATCACTTGCCCACGTGTTCAAATATATTAAATTGGCTTGTTTTAAATAATAATTTTTCCTATTAAAATTGTTTTTGGACAGTGTTAACTTTTCTTGAATAGTAATATTTTGTCAGATTCATTTTTTATATTTCACTATTGAAGTAATGGAATAACCTGTCACCCCCATGAGTAACTATAGGTAGTAACTTTCTATAAGTATCTGTAAGTCAATGGACTACAGAGACTAGCTGGGATCTCTTAGTTCTTAGCTGCTGTTGAACTCTCTGTCTTCGGGCAGAGAGGAACCCGGACGAGGCTATGCTGAAGGGCAGAGTCTCCTGTGGGGAGGTAGACAGACCGGAACTTGTTTATGGGGAATTTTTTGCTGAACCTATGGGCTTGGATTGCCCCACATTAAATTCAGCCTTATGCCACATCCTACCCCGTGGGGAGGTTGGTAAATATTATTAGCTGGGATCCTTTGAATACAACTCATTCTTACGCGAAAACTACCGACCTTCCAATAGTAGCACTCACTACTGAATTGACTTGCGATGACCTTGTGCATAACTGTTACCTTTATTCTTATTGTACTGGGTTTTTTATAATAAACATTTACTTAGTTTATCCACCTTGTTTTTCAAGTATATCATCTGAATAGCATAGAATATAACAACTATATTAATTGTTTTTTCACTTGTACTGCATCTTTTTATTGTGCAACAGTTGTCTAGGTTGGTGATGCTAGGTGACAGTGTTTTTTTATGACACTGACAAACTGTTCCAAAATTTTTACAAATTTTGAAGGTGTAAACAATAACTGGGAAAAATATATTTAAAGATTCACGTGTGAAAATTTTTAACTTAGAGGGTGGGTAATTTTTCATTTAGATCTTACTTTGACAGGACATTAAAGAATCCATTTTTATTTTACTTCTTTGAAGTTGATTCACCTGTAAAGAAGACTGACTTTCTATCTCTGATCTTAAAAGTTTAAAATGAATGAAACTGAAGAAAAAATATTCTCTCTGAATTTCTAAGATGAGGAATTGCCATTTCAAGCTACCCACCCCCAACTCTTTATATTGAAAGATAACTTATTTAAAATCATCACTATCATAAATTCTTGGATCACATTAAATTTAAATATCTGGGACAATTTCCATAAAAGATTTCAAGTACCTACATATTTTTGAAATCTAATTACTGGATTTTTCTGTCAGCAATAACACTGAAATATGTTTCTCTGAGAAATACTGGACAATCTTATCACAGATGAAGAAGAAACTTGAAGCAATAGAAATGCAGTTCTGCAGAAGGATGCTGAGAATGCCATGCACCAAACATCTGAGTAACAAGAAAGTTTTAGAGAAAATGGAAACAAAAAGACATTTATACTTGACATCAGAAAAAGGAAATTGAAATTTCTAGGATACATAATGAGGAGTGAAGGTTAGGAAAATTTGATACTCACAGTACAGATTGAAGACAAAGCAGAGAAGAAAACAACACACAACATACTTAGCAAACTTGAGTAAATAAATAGTAAAACAGAGTTTAGGAGTGATAACAAAAAGACAAAATTTATTTAGAGCTATAAAAGTTGGGAAGTTGTGGAGAGCCATGATAATCAAAATCCTTTAGGGACATGGCACAGAGAAGAAGAAGAGGACTTAATAAACATTGTCAAGAATGTAAAAATTACAGATCCTTTTGACAAATTTATTATAAATACAAACATAAATCTATGATATTTTTTAATATTGTTTTTATAGGGATCAGATCAGAAAAAAACACATAGAAAAGTGCATGATAAAAAGGCTGTAACTTCTGTCTCTACCTATGAAAATATCAGTTAGATATATACATATATATAGTTAAACAAGAAGATACAGAATCGGTTTAGTTAACTTGATGTAAGATGTGAGTAGTGTAACAGACATCGGCAAGAACAGTGGAATCAAGTTCAAATTCCAGGTTCATCTGTTGGATTCACTTTTGCACCGTTGCACTTGGGAAAAGCATGAATCTTTTTTTCTCTCTCCACCAGCTATGGACAAAATAGCATGGTAGATTGGGTTTTCTAGCATTAGGTGGTAGTCAGGTTAAAAGAAAGACTATTTTGAATTTAAAACCATAGAGAAGTCATTGGGAAACTACCCACTATCTTTCTCAAGAATTTATGGTAAATCATCTAAATAAATAAAAAGCAAATTCGGTCTGTGTGTCTGAAATCCCTCTAACTTGGGCCACACTTGCTCTGTATAGACATAATACCTTTTTGGAATCAGGATGATGCCAGGATTGGAAATCTGCCCTTCATCTGATGCTTGAACATCAATCATTGTCCAGATGAGGAGGGAACAGTTAAAAATTCAAATTTTAAAATAACTGAAAAAAATTAGTGATTTTAATTTATATTAAGTTTAAAATAAAGCAAAAACGCTGTGAATTTTAAAATTTTTGTTTTTAATTCAGAGTTAAAGTGTGAGGTTTTGTGGTGCGTGAGGTTTTGAAGTTCTGCAGAGTTTGTGATTTGAAGAACTCAATTTTTGGACTGAATTGGAATTTTGGCCCAAATTTGAGTTTCAGTCCAAATCGGTCTTTTGCCCAGAATTGTACTTGTAGCCCGAATCAGAGTTAAAATTAGGTTTTGGAATTCCATGGAGTGAATTGAGGAATTCAAAGTTATTTCTTCAAAATTATCATTGCCGTTTTCTAAGCTGAACAAGAGGTCCCTTTAGTTTAGGGCTAGAGACCCAATTAACCCTTTGCAGGATCTAGCTTAAAAGACTGCACAGAGTGCAGCTTTTAAGCTAGTATATAATAAAGAAAAGGAATCTCACTGAAGGGATCTGATATTTAAAAAGAAAAAAAAACTGATGGACACAAAGTAAGGGTTCAATTGAGCATTTTATTTATATTGTAAATTGAATCCATTTCTAGAAAATTTAAAAGTTTTTGGTATTATTAAATACTGATAGTGTAAAACTTTGCTCTTGGGTCCCAATAGCTATATCTCTAGCCAAACTTGAATAATATAATGACAGTCAGGTAGATGAAAAAGACTATAAACATGACTAAAGATGAATTATAGTAAGATTCAAACCAATCTCATCATCTTGATTATTTTACCATATTTCAGCTGTTATAATTTCCAGCCTTCTTCACACACCTGTTGGTAACATTTTTAGAATTTTGAACTTAACACTTTATTCAATATACAATGGTAGGTTATTGCACTGTCAATATATATTGTTTACTAATGTTCACACTATATAAGAGCCACTCAAAGTAGAGGGTTATTAAAGGAGGTTGTATGAGTGGTAAGAGTGGATGGTAAGAAGTTCAGTTTATGAGGAAAGATAATGTTAACTCTCAACTTGAAGAGATTAAGACTGTAGTGGTTGGGAAAGCAACCTCTCAGGAATTGGTTCATGGGAAGAAGCTGTTCGAGTGAAAATTTGTTCTTACTAATGGAATGAAGACCCACTATACATGGCAATTTGGGTCTTAGCTATGAAGGTGCGAACTGGTAGAACTAATGAATGTAACTAGTCAGAATATTTTCCATGGAAACAGTGACAGAATAGTGAGAGGGTTGCCATGTTTCATCTGTGGGAAATAGGTTGTAAAGGGGAAAATAATCCATCACCTACAAGGCTGTGTAGACCCTTTTGATGACCAGTCTTCACTTTCCAGTCTTAATAAAGACTGGAAAGTAATGACTGGTTATCTCCTGCCAAGATATGGCAGCAATACTCCATTTTTGGCCTAATCTGGCTCTTGTAAAGTTAGAGCATATCAGGAAGAGTCAGGTACTTGCTAGAGCAATACAGAGAATTGACCATTTTTCCAGCATCTTTAGCAATGGATTGTATATGAGTTCTACTTGAAGTCTGGAGAGAGATTGAACCCCTACAAGCGTTCATGGCAAGAACAATCATTCATCATGATCATTAATTAAATGTTGTCATTTAATTAGTGGTTTTGAGTAAAAACTGTATATTCTGGTTCGGCAGCCTGAGCAGAAGCAGAATCCCTAGGATACATAATAAAACAGAAGAAGAATGAGTTGTCTCTCTTGGTATGGAGAGTGGACTGAAAACCATTTACTGCCATGGATTGAGTAAAAGCTTCTATTAGGTTTGGTGCAAAAATAATGTCGTTTTCTCACATATGTTACTATGTGAGAAAACGACATAATTCTTGCACCAACCTAATATTCAAAATACAGAGATTATAACTGAATATAATTGGTAGCTGAAGAAGGTGAATTCAGTATCTGAAATGTTGTCAATATAGTAACCAAGATGAAGATACTCGTCCAAATAGATCAATGTATAATAATGATAATCCCTCATCTCCAAAATTCAGATAAAAAAAAACTCAAAATCATCTTAATTGATGATGAATAGGTAGTTAAAATTCCTGAGAAGACATTTTAAATATAACAAAAAACTTTAGAGAATAGTGAGTGGGGTTGGTGCTTACCATTGAAGCCAGTGCAACCAACAGTTGTGGGAACTGGGAAATTTATCTACCTGGCTCGAGTATATATGTTTGGGTTCCCCCACATAAAACCTGACATAATGTTGCATTGCATCACAATACGAAAACTGGGGTAAATAACATGCCTTCTATGGTCAAGATGACGAGGATCAAAGTTCCAGCAGCTGACAGCAGGCCATCAGTAGCAATTCCAGCTTATCAGCCATCATCAACTTCAGTAGGCCTCCAGCTCCTATTGTTCCAGCTAGCTCCAACAGGTTTGGCACACCAGCTATCCCTGCCAACAATATGCAATAAAATGTTCTTTCAGGACAACGCAGTTCAATGACTACAAAACTGTCCTTATCAGGGCAAACGCTCTCTCACAACAATGCTCTATTCTCACCTTCTGCACAAGCTTACTAAGTTATTTTTTGTCTAGAACACTACAATTATTTTTGTTTATGTGTTTTCATTTAACAAAAATAAACTTAGCAATATATTTTTATACTCAAGTCTTCATTTGGCTTGTTGTCTTCCATCATTAAATATCTGTTTGTGGGCCAATATACCACTTGCAACAGTCTTACCTGTATGTCACACATTGCTGGAATGAACTGTGCCACTTAGAATATAACCTATCATTTTCTTCTTTTTCTGTAAAAAACAGACCTCCACCTTCTCTCTTTTAAGGTTTTCTGTACCTGAAGAATGTTATAGAAATGTATCAACTGTAGTGTTGTAGAAACAATATCAACAGCACAATTGATTGTTTGAACAAATCTTAGAACTTCTTGGATAAAAATCAATGAAAAGATTTACTGGATAACTTTCTGCAATTCTTGTTTCACAGAGTTTGATAAAAAACAAAGTAGATAGAATAAGAAAGAAAAATTTGACAAGTAAATTAAAAATTGTTTTTCATCAAAAGTATTTTTGCATGGCATAAATCTGATGATTTTTAATAAGAAAACATGAAATGAATTTCATCTTTTTATCTCCAGCAATAGCAACGACAACAATATTAAATGGCTGAAAAACTTTGATCAAAGGAAGAAAATGGCTGATGAATTGATATAATCAATAAAATAAAATGTCAATTAAGTGAAACATAAAAGATTACATCCTGAGCTGACCACCAAAATTTTCCATGTCCAAACTGTTTAATAAATGTTTAAATAGTACATATATGGATATGCATATAGCACAGAAAGTGGGATGGGAATGCTGAGTTCAAATCCCTGGTGAAGCTGTTACATTCACTATTACACAAATATACTTGGGAAAAAATGTGAACCTATTTATTCTCCCACAGACTGTGCTCTCTAGTCATGGTTGGCAACCTGTCTAGCAGAAGTACAACTCTGAATTCAAAACTAATTGGTCATGGAGCTAGCAACCCCTCCCAGTAAAAACATACTTGCTATTGAAACCAACTCCCGACACCTGTCTGCAAATATATTTGTCTTTGGTGAATTACCATGCCAGGTAGTTTAAACACTCTGTCACTGACCCCACTGGAATCCAGACCCTCAATTACTCAATCTTTCATGCAAGTGTGGATTTCCACATGCATTTCCCTGGTTACCCTGATGAACATGCTTCTCTTCTAGATCTTTTTTTTACCTCTATCCCAAACTCATGTCGTATTTTGCAGCTCTGCCCTCTTAGCAACTTTCATCATGTGGTAGTGTCTGTAAACATCTCTTTCTGCTCCCTTACCAGCCAAGAATCTCCTACAAACAGAATATATTTCTGTTATCAATGTGTAGATTGAGACTCGTTCCATGATTTTCTTCATGACATCCTTTGGAATGTAGTTTTTAATCATCCTGTTCATATATACACATCTGTGTTCTCCTCCTGGGTGAAAGCTGGCATTGATACTTTCATTCCAGCAATGAAATACCAAGTTAAACCATGGCCACTTTAGTCTACAGGAATCACTTCTTCCAGCTGTACCAGAGTGACAGGTTATATTGCAACAGACATCTCTTTGTCTCTGCTTGGATCAAGTGCAAGTGTGTCCTCAAAGAAGCTACTGTTTTCTGATAAAATGAAACAATGTATAGCATCTCACAAATCTAGAGATTATTGGCGGCTCTGCAAAAGTATGTTGAACACCAGCAAATCCTCCACCCCTTCTCTATTCAATCAATTTGAAGTCCTGACATCTGCAACATATAAGGTTGAATACTTTGCTCAAAAATTCTCTTCCAACTCAACACACAACAAAGTTAGAGTACCCACACCTGATTTTTCTTCTAGAACAGAGGCTCTACTGGGTGATATGGGCATAACCCTGTCACAGGTCTCAAACATTATTTCTAAATTAGACTCCCACAAGGCAAGTGGATGTGATGGGATCCCAGCCATTGTCTGAAAGAAATGTGTTCCTGAGTTGTCTCCAGTTCTCTCCAAAACTCTACAACTATTGCCTCACTGCTTCTTGCTTGTTGGAAGTTTTTCTCTGTAGTTCCTGTTTTTAAGAACTCTGGAGAATTTGCTGACCCCTCCAACTATTACCCTATTAATCTCCTACCACTTTCAGGCAAAGTATTCAAGGCTTTAATCAATTCTGAAGTGGTTAATCATCTTACCTCTCATGACCTACTCTCTGATAAAGAATATGACTTCTGTTTTACCAGCTCTATCACTGATATGCTAACAGTCATCACCAAATATGTATATCAAGCTCTTGATAATAACAGGAAAGCTTTTTCTGTGGCTCTAGATATGCCAAAGACATTTGACAGGGTTTGGTATACTGGTCTACATAAACTTCAGGTTATTACTAGATGTGTGTTTGATTTAATCCAATCTTTCCTATCAAATTGTGAAATAAATGTCATTTTGAACAGGCTCACTTCCAGATCCTTTCACATGAATGTCCCCCAAGGCTCTATCCTGGGTCCTACACTGTTTCTGATCTTCATCAATGAGCTCCCTAATGTCATCAGTTCCCAAGTAGGCATTTATGCAGATGACACTACCATTTACCCTTGTCTCAATAGCAAATCCATCATAGTTGACAAAGTTAACCTGGCCACTGCTCTTGAGGAGGACCTTCAATCAGTGGTCATCTGGGGCAGTAATGGCTTGTAAATTTTAATGCCTTCTAAAGGAAACTGCCCTCATTTAACCACCATAGGGATACTTTCCTGCCCACCATCGTTATGGCTGATGCTAGAATCATGGAGATTAACACACTATGTTTTCTTGACCTCACGTTTTCAACTGACTTGAAGTGGAATGCCTACATCGAATCAATAGCTTCATCTACTGCAAGGAAAATTGGTTCATTGTGTCATGCCAGAGGGTTTATATTGTCAGAGTCCATCTTTCACATTTACAAATCTACCATTCATCTGTGCATTGAATCCTGTTGCCATGTCTGGTCAGATGCTACTCATCACAAAGTTCTTGACAAAATCCAAAGAAGGATCTGCAATGTAATCGATCCTGACTTGGCATCTCGACTTCAGTCACTTTCTCATTGATGTGACGTGACTTCCCTCTGTCTTTTCTACAAATATTTTCATGGCAACTGTTTTGATGCGTTTTTTTCCCTGTCACCCTGACTACATGAATTTAAGTGTATTACTAGATTGTCACCTAGGTCCCACCCTTTTACTGTTGAAATGGTTAAATGTAACCACCAGTTCTACTCCAACAGTTTCTTTTCTCACATTTCCCACCTGTGGAACTCAATTCTGTTTCTTTGTTTCCCTGATAACTACGATCTTCAAAAATTTAAATGCAATGTCAATTGCTATCTTCAATCTTCTTGAACTCCATTCAGATTTTACCTTTTCCTTGGTCCTCCCTATACCCAGTCTTTTCTCACACCTTCACTCTCTGTAACCCCCTGCGTACTAGTGGCATTCCTGCCTTGCTTGGGATGTAATCATTAAAAAACAAATAGTAGCAACACCCTAACCAATGGTGGGGTGTGACTCTCTACATCACAAAAGTTGGTTGGTTGATTTTGTTTATCAATCTCTATGAGTTATTTATTTAATGCCAAATCTAAATATTTTGTATGTAATGTTATGCTTTCAACCACAGATATCATAATTTTATACTTTCAGGTTAAAGTTATGTTTTTTAAGTATATAGTTTGTACATCATAAAATCTATTGTTGGTAATTTTAGTATAAAAATGTATTTTTATATGTTTTTACCGTTGCGTTGTCATTTTGCAATAAAATTGTATTGTTGCTCATTTTATTAGAAAAATGCACTGTCAACATCTGTTTTGAGGTTCACTATTTGCCCATAGCTAGGACCCTAACAGGTACTACCACCCCAAGTCAGGGTGAACCTAGGAACAACAGCAGTTAAGAAGCGGTTCCACACTCCTCAAAACCTTCAATCTCCTGATTAGAGGCCTTGCTGCTAGATGTAGTTTATCATCATACCCAGGACAAACACCACAAGACTTATATATATATAAATAAGGCATCTTCCTCTGTATTCTAGTAGTAAATACATGGTAGTTCCACTCCAACAGCTTTTACCAAGAAGTGCTATTTTGTGGAATAGATTCCTTCATGGACACTTCCCTATAATCTTAACCACATTAAGTCATGGGTCAATTGTTATCTATCTTTTTTATTCTCATAATCTCCACTTACTACCACCTCCTTTTACATCCATATCACACACCTCATTCTGTAACCTTCCAACATTTATAGCACCCAATCCTGATAGGAATTGGACTTTTAGTTGGAAAAAAATAATTCAGTTCTGCTTGGAAATAGTAATTTTAGTAATTGACCTCCCTATGTGATGTGTCCCTTCAGGATGTGAGTGATCATGGCTCTTCACAATTTGTAGTCCTTTGTAACACTTGGTAAGGTTTGTATTTTTGATTTTGGAAAAGTATAAATTCATTTCTCCTTTTAGGTAGAGATTAATAGCAGATAGGACTGATAGCTTTGGTTGGTAAACAGTCTAGGAGAAGGTAAACTCTTTCTCATTGGAGATGAAGATAAACACTTTTGAACAATCATATCAGAAAGGAAAATAAATTGTTAATCCATTTTTTTCATAACTTATGGTTATCAGATATTGCTTTTTAAGTGAAGGGTATAAGCAGAGAGGTGTGAGTTGTACAGCAGGCTGGCAGGTTATTAAAAAAAAAGATAAAACACCTTCGATCAAGAATCAATAGAGGTAAAAACAATAAATGGTTAGAAAAAGAATGGTGGCGGTTGTTGATATGGTGATATAAAGAGAAAATAAATTATTTGTGTGTGTGTGTGTGTGTTTGGAGCGTATATATAAATAGCAATTTATACTTATTCTGATATTGATATTTGTAACTATCATTTATCATCACTAGTACTGCCATTATTCTCATGTAGGTCCGGGTACTTATTTTTACTTCTATGTTTTATCTATTAAAAGTAAAATAATGGTCATGAACTTAAAAACAAAGAAAAAGGAAAATAAAATAAAAAAGAAAAGGTTAAATGAAAAGAAAATATAAAATAATAATAGCCTTTTTTTTTCTTTCAAAACTTTCTTTCTTTTGTTTCTTCCTTTTTTTCTTTCTATCCTTTGATAAATTGAAGAAACAAATTATCAGACAGTAAATTCAACCTGAATACAGAACACACCATTATGCAAATTTGCTCTTAATTCCTATTTCAAGATAATTTTCTAATTTCTTTCCAGTTCTTTATTTGCCAATAAATTCATTCTGTAAACAAATCAAGACTGAGACAAGTTCACTGAGTACACACTCCAAGATTGCTCTAATTCCATGGAAAATATTCAAATGAACTACATTACTTAGTTCCACCAGGTCTAACATTCACAGCTAAGCCCTGCCATACCATGTACATTGTAGTGAACCACACTCATTCCCTTGATATTCCATTGGTGAGATGTAAGTTCCCTATATATATATATATATATATATATATATATAATATTTATTTTCTTTTTAAAAATATTCTTCTATCATAACCAGTGGCGTAGCTAAGGGGGTGCGAGGGAGGGTGGACCGCCCAGGGTGCCAGGACAGGAGGGGTGACACAATGTCACCCCCAACAAAATTTTTCAACCAGGCTAAGGTGCCAAAAATAGTCTGAAAACAGTGGTGGAGACACAGGGTTTTGCAGGCGGGCATATGACCCGCCAGAAATAATTTATGACCCCCCCCAGTTTTGTCCCCACCCCTCAGAAATTTTCTAATAAATTGTCGGGAAATTTGTGAGTAGGAAAAATAGCAATGTTTTCAGCTTTCATGTGTTTCAGTTGCTACAATCTTGGTTACTAACAAGAGACATTGTTGTAACATTTTATCGGATGATATGGTGTTTTAACTCTGCATCATTAATAACAACAAAGCAAAATACGAAGCCAAAAGTGCAACAATTTCAGTCTTCTTGCCTGTGTATCAATTCGCTGACATACAATTTTCCATTGAGTGAGCGATATACTTTTGAATATATCTACTAGTGTTGGGACGATTAATCGGAATTGAGAATCGGAAAAATCAGAACTTTTTGGGATATCGGAAACGGTATCGGAATTGGAAAAATTTGTGACTATTTTCCGATTCCAAAAACGATTCTTTTAAATTTTTAACTTAATTTTCCATTATTGGTACTAATGATAAATATTGATTGTTTTTAAATTATCACTAAAACTAAAATCATAATAACATCAAAATACGATGTAAATTTATTTTACTTGTATAAAGAAAAACAAAAAAATAAACTTTGCATAAATTCTCTAGGTAACCTTTAAAAGAATGCAGTTGATTTACAATGTTCCGAAAAATGCTTAAAAATTAAATAGAACATTTTTGTCAAGAAAAATACTTTCAAACATCATTGATAATTAAATGGTACCCAGAAAATGATGCAATGGAAAATTGGACACTGGAAAATTAGCAACAGAAAATTACGTCAACCATGAGCCAGTCGAGACTGTCAGATCTGGCTGTGCTGTCCATTGAAAACAAGCTTACAAGACAAACAGATTTTGATGATGTCATTGACCAGTTTGGCACAATGAAAACAAGAAAACATTCATTCTAAGACCATAGTATCGAATGTCATTCTTTTGTGTATTGCCGTGTTTAGTGAACAGTTGCATTTTAAAAATCTTTTGATTTGAACTGATTATTTTGTGGTATTGGATTTTGTCTTTTGATCATACATGTAAACAGTAACATTCTGGTAAGTAGAGTAAAGTAGAGGTAGAGCATGTATGAAAATTTAGCTACAGCTAACCATTCAGCATAGGGTGAATCGGGGTCATTGGGGTGACATTTCAGCGGACCGCCCCGGGTGACGTTTACTCTAGCTAAGCCACTGATCACGACACAGAAATTTCTGTTTCAAAACTGAAACTAAAGTTGTAAATTTAATTATAAAAATTAAACAATAAAATCCGGAGTTTTGTTCCATTTTCAAGCAATGTTAGGAATAACTTTCTTAGAAATTTACTTTATAAACACAGACAATCTTAATATTTTGAGTTGTTAAAGTTAAGGAAAATTCAATCTATTTTGATTAGGGTTGTTGGGTTTTAATTTCCCTAGACAACTTATGTATCAAATATATGTTACTTACAAAGTCAGGTTAAATTTCGGTGGGGTTGGGGTGCCTGCTCACAAACATAGACATCTGTTATTCGGTGTGTCGCTTGGGTTTCAATGACAAAAATTTTGGAATTTTTATTTATCCACTTAATTCATATTTTTATACACAAAGATTTTCTGAAAGAGTCATTTAAATGTGAGTAAGTCATATTTTTAATATTTAAATTTTATTCCTACAGATTTAAAGTACCATTCCTCCCTCTAATAACTAATAGACTATACAATCTAAAAATATATTCTGGCTTTGAATAACCTGTAAAGGTTGATAAGACATAAAAAAACAAATCAATCAATCCAACCTTTTTGTTTTTTATAGCATCGAATCTTGGTTATATGATTATTTTCTCTTCTAGGTACTGTTGTAAATTTTCAAGTGACGTGGTTTCTGTTATTTGATAAAGATCTTCAATTGTGATTTTGTATTCCCAATAAAAAGGATGTGATGAAAATCAGCTTTGAAGACTTATACAATTCAATTGAAGCCATTTTAGACATTGTCAAACAATAATTTTCACTGTAGATATATAAACTTTTAAATTATTACATGCCGTTTCATGCTAGACACAATCGTCAGGACAATTGCGTCTAGCCTGTCACCTCTGAGTGTTTGACTTCAATGTTCACTTTTATATTTATATTTACATACGCTCTGTCTCTGAAATTGAGCATTTTATCCCATAAATATAGCACATCTTAAAACTATATTTATTATATATATATATATATATATATATATATATATATATATATATATATTAGGTTGGTGCAAAAATAATGACGTAATAATGTCGTTTTTTGATGTTAAAAAATACGTCAAAAAACGACATTATTATGTCATTATTTTTGCACCAACCTAATATATATAATGCAGAGCTCTTCAGTAAAATGAACTGGAGCCCTCTGACTGATTGATATCTGTTTATATTCATAAAAACAATATGCTAGAATTAGCTGTTTCTCTCTGTCAAATGATGATAGCTCAATGGTAGAAACTCTGACTGACACCAAATTGGTTGGGTTAGGTCCTGACTTGAAGTATTCAGATGACTAATTGCACTGAGAAGCCATGATACAGCAAAACAGTACTGCCTATGAATGACATACATATATATATAATATTGTACATTAAGTGCTGGTGTTAATAAAATTGTGCTCAATGAATAATAACAGAGCTATAATTTATATTAATAATAAATATACATATTTTTCCTCACCAGTAGCACAATTCTGAGTTTCATGCACAACATAATCATCAGGTGCTGACTGAAAACTCAATCAGCATTGGCCGAAATATTATCATTGACACACTCTTTGGCTAGAATTGCTCAAGCAAATTTCTAGGTTTGATAGAATTCAGAATCATTTATGTAGTTTTATGGGAGATGATTTGTTTTCTATCCTGCAACCTCTTTCCCACAGACACAACATTGCAAGCCAATCACTAATCTATCACTATTTCCATGACAAATGTTCAGATGAGCTTCATTCTTGAGCTCCCCGAGTCCAGACATTTACGGCTAGGTCACAAATGCTACTTCCACAGACATGAATCTCCCTCATTTCCTTGTATTCCATATGTAAGAATAAAGTTCAACTCAATGTTTCCCCACAAATTGCTAGTTTGTGGAACAAACTTTCACATGAATGCTTTCCTGAAAACTAGTTTAAGTCAAGAATCAATCACTATCTATCCCTCTTAATTTCGTAATCTTCATTTTTTATTACCTCTCTTTTCACTCATAACACACACCCCATTCATTATAAACATTTTAACAGTAAGCCTCTAAACTACAATCTTTACTTCTTCAAGTCAAGGGTTAATCATTATCTGTTGATTTCAATTTCATTAGGGAATGATTATTGTGACATAAATACACAATTGTGGCTCATGGCCAAAGGGGAAAGCAGGTCAGCAGTAACTATCCAAGAGCTAGCTAATCAGATTCCTGACCCATTTATTCATTACAATTTACTCATTCACCACAAAAACTCATCTGTCACCATTCACTCCTACAAGTACCAAAATACCACATTATTCACAGAGAACATACAGAAGAACCCCACAATGTGAAAATGTTTATATGTACAAATGTTCAATTTCTTTTTCTTTTTTTTTTTTTTTTTAATAAAAAGATATAAAAATTTAATGAATCATGAAAGGAGCAGAGAAGGGATGAACCCAAAAAAACAAAGTAAAATTATAGCAATACCAAACTAAAATATAACAAATGTTAGTAGGACACATACGCCACTAAAAATAATAATCATGAAGCACACATACTAAATTAAATGGCAGAGTGGAAAAAACAAAGTCTGACTCAGCCGAGATCAAAAGGAGACAAAAACAAACTGAGAAGGCTGGGAATCTCGACATGGATCATAACAAAAGAGAGTGCTGGGAACAGGCAAGGAACAACCCTTATGCACATTAACTAGGAAAACAAATAGTGTCTAACTTAAGCAGAGGAGGTTTCACAGGAAGCTGCCCCATTGCAGCAAAGGAGACTTAAAAAAGAAAATCAAAGCTAGCACCATTCACATGAACCAGGCTCACCATAGTTACCCACCTTTCACTGAAATCTATTGATAACAAACAGGTTTTATCAGTTCTAATCTTCATCTTGTGCTGATGCCCAAAGAATCTGATGAGAATAATGTTCATATTGCAAGATTCCCTCCATCTGCAATGTTCAGACCATCATTCCTGCCATGACTAGCAACATTAGAAACACCATCTGTTTCACCCCAGAGAAGAAGGTTGACACATTATTGCATGGGTATGCGAGATCAATAGACATGAAATGCTTGCGATCAATATGAGCTGTCAACTCATCAACATAGTCCCAGAATAGGTGCACCTGAGGACAATGGTTGAAGGTGTGTGAAGCTGTTTCTTCTAGATCAAGGTTACACCAATGGCAGTCAAGCAAATCTGAACATCCCTCTGTGAAGGTTAATGTCATTAAGAGATATCACATTGAAATTAATTGCCTGGTATGTGAAAACTCAGGGTTGCTGAGGTAATCCAATGCTGACAAGGCAAGCCGGCCACATAGAGTATCCTTCATGACCCCCACTCCACTAATTCATAATACAATAGTCTATGAGGCTGTGAAAGGTCACTGGACTAAGGAATGAGCCTCAGGGTTGCTCGACACTCTCAGAGGAATCTTGATTGATTCCAGGACTTATGATGGCGCTCAGCCTCTGAAATGGGAGAAGCAATGGTAAGGCTAGGGAAGACGTCCCTAAAACTCCCCTCCAAAATCGAGTCCTCTGTCAATGCACAGCGTAAAAAAGCCAACTTTGATGTATGCCAATGACACAACCAGTGCAGGATTCCCAGCACCACCCCCATGACACAGATGTTGGGCAACAACCTCACTGCAGACCTGATGCTTGCAACCATCTAATAGAAGGATGGACAAGCCTTCAAGTGCCTTCCTCCAGTCTTTGCAGAGAGAAGTACAGCCAATTAATCAATTAATAAAGGATAAAAGGAAAGACATGTGGCACACGCCTCAGCCCTACCCTTTATGGACAACCACTGTTGACACCAAATCCAGAATGCCACTCCAAAGCTTTTCCTGTACTTCAGACCAACTCCAAGAAAGTGGACGAGTTCATCTATCCAATGAAAGGACTCCAGAAGCATGACTCCTTGCTTCAAGGCATCTAACGACCTGTTAAAGACTTGTTGTGATTAATCTTAGCTCTTGTCATATTTTCATTCCATTCAAGTGCCTTTGTACCACCTCAATGTCACTGCAGCATGACATGAAAATGGATACATCACTGGTGTATGTAGAAACCCTAGCTCAAGAACCTCCAAGGATAGCGCTTTATTGTAGGGCCAAAGTGTACGCCCTGTCCCTTAGATGAAGAAAGAGGGGCTCCAAAGCCAAAGCATAAAGTAGAAGCAACAGTGGCAACCCTGTTGAACTGAATGTGACAGAACAAAAGCATGCAACTGCTTTCCATACACCTGTACCACAGCACTAGGGGAGTGATACAGGAGGCTAATCCACTTGCATGCAAAAGTCAGGTGTGAATCTGGCGACCTGCAGGACAACAGCTAGGTATTGATGGTTGACCTTGTCAAATGCCTTGGACTGATCTAAATTGATTGACCTTTCACAATACAAGTTTGTTCAGGTCCCAACAAAGTCTTAGCAACAGACAGAAAATGCTCCAACAGGATCTTGTCCCAAATCTAAATCCCACCCACCACCCTTGCCCTTTTTCATCAATGTGATCAAACTCCTGGAGATCTGGTTGGGGACAGACTCCTAGCAGAACCAGTTGTTGAACATGATAATCAAAATCAGAACACAGATGTGCGACAGCATCAAATAAAATTCATAGGGAAGACCATCAAGTCCTGGAGATTTGCTACAGCTGATCCTCTTCAATGCCAAGTGAACTTCGCCCTCTGTGATCTCATCCATGCAGCTAGCCACTTCAGTCAGCTTAAGCCTAGGAAGGTCAGCCAAATAGCTGCAAAACACATTGCCACAGAGACCAGGTTCAATGCTAAAATGGCTCTCAAAATGCCACTGAAACACCTCACACATGTCTTTGGTTGACTTCAGAGTACACCCCTCTGGATCAATGGATCTCTTCCTTGTGCAATTTTGCACTCATATTCACAGCTTCATTAGGCATCTTGTTTAATCTGTGCTTACTTACATGATTCTGGTAGCACTTGCTAGCCTCATGTTCCAGAGCCTGACTGGCTAAATTATCAGTATGTTGCTGACAATTTTTTTGCCACTTCCTCATTGGCCATTAGGATGTCCCACAAGGCATTAGACCTCTTCGGGAGAACCTTTGACTGTATTTTGAGACTTTTAGTGCCTCCTTCATGGTGTCCCTACTGACTCCAATAAGCTGCCATATTGCCACATTAGTCGTCAGCAGAGAAATTGTTTAGTTGGTCAAGAATTTATTTCCTTTGGTATAGGTTGCATACTTTTCATGGAGTGCCACATAATCTTCTGGGCTCTTTTTCATTGGTCTATTGGTGGCCCATACTGACACTACAGAGGTTGCTGATTCCAACTGCTGATTTCCCTCACCAGCACAGGCAACAAAAAAGTTCACAAGAAACACAGATCTTCCACAAAACAAATGACCAAAAAATGGTACAACACAGGACAATATGTGGACAAAAATGCACTACTTTTGTCTTTCTTGGAATATTCCAAGAAAGAAAAAATCCAATCTCATATAATGACCATCTCACTAGGGAATGACTGCAAAACATTTCTTCCTTCCCTTTTATAGGCAAAAGTCCGCAAATGCATTCTGGGATATTTTTCTTAGCCAATAAAATAAGCTGGTTTGCTGTTTGACATGACTCAAACCAGATCTGTCTTGAATTCAAGATAAACCACTACATTCACTTTTCTGAACTTGCTTTTGAGGGTTGACGCCAATTCTTAATTTGTGAACTTTTTATCTTCTTACCTGTTAATTTGTTTTTTTCATATATTGTTTGCTTGCTTGATATTTATTCATTTTTGCTCTGTTCCTCTTTCCTTTTATTGCAAACTTTGTTAATTCTGTTTGTTGGAGGGTTCTGTCATTTTTATATTGCATTTGACCATGACTACTCACTTCCCATTATCTATTCTCCTTATCCCTCACTTCTTGGCACATCTTCTTTCACTCCTAATACACACTCCATTTATCATAACCATTTGAACAGTAACCCCCTCCTACACTACAATCTTTACCTCTTTAAGTCAAAGGATAACCATTATCTGTTCTCCTGGACCACATAATCTCAACTTTCTACTACCTTCCCTTTCATTCATATCACACATCTTATTCATCATAAGCATTTGAACAGTAACCCTAACTTGAGTGCCTCTCGAGCCTAGTATTGGTTGAAATATTGTATTTTTAAAAAGCATGATATCCACTTTGGAATCTCGAATTTCATTCAAGTTAAACAGTTCAATTAATTCCTCTTTATGTTGGAGAGACAAAATAAAATATAACTAATATCCAGTTCAGTTTATAACTCAAATTGTAGTTATCTCACTGGAGTATATGAAAACATGCCACTTCAAAAGGTAGCTTTTAATTAATAATTTTAATTGGTTGTATAATATAAAGAACATTTCTCTTCTTCTTTCTTTAAAGATTTCCATAATTAGTTTTAACCAAAAAGGAATTCTATTTATATCTAGAAATGATTCTTATAAAACTTTGATTAATCACTTCAAATTAAAATCTAATTGGTTAAGCTAATCAATACCCTAGAAGAGAAGAACGGATTTTATGAAAACCTAATTTCTGTTTAGAAAGGTTTTATTGTTTAACCTGTTTGCTACCATGGACAAGATTCATTTTCAGTGTGCTATGCCTCCCCCAACTGGGTTGAGCCTTAGGTTCTTCTCACAATGGTCATATTTGCATGGATTAAGGATATTGATCATGAGAAACTACAAGTTGATAGTCAAAAGGCTACAATTGGATTTTTTTTAATTAATTAGTACACAGTATTGTCAATGGTGAATTATTTTTCATTCTCCAACCCCTTTCCCCACAAACAAAACATCACAAGCTTCTCACTGCTCTGTTGCTATTTCCATGGCAAATGTTCTGATCAGCTATATTCCCTAGTTCCACAGTTCTGACCTTCACATCTAAGAAAAAATAATTTAATAATTGTTCAACCAAAATAAGGTTCAACTTGACAATTCAATTTCTCATTCCAAGCCACAATCCATTACACCACTTGCATATCAGAATGCAGAATCAGATGGACAAGACAACTCTTTTTGAAATATCTTCAAACATTGAAAAATTTATTTGGAATCAAAAAGGTTAAATATTATTTGAAATTCAGAGGTGTGTCAATAATCTATCCATCTTTGATAATTTTCTAAGTTTTGCTTGCATGATTGGTTTCATTCTTTTTATTTTTGTTTATATTCAAATATTTCAGATAAACCCATTTTGATCCTTTTACTCAGGTGGACATACTGTATAGAAAGAAAGTGACTTGTTTTCTGTGTAGCCCACATAAAACAGGTGGAAATTATGGAAAATATAGTAACTTGAACAATCCATTATAGCATAATTGTTTTGGTTTCAGGAGATACAAGAAAAGAGGTAGATTTTACCACTGGTCTGCAAAATAGGCTTCACTCATGGTTTGAAATTAAAATTTAGGCATCTCCTAGACTGGGTGTCAACCATAGCTATAGAGACTAATGTGTCCTGCTATTTTACTAATAAATAGTAAGGTATAAGTTAAATGTTCTCAAATAGTCTTGTTAGATTAAGGATGTAATTTAAGTCTTTTATATGGATGTAATGCATAAGGTCAAATTCATTTAGAAACATCAATTGTCAACTGCTTTCTCAAATCAGTGATTAAAAATCCTTCTTTGAACCTCATGGACATGTACTACAGAATCACAAAGAAAGATGTGTACCAATTCCTCTCTTTTCATGTTTCCTAATTTTATTTTTTTATTTTATTTTTTATTTATTTATTTTTTTTTTTTATTATTAATAGTATTATTAGTAGTAGTTGTTGTTGTTGCTCTTCCTCCTCCTCTGATTTCTGTTGTATACACATTTCCTGCCTGGTCCCAACCAAAGACATAAAGTCAGAAATGGTTTCATAACATTTTTCACTGATTATTTTTGTGAAAAAATAAATAAATAAGATCACACACATTTTACATAAATAAAGCTCTTTGTAATGTGTGACCTTTAATACTCCTCCTCCTCTTCATCTTCTTCTTATTATTATTATTATTATTATTATTCCTTCCAGTTAAAGTTTACTTGTTGCAAGTGTACTTAAATATTTGCCCACAGATAGCTGCATTTATTCTATTTGAAATCTTACTGGACATTTCAGTGACTGATGAATCTTTTAGAGAGTCTCTTTTGCATACCTAACTTAAAATAATTGAAAGAAAATGTTGTTACAAAAATAAATTAATTATATGCTCTATTTTTAGTTGATAGGAGTTATTACAACTTAGACTAAATTACAACTTAATCGTTAATAATGCACTGACAGATTTCTAAGCTCCATGCCAAAATACATATATTTGAAGGCAATCTCTCACCTGAAACACCACCATGAATAATAGTTCTTGATTTTATCTTATTTTATTTTTCCTTTTATCTTTATTTCCTTATATGCCCTCCTGACTGGTAGTAAAGAGCCCAAACTCTCTGGCAATGCTTAGAGAGGCTGTTCTGATCACCAGTCAGGCAATATCAAGGTTCATGCAGTGTCTTGACATGCATGTTATATGCCCCTGCAAGTATTTCCAATGGGAAAATGTGAGGCAACAGTGTGCTATGTTTTTGTTTTCTTAGAGAATCTGCAGTTATTATTCTTGACTACTTCCATCTTAAAAAATAATAACCAATATGGCAAACCAAACCAAAACTAAACCAATTTCAGTAGGAGTAGATAGATTTGTCTGTTGTCTGATTTATACCCACCTCCAGTATTTTGAACAGGAGTAGAAGTTTATCCCTTGTTTCCTGCTTAGGATTGAGTTTCTAGTTTCTTCTAAAGTCTACCTCAATTGTATACATCTAAAGTCTGCAATTTTATTTACTATTTATTTTTTATTTTATTTATTTTTCCCTCAATAGGAATAGATAGGTTTGCCTATCTTCTGTTTCACACTCCTCTCTGTTCTTTGGAACAGGTTTATCTCTTGTTTCCTGTTTAAGATTGCATTTCCAATTCATTTTAAATCTACTTCAGCTCTATACTTCTGACATCTTCACCTGAATAGTGAAATTTATTAATTGATTACTTTTTTTTCCTCTCCCAATATGAGTAGATATGTTCACCTATCATCCAGTTCACACAGCTTCCTGGTTTTTGAACAGGAGTAGAGGTTTATCCCTTGTTTCCTGTTTAAGATTGAGTTTCCAGTTCCTTCTAAAGTCTTCTTATTCTCTTTCATTCCTAGTAGCCTGTTGTACATTAGTGGCATTATTGCCTTGCTTGGGGTGAATTGATTAAAAAAATCACCTGAAGACTTTCAACAATGGCAACAACTAAAATGGATAATACATGCAACTCAGACAAAATAATGACATAATCAAGATATTGATATTTTACACTGCTTCAAATAAAAGGTTATGAAGGAAGCCCTTCCCGCATCAATACTGGAAAAAGTGGACTTGAAAAACCAGTAGTAATAAAAAATTGTTTTAATAGAAAGATATTATAAATTTGACCCAAAAGTAGCACTGACTACTCAGTCAATAAATGCTGAATGTTCTTTTATGACGATGCAGCTAATATTACCATTACTGTTCCCAAGAGTATTAATATATGAGCACAAGTATCCCCAGACCAAACTTAGACTTGGTTCTCTGATTCTATTTTCCAGGCTGGTAACCATTATTCCAAAGAGAATATCAACATTTCTAATAAGTTGTTCACTGGACTGCTGGTATGATTCTTAAGAAAATGATATTTTTTCTTTTATCTGTTTCCAAAGATAGACTCTTTGTTGGCATTGTATTGAATAAATTCACTATATCCAAGGCTGGCACCATCATTAGTTTCTTATACTGGTCTGAATTACTGATATGTATTAGTGATTTGCTAGAAAGTTGTTTTAACAAATCCACCAAGAAGTTTCTCACTGGATTACATACTAAGCCATGACTCATTGTTATCAAATTCTTTTCGTTAATAAATCAATTTTACCAATTCCTTACCAGCGTCTTCTATGTGCCATGTCTCCTCAGGACATTGGCAATCATGGCTCTCCACAATTTTCTGTCCTTTGTAGCTATTTTTGCTATCTCTCCTAAACCCTGTTCTGCCATCCATTTACTTAAGCTTTTTAGGTAGTTTTTGTACTGCTTCCAGCTTACCTTCAATTCATTGTGATAATGTGAAATTTTCCAAGCCCTCTTTCCTCATTATGTTCCCTACTCTCTCTTCCTGATGTTGAATATAACTGACCTTTTAGTTTTCATTTTCTCTAAAATGTTGTTGTTGCTCACATTTTTGTTTCCTGGTATTCTCAGCATCCTTCTGTAGTACCACATTTCTGTTGCTTCAAGTTTCTTCATCTGTGAGGAGATTGTCTAGCATTCACTGCAATAGAGGAGTTCAAAAACTTACACATAACACGTTAACTTGGAAGCACATGAGTTGAATCCTTCTCCTAAATTAGTTTACCCATGCGAAAAAACTGATGACATAGTTTGTTAACTCCTTACTATTATAAGGTTTTCACATGTGAGTCTTTAAATATATTTTTCCAATTATTATATTAATATGTAGTAATCCTAGAGTCCAAAGAATATTGTATTAATATAATTTTACCCATGACAGTAACAGGTTATTTTGTAAATTCCTTTAATGTCTTCATATGTAAGTTTTTTAAATGTATAAATGTACATTGTGACAATAAAAAATGACAGGATTATTTACATATGGATTATCATTTCTGCCTCTGATCAGTGTAGTATTTGTGCAAGGATCACAATGTAGCTCCTTGTCTCTTTGTGGAGATGATCAGTGTAATGTTTGTGCATGCTGCCTAATTTAGTATTTGCAAGTTAATTTTACCGTGCTGTTCAATCAGAAGAACACTGGTAATTTATAATGACTATGTCATTTGCCTGGTTATCTCCAAATTGCATATTCAAATCAAAGGAGGATCCACTTGTTATTTATATGATTGCTTTATTACAGTAAAGTGTTATAGACAAAAATTATACAAATATATTTGGCATATAGATAATCGTTACAAGCTGGATCATTGGAAATTCCACAGATATTAACAAATAATATTTCTCACCCTTTGTCTGTATTCTCTCATTCTTTCCCTTATCCTTTCTAATCTACATAAACCATCTGTGTTTTTTTTATCTCAATGTTATAAAAATATGGATTAATTTCATGAACATAAGGAATATTTTCTTACAGTGAGATTCACCCTTTATAAAGCTCAGGGGCCACTCAAAGGGTTACATTAGAATGTCATTTGTGCATATAGGAGGGGAAGATAATGGTTAACTCTAGCCTTGAACAGGTTAAGATTGTAGTGATCATTCTGTTGGGAGTCATTTCCACAGAGCAGTGATTTCTGGGAAGAAGCTGCTCGAGTGGAATTTATTTCTCACTGATGGAATATGGGGTGAATGTGGGTGGGGTTTGCTACAGTGTAAGTGGCATGGCATGTTGTTAGCATTTGACTTGATGGGACCAGGGAGTGTAGTTTGTTTGAGAATTTTCTGTGGAAGTAATGGTAGAGCAGCAAGAGGTTTACCCAATCACGCCTGTGGGAGAGAGGTTGGAAGGTGGAGAATAATTCATCACCCACAAGAGCTTGGAGATGCTGTTGGATTCTATCAAGGCTGGAGAGTGACAAACAGTATTCCATTTTTGACCTGATCTGACTCTTGTAAAGGTAGAGGATAGAAGGTGGAGTCAGGTACTTAATGGAGTGGTGCAAGAAGCTGACCATTTTACCTGCATTCTTAGCAATGATTTGTATGTACAAGTTTCACTTGAGGTCAGGTGAGAGTTTGAGGCCCAATAGTCTTTCAAGGCAGAGTTCTTCCCTGAGAGAACCTCTGCTCATCCTGGTTGGTGGTAGTTTCTCCTTCAAGCTGCGGTTGAATAACTTTGCTAGGATTGGGGATAATTCCAGGTTGATGTTCTTAATGACAACCACTGGAATTCTGTCTGGGCCAGTGGCTTTCTTAGGGTCAAGGCCTTTGATAAGTCTAGAGACTTCTCATGCTGTGATGGTAATATTACTGAGATTGTGCTCAGTGTAATGTGGAAACTTGGAGAGGGCATGGTCTTTGTCATTTAATGTTGAATTAGAGGCAAAAATCAGAGAGAAGATGTTCGCTTTATCTGTCGAAGAAGATATGACCTCAGGGTCATTTATAATTGTGGTCCCAGCTGCTTTACCTCTGTTCATGATTGGGTTGGTGATCTTCCAGAATTCATGGCATTCAATTTGTTTCTTTTCAATCTTGGTCTGGACTGCTCCTGTGTAGCTGCATTTGGCATTTTCTAGAACTTTTTTGCAGAGATTGCAGTGAGTTCTAAATGCAGTGAGGGCCAAAGTACATAGCCCCTTGAAATAGATGTAGTGGTTTCAGTGAGTAATGGCTGCAGCAGATTCAGGGGTGAACCAGGGCAGAATATACAAACATTATCTAGGAAGAGAAAAATAGAAAATTGTAATATGAGCTCTGGTAAGAAATGGTTATGAGACATTAAGTTTATAAGTCACAAAAATTCACTTATTGATGTCCCCAAGGATATATGACCCAGTGGATAAAAGTGTTGATTAAAGTAATCCAAAAAGTGATTTTACCCAAAGAATTCAATACCTGACCACAAAAACTTAAATAGCTGATTTACTGATGGGAATTAACGGAAACTGAGACATCCCAAAAAGTCATGGTACATGGAATTAGAACAATCAATCCACATGGACTAAATAAAGGGTTTGCTTTGAAATTCCAATATATATCATCTGAAGAAGGCTGGAGCATACAACGGCCAAAATTTTGTGAATATGACAATAAAGATGAGAACAGTCAGAACGCTGTAAATATTCTCTGTTGCATCCTCACTTTTACATTTGCTCTGTCTATATTTATTTTTTCCATTCACCTTGTTTTCTTTTTTTTTCTGTAGATTTCTTACTCCCATTTTCTCTCCTTTTCATCACCCTCTTTTTTTTCCCTAATTCTTTCTTGCTTTCAAATCCAAATCCAGGCTCTTCTGTTGAAGAACCCCCTTCCCTGATTGATCATGTCTTCAGGGGTGCAACCATACTTATCACACTTGACCAATTTCAGATTAGTGAGGCTATTTAACCAATAGCTGGTGTATAACTGTTGACTGAGGAATTTATCTGCCCTTTAACACCTTTTGTTTTTTGCACTGCCAGGATTCCACTTACCCTCCTTACCAGACCAGGGTCTAGTTGGGAAGCCAGCATATAAATTTTAATCAGCTCAAGAAATTTGTAAGCAGAAGTAAGCATTCTAGCATCTAGTTAAAATATTGATTTTACAATAATTTTTAATTGTCATCCAAAACTTCTATATTTTCTAATTGTCCATGATGTGTTTTATAATGTTTATAATGATTCTTTGCAGCTGCTTTTGCATTGTCTTATTTAAGAATTTTATTTAAAAGATAAAAATGAAAATAGTATTTTTGGTTATTCCACAAAACTTGTTAATTAGTTCTTATAATGGCCAAGATACATTGAAAAAATGTTTCACTTTTGATCATCAAATTTAAATAAAAGACTTGGTGGAATCACGACAATGCAAGAACATTAGGTTCAATAAAAGAAGTAAAGAAAAATTTGGTTTCACACAATGTACAAAGGAATGTTCTATATTTGATTAGATTTTTTACTTTGAATAATATTATGAAAGCAATGATGGCACCTACCCTGAATCTATTATAAAAATTCAGGATGTAGAATTAATAAATACTAAACACTTCAAATACCTCAGCATATGGATCAGTTATAACAAATAAAGGAGATTGAACATAGAATAGGTAGTTTCTCTTATGATCAGAAATTGCAACAAAACCAAAACAAAACCTAAAAACTCAATTCAGGTTCTTAAATAACCTTGTCAAATTGAGACTTTTATATGGCTGTCGTGCATGATGCCAAACCCATTCAGAAATATCTAAAACAAGATCAATAGTTAAAAATGGCTTTCAGTGATTGAAGCCTGAATGTCTTGGCAAAAATCATCCTTGTTTAAACATTGTGAACTGGTAATACAGAATCACAAAAAACTGTACCAAATAAGAGAAACCACATCACTTGAGGAATTTCAACAGTTGAAACAGATAATGCATATAGCTCAAAGAGAAAATAATGACATAATGAAGAAGTTAACATTAATACACTATTTACAATAAAAAGGAAACTGCCATCAATATTGAAAGAGCAATAATAGTTACTGGTCTTGAGAAAACTATTTTCCTAAAAAATTTTCTTAAGAGAATGTTTTCACAAATTTCAACTGAAAGCAGTATTGGTTGTTCAGTTAATGAATGCCAAATGTTTCCTTATAAGGAAACGGCTAATACTGTCATTACCATTAGCATCACTTTGATATGAATTTCTGTTTTTACAATCAGGAATTTGTTTGGCAGAGCTTATCTGAGTTTGAACCTTGCCTCACTATGAGTGTGATTGTGTGTACCTCTATGTGTGTATATTTGAGTGTGTGTGTTTACATATTTGTATGTATGTACTTGCCCCACTCTGTTTATGTATGAACCTCTTTCTGTGTATATGTGTTTCTGTAGTATTTGTCACTGTATGCATGTGTAGGCTCCAGTGTAGATATGTACAAGTATATATGCCTCTGTATGTATACATTTTTTGTTGAGTATGTTTACATATTTGTATTTATGTACCTGCTTCTGTGGTATATGTATGTGTGTGCCTATGCGTGAGTATGGGAGTATGTAGAGGTGTATATACCTTGATATGTATGGGAATAGTTGTGTACATTTATGTTTGAATATTTGTACGTATGTACCTGCTACTTTATATGTATCTCTATACCTACCACAGTTTGTGTGTCCATGCTTCTGTATTATATGTCTTTGTATGTGCATGTGTATGCATTTACATATGTCTCTATATGTATGTAAGTATTTGTGTGTGTGTGCAT
Organism: Acanthosepion lycidas; assembly: GCA_963932145.1. Lineage (NCBI taxonomy): Eukaryota > Metazoa > Mollusca > Cephalopoda > Sepiida > Sepiidae > Acanthosepion > Acanthosepion lycidas. Next base: position 22,837,859 of record OZ010577.1, on the reverse strand, counting down.
ATTTGTATGTGTCTACCTGCCCCTCTATATGGATGTATGTGCTTGACCCTGAGTGTGCTTCTGAAGTGTATGCTTTAATGTGCATGTATGTGCTTCTGTGTTTGTATGTGTATGAATAAGGCATGTGTGTATATGTATATGTAAACCTACTTCTTTGTGTGTGTAGGTGTGTTTCTGTAGTACATGCCTCTCTATGTGTTGTAACCTAGAAAGGGTTACTGAATGAGGAATAACCAAAAATGGAGGTTTGAAATGAAATGGTAATCTTTATAAGATCAACAAAATACAATACTCACCAGCAGCATGAAGTAGGTAAGCCACTGCTAGTGGTGGAATATTTAGACAGCATATTACCCCCACTTAAAATAGTGTCCAACATATTTATGAGGATTCGGACATGCCCATTAGTGTCCATAGGTACGGTATATAACAGTATGCATGTGGGTATGTCTGCATATGCACATGTATATATTTTTCTGTATGTAAATGTGTGTGGGTGTGTATCTCTATGTGTGAATGTACATATGCATGTTATGGCCATATAATGTTGAAACTCTGGTTCTTGTACAATCACCAAAGTTAAGTAATGTTGAGCCTTGTCAGTACCTAGATCGGTAACTGATTGTGAATACCAGGTGCCATGAAATTGGATGGGCAAAGATGATGATCCAGAATTGGAAAACTGATTTTCAATTCCAGGTTCATTATATTTGCTTACACTAAATATCCATGAGAAAGGCATGAATACACCTCTTCTTACCCCAGCTATGGGTTAAATAGTAAGAATTTTATCAGTGAATCATTATTATCCCCACAAAAAATTTGACTTCCTAAAAATATTTTTTTGCATTAAATAACTTGCAAGAGGTTGATAAGTTGTAAAGTAACAAATCGATCAATCAACATGTATATAAGCTTTGAGAAAGCTTTGCTGAACTGTGATGCTCTCTGTAGCCAAGTAGTAAAGCATGCCAGTTCATATGCCTGTAGGTAGGTGCATATTTGTGTACTCATGTTTTATTTATTCTTGATAATCTGAAATAACAATAAAATCTTCTGTGATTTCATGATGCTAAATGTCTGGAATTAACAATAGCAAAAACAAAATTCCTTCCCAATGGGTATGGGACATGATTTCAAATTTTGTTGGAGGCTAAATTTTTATTTTTTTTACTAAATATTCACCTAATACAAGGCCACTCAAAGTAGAGGGCTAAATGCAGTTGATGTACAGACATATGAGAAGAAAGCAAGTGCTGATTATGAGGATATGTAGGATAGATAATAACTCTAAACTTGAAATGATTAAGATTGTAGTGTTTGAGAAAGTATCTTCTTGGGAGTCTGTTTCACAAAGTAGCAGTTCTTAGTAAGAAACTGTCCAAATAAAACTTTCTTCTTACCAATGAGGATGGTTTCCCTCTGTTTATATGGCATGGTGAGTCATAGATGGAAAGGTCTGAACTGATTGAACTCAGAGATGTAGGTCATCAGTACATTTTTCATGGAAATAGTGATAAACATTCAACATTGTCTCTAAGGGAGAGGGATTGTAGTGTGCAAAATAATTCATCACCTACAAGGCTGTGTAAATGCTTTTAAAATCTAATTTTTTTTTTTTTTTTTTTTTATTTTATAATTTAATTTTATTTTATAATTTAATTTTATTTTTTATTTATTTTTTTTTTGGAACAAGCTTCTTATAGAATACAGAACAAACATTTAAGTAAAAAGCAAGAAAAATAAGATGAATGAAAGACTATTAAAAAATGGCTGAACCTCTTCCATGTTATATCTTCTAAACACTATTATTAGATTTTTTCTCTAATTGTAAGACATTCAACCCCCAAATTTAGAGAACATCACAACTGCACATTAACTGTTTGCAGCCAAAGGACTCAGAAAACAACTGAACCAATGAACCAAAGTTTTGTTAACTTTCAAATGTTGCTATATGCCATGTCCCTTCTGGACGCCTGCTCTCCACAACCTCCTGTCCTTTTTAGCTCTGAGTAATATTTGTCATTTATTATCCCTCCTAATCTCTGTTCCATCAACCATTAACTGAGCTCAAGAGGTAAATTATTTGCTGCTTTCCTCTGTCCCTCTTGTATTCAATATGTCCTGTGTGTATCAAATTCTCCAAACCCTCTTTCCTTATTATGTATTCAAGAAATTTCAATTGTCTCTTTCTGATTCTAAGTACAAGTGTCTTTTTTGTTTTCATATCCTTAAAACTTTGTCATTGCTCATATGGCATAAGCAGCATCTTTCAGAAGTACAAGTTTGACCATCAGTAATCAAACCCATTGATAGCAGCAGGTTGCCAGATTTGCCAAACAGAAAGCCAGGGCACCTTTTTAAAATTTAAATTTAATTGATTTCTAATAATATTTTTAATGTATAATTTTGTCCCCTGCAGTGTCCCACCCTTTTACTGTTGAAACAGTTAAATGTAACTGCCTCTTCAACTTCAACAGCTTTTTTCTCTTGCACTTCCTGACAGTTGAACTTCCTTCCTCTTACTTGCTTCCCTGATAACTATAATTTTCAAAAATTTAAATGTAATGTCAATCAACATCTTTTGATGCCTTGATCTTGATCCCCGTCCTTCTCTTTATCCTTTCCTTAATAACCACTCTCTACTCTTACTTTCACTCTCTGTAACCCCTTGCATGATTGCATGGTAGTGGCACTCCCACCTTGCATGGGGTGAAATGCTTAAAAATAAAAAAGAAATATATATATATATATATATATAAGAAATCATCTGCACTTAAATTTAAATAGAAATTATCAGTCTTAACATACCAAGAATCTGCAACATTATTGGTTCTGACCTGGCATCTTGACTCCAGTCACATTCCAAGCACTGTAACATAGCTTCCTTGTGCCTTTTCTATGAATATTTTAGATGGGAATGGATGAAACCTAATTATTAAGAGTGAAAACCATTGGCTCCAGTTTGATTCTAACTGACCCAATTGGGCATTGAACTGCAATGGTGTCATGGGAAAAGAAACTTCATAGTACACAATGGATAAAAACTGCTTTTCAACAGTGAAGACATTGGACCCAGAAAGTTAAATGTAGTCAATGGCTGTATCTAATTGATGCGATTTAACATTGAACTGCAATGGTGTTAGGCAAAATGTCCTTCATACTAGACAATTGATGAAAACTAATTATTAAAAGTGAAGATATTATCTATAAGATGTTGTATATAGTCAATAGTAGAATCTAACTGACCTGATTTGGCATTGAACTGCAATTGTGTTAGGTAAAAGATTTTTTATACTAGACAATGAAACATAATTATTAACATTAAAGACATTTAAAAGGATGCTGTGTATACTCAATTTTTGAAACTTACTGATCTAATTTGGCATTGAACTGGAATAGTCTTAGGCAAAACATGCTTCATATTAGACACTGGGTGAAAACTAATTATTAAATAAGAAGACATTACTTGAATCTAACTGACCCCATTTATCACTGAACTGCAATAGTGACATACAAAAAATCCTTCATACTAGACAATGGATGAAACCTAATTATTAACAGTGAAAATAGACAATAGATGAAATCTAATTAGTAACATTGACGACATTGGATCCAGGATGTTGAATTTAGTTAATGGTAGACTCTAACACACCTGATTTGGCACTGGACTGCAATAGTGATATACAAAAAATCCTTCATACTAAACAATGGATGAAACCTAATTAGTAACAGTGAAAATATTGGCTATAGGATGTTGTATATAGTCAATAGTAGAATCTGACTTGATTTAGTATTGAACTGCACTGGGGTTAGGCAAAATATCCTTCATACTAGAGAATGGATGAAACCGAATTATTAACAGTAAAGATATTGGCTCCAGGATGCTGGATGTAGTTAATAGCAGAATCTAGCAGACTTGATTTGTCTTGGAACTGCAATGGTAACATTCAAAAACATCCTTCATACATGACAATAGAAATAACCTAATTATTCCAAGTCAGATGGAAAACTGCAGGAACATATGAAGCAGCACCTTGTGTCTCAAGATGTATGCACATCTAAAACCCCTATATTGACACATGGTGGTGTACTGATTGAAGACTTAGTTAATTGGTTTGTGTAAGGTTTTGATAGCCATCTTTTTTCCATTGTCTCTTGGATATTTGCAACCATTTTTTAAAGTCTACTATTTTAAATATAATATTGATGTAATTATTGTTAATTTAAGGCTAGTTTATATTTTTTATCTTATGTTGCTTTTTACTGCAGAAATAAAATATATGTTCTGAATCTTAAATGCAAAACTGAGGTATCTAGTAAACTAACTTTTACCCAGACACCTGACATAACCAGTATTTGTATCGTCCCTCACTATAGAAAACTAGTAGTTGTATCCCAGCTCACTTCATAATTCTTCTTCTATTTCAATTAGACTCAAAAACATTGCATTCTTCTCTGTATTTCATAATAATCATTGATTCTTCACTCCACAAATTAGTAATATTTCTTAACTGACCCACATGTTTTAGACACTTATTCTCTATATTTAGGCCCCTGCAAGAGTACTTTACTGAACAGCTTTCCTCCTCCAAATGTGACCAATATATCACAGTTTTCTAATCTATAATAAATTCACAGCACTTTACAGTTTTCCATATACCTCCCTTTTTTCAAGCTCTTTCCATGAAACACTAAGTATTGCCAGGAGCATCATTGTTTATATTCCATCCAGCCTGTCATTCATCTTCTTTGTTAAAGTTCAGTTTACGGCACCTTACAGAAGACTGCTTTCCACTGTGGCTCAAAAAAACTTATTTCAAGATGGTAATAATGTAATATTAAATGTAAAATGGTGAAAGTTATATGCCATTAGATACCGTATCCACCCAGACACAATCAGAAAATCTCTACTAATCTCTACCAATCATACAGCAAATATCTTCTGAATCTTAAGTGTAATACAAATATATTTAGTAGATTAATTTTACCCAAACTCTATAGACAACCAGTACTTGTACCTTGCTTAAATCCATATTAAGTTTAAATGGCGGAAGTTAGATGTCATTCAATACTATATCCCTCTTCTGGCAAAAACAAAAAAAAATTGCACTATATCAGTTATGAAACATAGAAAGTCAAGAGTTTAATTAAATAAAATTTAATTAAAAGAAAGCATACCTGAGCACAGCCAGGTAACTTCACTTAAAAATAGATAAAACTGAAACATTTGTAAGCCTGTATAATGTTATTGTATAGAAGCCAATCATAAAGTATCAAACTCAAGTAATAACATTATTTGTTCTTTGATAATACAGTATGTACTTATATCTCCACTGAAAAAAATTACTAATCTATAGAGAATGTCTTAGACTCTACTAAGGCACTTAAATTGTACTTGTGACATATTTCTTGATGTACCGGAATTCAGTCAAACAAATATTTTGAATATAAATTTAGAGAAGAATTGGTTTATATTCGAAATCAATAATGGTTTCCATTGTCTGCTAATATTCCAAGTATAGAAAGAAATTTCATTTGTTTTCAGTCGTTATTGAATTTTTGTATTTTAAATTGTTAGAAAGTATTGAATATTTGGGATTTGGATGATGTGGTTTGGATAAAACCACTTTCACTTTCTGTTAGAAGTTTATCTGCAAATGAAGTTTGTTATTTGTTATGTTTACAATTTTACTTGCTAGTAATAGCCTCTATCTGACATAACTGTCAATATATATATCAACCATCTTACTGTTTTATCTGGATAGAAAATAATAAAAAGGTTGATTGATTAGTTAGTACATTTATTAGCTCCTTTAATAAAAAAAAGCTCTTGTTAAGACAGCTTTTTTAAAAAGTATTTCAAAATAAAAGTTAATTCAACAATTGGAAATTAGAAAAGGATCTTAAATGAACAGCATTGCTTCATGTATTCTCTTTTTATAAGTTCCTTTAATATAATTCTTTGAATCAAAAGTTTCTGAGTTCAATCCCATAAGACAGTAATAAATTTGATAAGTCTACTGTTTTATTAGATATTAGTAGCAAGGTAGTTAGAGCAGAAGACTTTATCTAGCCAAATTGTGCAGAAAAACATGGAGACATACTCTGAAGGCCAAAACGCTTTTGTCTTGCATGCTGCTTTTACAGAAGAAAAAAAAAAGAAGAAAAATGCTTTGCTACTGAGTGAAGTCATTGAGATCATGTAAAGTAGAAAGTATTAAAGACTGAACACCTCAAAGGGAGGGGTCAGAAATAAAGAGCTGTCACTGGATATGCCAGAGGAAATAGATACAGGTTTTGCAAGGCAAAGGGATTACTAATTGTAGTATAAAAAGGGGAGATCAACAAATCCTAACTCATACATATATCTTAAAATTTAATAAACACTTAATCCCAAAGGAAATAAAAATTGGTTTTGTGATTGAGAGGGTCGAACAATACATCTTCAATCCCTTGAGATGTTTCAAGTGTCAGAAATATGGGCATCACATGGAAAGTTGCACAGGTTACCGGGTATGTGTTAAATGTAGTCAAAAAGACCCAGATCACATTGGGGAAGAATGCACTCATAGTATTAAATGCACTAATTCTCAGGAAAACCATTTGGAATTTGCAAAATCTTGCTATATATATAAAAGAGAAGGCTGAACAATATATCCCCAATCCCTTTTTTAATCTGATTCTCAGCATAAGTGTCCTTTTTTTTTTGTTTAAAAAATAGTTTTGAGATATGAGAGAGAATGGATGATATGACATCAGAAAGTTCCAAATAAAAACGGAAACATTAAAAAAAGTGGGATATAATTGTTATGAATAATCAAGAGTGGTCTCTCCTCATTTCGTTACTCTCCTCTTTGAGAAAACTATTTCTGTTTACTGGGACTATAAAAAGGACACTATATGCAAACCGTGTATTCTCAGTTGAATAAAGCTTTCTTAAAGCCTCCACCTGCATATATTGTCATTAAAATAATATGCTACAATGAAACTGTTGTAGATTAAAGTCAAATTACAATGAATTACTCATGCTAATAACAACATTGGATTAAGTGATTATTTGTATTCAGGAAACATATCTAAAATAAGCAATATTAAGATTAAAAACTATCATGAGTACAGTCATATTCACAGCTCTGATCTCAGTGCCTATGGTGAAGTAAATGTCTTAATAAAAAAAATGACATACTCCAGAGCAAAATTACACTAAAAAAAGAATTACCATCAGCTGCTGTGAGAGTTTATTTACACAGAACAGTCAGCATATGCTCTCCATATATCCCAACACATGACCAGATAAAACAAGACAAGCTGAGATATCTGATAAAGCAATTACCCAAGCCCATAATTCTTCTAGGGGATTTTAATAGCTACTATACTATCTGTAGATCCAAGACGACAAACAAAAAGAAGGAAATTACATAAAAATTTGTTATGAATAATGAGCTATGTCTACTCAACAAGGAAGCATATGACAGACATCGATCCTGCAACTGGAAGCCTGTTAGCAATTGACTTAGACATATGTGATCCAGCAATATACCTGCAATTTAACTGGAGTGTTTACAATGATACATGCAGTAGTGATCATTTTCCCATCATCCTGAGGAACAGTGAGATGATTAATGAGCACCCACCTAGGTAGAGACTAAGCAAAACTGACTGAAAAGAATTGGGAATTTATGTCAAAGTAAATTAACTGAAAATGATATAGAAATAGCGGAAGGTTTCATGGAAGCCTTAATAGATAAAGGAATGCATCCACAAAAGCTCACAACAGACACTGTGACAAGTTAGAAGTCATGATCAAAATACAGAATAAATAAAACAACTCTTCAACAAACAGAATTAACAAAGTGATGTGGGCCCAAAGTCAGGACCACGGAAGGAAAACATGGAACACGGATTAAAGGTAAGAAAGATATATTAAACAAAAAGGTTACAAAGATAGTGTAAGTGTAAACGGAGCTTACTATGTGCTAGTGTCCAATATAGGTAGGCGTACGTGGCTGATACTATGGTATTAGAATACTCTCTCTTTCTCTTTCCTCCTCTTCTAGAGTGTTATATTGCATACTTTATATAGTCCATGTTGTAGGTATGTTATGGTCTCACAACACAAAGTTTCTAATAAAAAGAAAAAAAGGGCAAAAATGAAATAGTATCAAGCAAGCAAACAAGCAAAGAATATATGCATATCAAATTCACAGGTAAGAAAGTAAAAAGTTTACAAACTATGAATTGGCATCTATGCACAAAAGCAAGGTCATGCAATTGAATGCAGTGGTCTTTCTTATAGACAAAGCAGATCTGGAGAACTGAGTCAAATCAAATTGTGAACCAACCTATTTTATTTAGAAAGATATTCCAGCATGCATTTTATGGACTTTTGCATATAAAAGGGATGAGGGGAAAGGATTGTAGTCGTTCCCATTATAGATTCGAAATCAACACCATGCTTCATTGAAGGATGTAAAGAGGTAATAACACTGTGTAAGGCAGTGCTTTGAAAATATAACAAGGAGCAAACAATTGCCAACCTCACCAATTATAAACTAAATAGAGAAAAAGAGGTAATTGGACTGTGTAAGGCAGTGCTTTAAAAATATAGCAAGGAGAAAACAATTGCCAACCTCACCAATTATAAACTAAATAGAGAAAAGAGGTAATTAGACTGTGTAAGGCAGTCCTTTGAAAATATAACAAGGAGCAAACAATAGCCAACCTCATCAATTATAAGCTAAATAGAGCAAAGAGGTAATTAGACCTGTGTAAGGCAGTACTTTGAAAATATAACAAGGAGCAAACAATAGCCAACCTCATCAATTATAAACTAAATAGAGCAATGAGGTAATTAGACTGTGTAAGGCAGTGCTTTGAAAATATAACAAGGAGCAAATAATGGCCAACCTCATCAATTATAAACTAAATAGAGCAAAGAGATAATTAGACTGTGTAAGGCAGTGCTTTGAAAATATAACAAGGAGCAAACAATAGCCAACCTCATCAATTATAAACTAAATAGAGCAAAGAGGTAATTAGACTGTGTAAGGCAGTGCTTTGAAAATATAACAAGGAGCAAACAATAGCCAACCTCATCAATTATAAACTAAATAGAGCAAAGGCCCTTAAAGCAATATATGAAGTCAAAAAGAACTGTTGGCAAAAATATGTCAGCACAGTAAATTCGACTACAGAACCAAAAACAGTTTGGTGTATGGTAAGAAAATAACTGGAAAACATCAACATATACAAGTAAAAGATCTCCCAATAATTAATAGCATGATAACAGACAAAAAAAAGCATATTGGTCATAAAATTAAAAAAGAAATCCTTCCAAATAAAACTGTAAACAACAATCCCAAAGTATAAAAAAAATGTAGAAAAATACAAAGTAAACTTCAAAACAAAGAACCTGGAAGATTACGGCAAAGCATTCTAGAAGACAACTATTAAAAGTTAACATAATTCAGCCCTAGTACCAAACAAGGTCTGCTATGAGTTCTTAAAACAACTCCCAAAAGATTCATTAAAATTGTTATTGAAATATATAATGATATTTGGACACAGTGCAAGTTCCCTTAACAATGGTGATAAATAACTGTCCTACAGATTACTTAACCAAGAAAAGACAATTGAGATCCTGGAAATTATAGACCAATTACTCTCACAAGCTGCTTATTTAAAACCATGGAGAGAGTGGTGAATAATCATTCTGTTTGGTATTTAGAGTGCAACAAATTAATGTCAGACTCATATTGCAACTGAAAGGGGCAGAAATCCTAATGGTAGATGAATACAAGGTTTTGGGAATAAATCTTGACAAGAATCCATTCATGCCACATTTCAAATATCTAAGAAGAATATGCAGCAAAACATTACAACTCTTCAGAGTGGTGACCCACAAAAATAGAGGAGCAGAGCAGCAAACACTACTCAAATTATACAGAACCTTAATTCAATACAAGCTGGACTATGGGACATCCTGGGTATGACGATAAACTACATCCGCGTCCAGGGTATGGCGATAAACTACATCTAACAGTATGGCCTCAGATAAAGGTTTTTGGACAAATAATGTTGCCAGCTATCCGTTTTTGAAACAATAATGTTGCCAGCTATATGTTTTTTAAACAATAATGTTGCCAGCTATACTTTTTTTGAAACAATGTTGCCAGCTATGAGTTTTTAAAACAATGTTGCCAGCTATACATTTTTTGTAAAAAATAATGTTGCCAGCTGTACGTTTTTGAAGCCATAATGTTGCCAGCTATACATTCTTGAAACAATAATGTTACCAGCTTTGCGTTTTTGAAACCATAATGTTGCCAGCTATACATTTTTGAAACAATAATGTTGCCAGCTATACATTTTTGACTTTTAAAGTCACTCAAAATTATTTTCGGCATAAAGTGACCACTAAGTTTGAGATGCCGTTAAACAAAACAATTAATCAATCAATCAAGAACATGAAGAAATTATTTGCAAAAACTGAACCAAAAATTATATTGGATTTTCTAAAAAGAATTGGTCTCTTATCAAAGATGTAGACTGATGTGTAAACAACATATCCTACCTTTTACCATTTTGCAAATAAAATGTCCTTATCAAATGGAAATTCTTGACTTAAACAAAAATACCTAGGATTATTTTGCAGTGTACAAGCAAATAAGCTCTAGCTTGCTAAAAATGTTCCATACAAAATAGGCATTTAAAATTCATATATTTGGCATATATATATAAACTGGATTTTGCATTAAATAACCCACAGTCGTTGATATGCCATAAAACCCAAACAAACAAACAAACAAACTGGACTATGGAAACATCATATACCAATCAATAAGGAAATCATATCTCAAAATTCTTAACCCAAACCTACCATAAAGATTTGAGATTGGTTTTTGGATCATTTAGTTTTTATGTAGAAGCTAATGAACTGCCACAAAAACTTAGATGGGAAAAAATTAGCTACAATATTATATAAAACTAAAAACAAGCCCCCTAATCCAGCATACAATACCACCTACAGTCCAAAAAAGAAAAACCTCTTCCAACAAAGAGAAAAAGTCATAAAAATCGTTTTAACTTGAGATGGAGCCCAACATTCAAGAAGTAGAAATACCTCTATCTAGAATTCATAATACAATCACACCAAATATCCTACCCTGGGTCATAAAAATACCCAAAATAAATCTAAAACTCTGCAAACATCATAAAACAAGTGCACATCCACTTATATTCCAAGAGGAATTAAAAAAAAAATCAAAATAAATTTTCCCAGGCATTTATACATCTTCACGGATGGATCAAAATACAAAAATGAAACAGGATGTGTAACAATGTATAACAAGAAAATGAAAAAGAAACACACCTGCCAAAAGAAATTTTCAATGCAAAGACTTGTGCAATAAAGCTAGCACTTGACTTCATCTCTAAAAAACAAAAATAAAAAAATATGTAATACTTTCTGATTTTCTATCAGTTATATCAGTGGCAATAGAAATTTAAAAAAAAACTTGACAACTCACTGCTGGCAAAATTGCAATGCAGGCTTGATTCACTATTCACTATGTAAAGAAAGAGTGCTCTGCTGTATCCCAAGCCTCATAGGATTTAAAGGCTGACATGGCAGCTAAATCTGCCTAAAATGGAACCCTTGATAATAGTTTTAGGGTCCCTTATACAGACCTGAAGAATGATATAGACAGTTTCATTAAGAAGAAGTGGCAGAAGAGATGGCCGATAATTAAAATAACTAGCTTTGTGCAATCAAACCGGTTCTGGGTGAATGGAGGCAGATGTCAAAAAAAGGAAGAAAAGCTGAATTAATGTTGGCTCGGCTGCAGATAGGCTTCACATTCCTCATCCAGTCATACTTGCTGAAGTATGGAGATCAACCAACATGTACAACATGCCAAACTGCACTCATGGTGAAACGCATTTTAAGTAAATGTGCTTAATTAGCACCTATAAGATGTAAATACTACAAAGAAAGAAACATGAGAAAACTATTTGAAAATAATGAAACAGTCAAAAAAATGTCCTAGTTTAAAGAAATAGATTAATTCCAGTACATATAACACCTACAACAGATCATGTACATGCAATATATATATATATCTATAAAGCATAATCCTGAAAATATAAAAATATGTACAAAATATCTGAAGTTGAAAGCATAAAATTGTGTTCAAAATACATTTACTTAAAGCCATGAAGTTGTGGTCAAAATATTTAGTTTTCAGCATTAAACAACCAATAGAGGTTTATATGCTACTAAACAAATCAACCAATCCAATTAATTTACTATTATCACAACAGAGATTTCCCATCTACTTCAAGGTAGTTTTGCAAAATTAAAACCCATAGTGAAATACTTCACTGTCTTATGAACAATTTACAGATAATAGAGAAGAGGTCATTGTGAAGCGCCATGATCAACTAAAACAAACACTTGGGAATGAGGAAGTGCTTTCAAAATAACATACAAATTACTTACATTGCTTAGTTTCTCACTTGTACAACTTCCTTCCTGTTTTTTTGCCTCCTAGTCAACTTTGATATTCAAAACATTAGATGCAATGTCAATTGTTATTTTCTGTCTCCTTAATTCCTGTTCTTTTATTGTCCTCTCTCCTTAAAGTTTTTTTCTCAGTTCTTTTTCGCACTCAGTAACGCATTGCAAAGTGGCTTTATCCCCTTGATTTCAGTGAAATGTTTTAAAAAAATTCATTTTTTGTGTTTTATTTTTCTATTCTCTTTACAAACAAATATTGGTTTGGTGATTAAAAATGGATTGTTTGTAAAAATATAGAGTGGGAAAGCTCCTGAGGAAAATGAAATGAGACATTGTTAACCACTCCAAAAGTTGGTTTACATCCAAAGAAGGTGATGCTGTTTCTAGAAGGTTTGAAGACTAATTAAAGGCAGCAGTCAATGAAAAGCATACAGAATTGGCCAATCAGATAGGTCCCAGGACAATGCCAGACTTTACATCTTTTTACAAACATGGCAGAAATTGGTACAGCTTGGCTGAGATGTTCTACTGAATCCTCTGTAGTGACCTGACTTTGCACCTTTGGATTAAGACTTATTTTGATCCCTCCAAAAGTGGTAAGCATTCTCTGGAAGCCTGTAAATACCAATTAGATAAGTTCATCCCCTAGAATAATGTCAGTTTCTGTGAGGATAAAGCTACCTCAAAAATGGTGAATGGTAGTGAAACAAAATAGTAAAGATGTGGTTGAATAAATCTATGTACAGATATTTAAATATTGTCTTTGAAATTCACTTAAAAATTCACTTTATTCCAACCCAATATTTTCTTCAAACAAATTTTATTTTGGAATCATTATTTGAAATCTTATTTTTGTTTCATATTTTGATGCAAGATATTTGGATGTTTTTACACTCTATATAAGAAATAACTGGAAGGCAAATGATTATTCTCAACTCTTAGCATATAGTGTTCATTTGGGAATATCAGGTAGAAATGCTGATTTAAAAAGGGGAAAAGTAAAAAGAATGATGTCTCCACTTGTTAATTTCTCTAACGGAATAAAAATTGGTAGAATAAAATAAAAGAAAGTTCCAGTTAGAAAATTTGAGAGATAAAATATGCTGCTTACAGATTTGAACAAATAAGACACTTGAAAAAAATATATGTAAAGTTATCACTGTACATCATTAATGAAACACACGAGACTATCTCTCATATGTAATATTGTTTATTCAATTCCAAACTTTGTCTGTTATAATCAACTAGTAGGTGTGTGTACATTGAAGCTCTCTCTGAATGTAGCAGAATGTAAGAGACTCTCTCTTCTGTTCATTCTAGGTGAGTGTTTATACATCTACTTATCATATATTTTCCCCACATAGGCACATCATAGGTACATTTGGGTTGATCATGTGCAATGACTGAGATCATGTGAAGAGCAAATCTCTATCTCCAAATAGGAGGTTATCACTAAGATCAGTCTGCTGATGCACCTTACTTCTTTGATGGTCTAGTGTGATATTGAGTGCAAAATCTATTCTGGTATCATCTATAGTAAGTCATATATTAATATATATATATATATATATATATATATATATATATATATATATATATAATTTTGGAAAAGTTTGCACTTCTTTTATGTGCCACATCCCTTCTAGACATAGGCAATCATGGCCCAACACAACTTCCTACTTTATCTCCTTACTATTCCTCCAGGTCCCTGTTCTATCATCCATTTTCAAAAATAATAGGTTGGTTACTTACTGTTTCCCACTGCACTTTCAATATGTCCTGTAAGTGTCAAAATCTCCAAGCCCAGTTTCCTATGAGTAAATAGCAAGACAGACTGGGTCCTATAGCCTTGGGTGGTGAATGATCTAGGAGATAGGAAAACTCTGAATTCAAAGCCTGGTAAGGGTTGTTTGGAGACCTTGTGGCATTCTGTGCACCAGTTTTTTGTATTCCACCCTTAATAAATGTGTGATTGATTCTGCACAAGCCTTCACCACTAGAATCAAATGATATGTGCTGGTAGTCTGGCTGTTGGACCTAAGACCAGAGCTGCTTAACCCTCATATAACAAAAATGATGGGAGAATCCAGTATATACATATGAAGTCCTAATGGCTGAAACATGTCACAAGTAATACGATTTTCAAAAAATGAAAATACAGGGCTGTTTAAGATATATATATATATATATATATATATATATATATATATATATTAATTTATATTTAATAATTAATTTATATTTCACTTATGTATTGTTAATTTATTTATTTATTAGCTTATATTTATTACCTATTAATTTATATTTATATATAATATTTTTTATAAAATTTACTTAATATTTTGTCTTTAATAATTATTTCATTAATTATTATCTTAATTATCATATTATATTATATATATTATTATTTTAAATGTTACCTTTTAATTACCCTTCCTTAAATTTTTTTTTAAATAATTATAAAAACTTTCTCTAATTTCTAAAGTTTGAATTTCCTTATGTAATTTTTCCTTATTGAATCTAGATATTAATAATTTAAAATATAGGTCACGATAATCTTAAATTCTGAATTCCACCACTTCCTAGCACCATATGACTGTGTTTAAGCATTGTCTAGACGATTTGCTGCATCTTCAGCTATTTTCTCCCCTTTTGTTATTTCCCCCTCTCTGTTTTTTCTTTTTTCCTTTTTCTTTCTCTTTTAAACTTTTTTTCTCTTACTTTGTCATCTGTCCTTTTCTCTTTTTTTATTGGTTCTTTAAAGTTTAAATTTTTAAGCTGCCTTATTTTATTTCCAAACCCCTTGGTGTAGACAATCCCTGCAATGTAATTCTTGTGGGGAAAAACAGCTATACATGTAGGGTATTTTTAAATTTTTCTTATATGTAATTTATATATATATATATATATATATATATATATATATATGATTAATACAAATATCAAATTTGTTACTTAGCTGATTGTTCAGTCCATTTGTCAGGAGGTATCATCAATTGTCTGTCAATTTTCTCATTTTCATTATTTTCATATTAAGTTAAAAGAATAATTTATGCCCTTTTTTTTATTGGTGTTTGATTGATTTGTTGTCTATCACTGTCCACATGGTAAGACTGAAGACCATCATTTTCCAAAGACTTCTCCCTTCAGGAAACTAGACTTTGGCTAAAAGGGATTTACTATGGAAATACAAGTACTTATCTCCTTTCAAATCAACCACCATAAGTTTGAAGCCAAAGCAGGTGACAGGAAGGCAACCTTGCTCACAGAATTAAACTACAAAAAATATAACAGGCAACTCCACAAGGCCAAGATTTTTGCCAACAGCCAAACCCTCTTCTGCAGTCAATATGAGAAAAACATACCTTTCTTGTAATGACCTCAGAAACCATCTGATAACCTGCAACTATCATAGAAGATTCTTCTAAATCTTTGTTTCCAAATCTAAGTCATAGCACTACTATTACTATTACTACAACCATTAATAATAATGAAATATTCAAAATTCAATGATGTTTAAGTTCTTAAAATGCACAAAGATAATTACATATGCAAATTACAAATGTTCCACCCCAAGGTAATTAACAAAATAACAGGAGAGTTTTGTAAGATTGATATGAACATAAGTACTGTTTACTTGCTGTCAAAATTGATATCAGAATTAAAATTATTTGTGCATGCTTCTTTGTAATTTTAATTCGTCATGTGAAAATACTTTTGATAGGGAATTCTCTATCATCAGGTAGAGGAGGGGAGGGGTCAGAAAGATAGATTTACTTATCCAAAAATATTTATGACGACAGCTTACACTTCTAAATATCCATTTTTTATATATATTCAATGAAAATAATTTTATGTCTGCTTAGCTCATGAAATCATCCCTAAAAGCCTTCTTAATCATTTCAATAATTTCTGTGGAAGAATGTCCAAATCTCAAGCAAAACTTTGTATATATTCCTGGTTTAGTATGATGTTTACATAATATACAAGTGAACTTAAGTGGAATCCCACTTCTGATTCAGTAATTTTATGGGAAAATATCACACAAGCACAGTAAGGTCCTTTGTGAAGGGGTTACTAAGTTATATCATAACTGCATAGCCAAACCAGTTTGGGAAAGACACCAATATTCAGAGAACATAAAATGATTACTTGGTTACTTATTTTAGAGCACCATTTTACTTATAACTATTGCCATGTGATGCAAAGAATAGTCAATGCATTATTCAAATAAATTAGCCTTAAATAATCTACAGTGCCTTTTTACAGCCATAACTCTTTTCACTAATAAAATGTTACAACAGTTGTCAACTGTCAAACTTGGGAGAAGTCAATATGATAGATAGATAGACAGAATGAGGATACTTAGATAGAATAGTGATATAAACAGATTGAGCATAAATAGATAGATAGATAGATAGATAGATAGATAGACAGAATGAGGATACTTAGATAGAATAGTGATATAAACAGATTGAGCATAAATAGATAGATAGATAGATAGATAGATAAACAGAATGAGGATACATAGATAGAATAGTGATATAAACAGATTGAGTAGAGATAGATAAACAGATTGAGGATAGATAGAGATATAAACAGATTGAGAATATAGAGATAGAAACAGGTTGAGAATAGATAAAAAATAGATAGATATGAAAAAACTGAAATTGAATGAAGAGAGATAAATATAAACAGACTGAAATCAAATAGAAATAGATTTGAATTGGATGAGATTGATATGAACAAGCTGTAATTAGATAGACAGATCGATAGATCAATTCATACATACATACATACATACATACACAAATACATCTTTGAAAATGGAGTATTTTACCAATGACTGAAAGGTAAGTAGTATGCGAGATATCATTAGAAATAAATGCACAGGATATCAGCCTCTACAGCTCATATGCACAAATATGGAATGATGAATGACAATCCTTTGTTCACAAATAAATGCAAAAAATATTTGCATGCAGGCATATAAGCAAATTGTATACTAAAGGCAAAGATGCATTTGCTGCAATATAAAAAGTGACAAACTTGCAGATGAAAACTAAAAATGCATGTACAGCCACATGTTAAAGGAAAAAGAATAAAAATAAACACTTCTTCTGATGCTTCAAGAATAAAAAAAAAGAAGAGTTATGTATGCAATGAATGTGACTGACATGGAAATCTGCTACTTCATGCATACTCTCAGAGAATGGTGCAGAGTTGGGGCGGGTGGTGGCAGCACCAGGAGATAAATAAATAATTATATACAAAAATATTAAGAAGAAAAGAGAAGAAGAGAAATTGTGTGCAAATATGGCGGCTGCTTGAATAATAATGTTGTAAAAGAAACCTTTCCTGAAATTGACTTCTTCCAAGTGGTTTAGCCCATTTTTGTCAGAGCCATTCATGAATGATCTCAAGAAAATCACAAAAAGAAAAAGTTTTACTTTATGAAAGGATCTACAACCACACATTGCACTTCATACTCAGTGTGGACTTCATAGAAAATCAGATTTATAAGAGTACTAGTTTACCAATGCTGTAATAAAAATAACAATCATATTTTGTTAATTTCTTACTATTATTCAAAGCTTTTCACATGAATATTTAAATATAGTATTTCCAATTATTGATATCTTATAATTCAAGGGGATTTGTTTATTAGTTAATAACTTAATAACAATAGAAAACTGATCACCCAATTTATATCCAGTAGAATTTTTTATTAATACTAATTTACCAGTGTTATAAAAATGATGGTATATTTTAAGATCTTACTATTAAAGGGAGGCACAGTGGAATAATGGATAGCGGCTCAGATTGTGTAATCAGAGAGCTGAGTTCGAATTCCAGTTGAATCCATTACATTCACTTACATGCCTTGGAAAAGGTATGAATCCTCTTCTTCTCCCCCCAGCTATGGGTAAATAGCAGGACAGACTGGGTTCTGTAGCCTTGGATGGCAACTGGTTAACTGCAGAAAGAAATAGCAACCTACTGCCGGAAAAAATCTGCCTCATCAGTCATGTATCAAAAGATACATGATTGCCTAAGCATGTATCACACATGGCACATAACTATTAATAGATTTTCATATTAAGTCTTTATATTTTGTGTTTCAAATATTATCATATATTAAAATATCAAAAATTCAATAGAGGAACACTATTAGCATGTGCTCTTTTAAAAAAACAACCTCTTGTGAAAATTAATGTTTAATATGAGTTTAATATGAAATATGAGTTTACCAATGCTATAAAAATGATGGTATATTTTAAGCTCTTGCTATTAACAGATTTTCATATCTGTGTTTTCATATACAAGGGTTGGCTGAAAAGTTCATAGGCTGACCAAGATACTCTTATGGAATGTGATCAAATGAGGTTTATTTTTCAACATAATCCCACTTACAGTTCAAACACTTCTTTCATCAGTGCAGCAGTTCATGGGTTTCATTAGTCAAGCTTTCATCCTGCTGGTCAAAAAAGTCATCAAAAGCAGAGATGTCATCATCATCACTGCAATATCAAACTGAGGAAGGGAGTAAGAAGATTGCATTGTGCTAACCTTCCTTGAAGAGAGAGCTTGTTTAGAAAATCAGTATTTTAAATTTTCTTTAAAAAAAAAAATAAGCTGAACTCCAACACAAATCAGTTGCAGCAGTGAAAATATGAGGGTCATCTGAAAATTTTATAGACTGAACAAGATACTCTTATGGAATATGACCAAATGAGGTTTGTTTTTCAACATAGTTCCTCTTGCAGTCCACACACTTCTTCTATTGGTGTTGTAGTGTTTGGTGAAAAAGCTGTTGAAAGTCAAAAAAGTTATCAACAGCAGATATAATGTCATCATCACTGCTATACTGCTTCCTAGCCAAGTGATTTTCTCATATTGAGGAACAGATGATAGTCACATAGGGCCGAATCAGGAAAATAGTGAATGTGATCAACCAGTTCAAAGTCACAGTGATGCACAACAGTCATTGAAACCAAGGACTTGTGTGATGGAGCATTGTCCTGATGAAACAAAACCCCTTTCATCAGTTTTTCTGGCTGTTTGATAGCCTTTCATAACTGTCTCAGCAAATTGGCATAGTATTCTTCATTGATGGTGTGGCCCTTTTGAAGATAGTCAATAAACATAATGTTTTTTGCATCCCTTAAAACTGAAGGCATCACCTTCCCTGTAGCTGAAACAACATTGATTTTGTTTGGAGCAGGTGAAACAGAGTGATTCCATTGTATAGTCTTTTTTTCTCTGGCTAAGTGATGAACCCAATACTCATCCTGGGTTGTGAGCCATTGATGGTTGTGCTAGCATGTAATCACAAGTCTTTGTGACTGAGGCTTTGAATGTGTTGCCTTTGCTCAGACTGTTGCTCATGCTTAATAAGGTGCTCTCTCCCAGAAACTGTAACTATGGTCCACTCAGCATAGCTGCAGTATAAACCACAGATGGGCTCTGTGGGTATTGAACAAACACAAATATGCCTGAGCAGGCATCAACAATAGGGATTGGCTAACCTCAGATATGAGTGGCCAGCCATTTTTTATATATATTTATATTAGTAACACAATATTTTTATGAATATTGTAAAATTCTAAAATTAAATGATATATGCAGTTCTTAATTAAAGTTAAATTAATCCCCTTTTAGGCTTCCTCCATGTGAATGGGAGTACACTTTTTGAATAATAAAAATTATATTTCACATGGAGGTGGACAGCAGAATTCTAGAGATGCTTAGGTGAGGCATAGCCAAAACAAAAGTTGGGGACCAACGATTTAACTCCAAGTAAGGCAATAAACTCAGTAAGATAGAAAGGGTTATGTAGTGTTAGAGAATATGAGAAAAAAAACATTATTAAGGAAAGAGAACAATAAAAAGACAAGAATTAAGTTGACAGTAGATAGATGATTGATACTGCATTTAAATTTTTTAAGATCAGAGTTGGCAGGGAAGCAAGAATCCAGAAAAGAATTCCACAGGTGAGAAGTGCAATAGAAGAAATGTTATCATAGAACTTACCATTACATCTAGTTATTTGAACTGTTAAATGATGTATAGATTAGAAATGAAAGGTCTCATTAGATAATGGGGGGACTTCCACAGGCAGACATAAGTTGCCTTGTCCAATGTTACAAAAACAGCTGAGGGGCCGGGAGCCAGATATATTTTTGTATTTGTATCTAGTTGGTACGAGAATAAAATAATTGAGAATTACTACTACCATTGCCGTTGTGGTTATTTTACATGATAAGATCTTGATTTAAAATACATTTTGAATGTTAAGAATGCTGTATTAAAAAAAAACAAAGAAAGTGGTTATGATGAATAAGTGTTGAGTATCAAAATTGTTTCCAGGAAAACCTATAGCATCAACAGCAAAACCTAACTTTTGTAAACACACATACACACACCTGTAATCAGTGGTTATAAAAGCATAGGTATTTGAAGAAACCCATGCAATGTCTTATTATAATTTTACCTTGAGTAAATCTGTTGAAAGATTTAAAATTAGCTTTGTGCAACACAACTTGCTTTAGAAAGAAAGATCATTGATTTATTTATTGATTTTGGAAGCCCTCGATTAGCTTTCTAGCACATTTTTGTCTTTTTCTGTTATTGAACTGAAAAGAAAAAACTGCTGGTTTGTTCTAAAGAGCTTAGGTCAATGCTGATTTCTCCTACTATTCTGTCATTCGATAAAGAACGGGATCCATTTAAAGCATTTTTAAAAACAAAACTGCAAATCCTTATTATAAAAAATATAAATGAATTAAAATTATAATTTGGCAAATGACATATTAGGTTGTCACACATGAAATGACACATTTTTTGGTTGGTTGCTGATCTGGTTGTCTAACAAAGTAACTTGCTTAGTATATAAAAAATCTTGACTTATTTCTGATTCTTTTTCTTTAAATACATTGTTACTCATAAGCACAATGAAAATGACTACAATGAAACAATGTCAAGTAATCTTACTGTACGAGTACAAACTGGAAAAAAGAACCATATTTTCATTGAATCATTACATGCAAGAGGGGAATTAACATCCATTAGACATGGCACATGAAACTAGAACAGTCTACCCCAGTGAGCTAAATAAAGGGTTCAGTTTGACATTCCAACCACCTGAAGAAGGCCAAAGCATACAACGGCCGAAACATTGTGATAAACATGGTGACAAAGATGAGGTCAATAGTCCAAATAATGTAAATAGTGTACATAATACCTCATCTCAGAAATATAGACAGATATATTACATACAATGAGAAATGAATACTCTTTGATCACAATAAGAGAGTTGGCCAGTGGTTAGATGCAAGTAAATCATCAAAACAATACCCAAAACCTCCACTGCACCCTAAAAAGTTAATGGTTGCTGTATGGTGGTCTTTCAAAAGAGTTATTCTTTATTCATTCTTGCCTCAAAGGAAAACAATATCAGCAACCTTGTATTGTGGACAAAAAATTGAAAAAGAAACAACCTAAACTTGTGAATTGGGATCGCTCAATTTTGTGGCACGACAACACACAACCATACATTTCTCAATCAACTGTCCCAAAACTGCAAAGCCTGAATTATGAAATTCTGCTTCATCCTCCATATTCACCTAATATCTCTGCTACAGATTATCACTTATTTAAACATTATGAATGTTTCATATGCAACAAAAATTCTCCAGTAAGGGAGAAATAATTGAAGTATTTGAGCTGTTTTATCACATCAAAGAATGAGAATTTTTTAAAGCTGGGATTAAGAATTTAGAGGGACATTGGAGAACAGTCATTCATCAATATGGTGTCAATTTCAAGTAAATAAATTAGTTATTTAACATTTCAGAAGCATTTTATTTATTTCCTATAAAGTGCATCATTTCATATGTGACAACCTAATACTATCTTGGTTTGAATTTTACATTTATAGAATTTATTGAAAGAAATCAGTTTGTCTTGACTTCTTAAACTTGCTAACCACTGGGTCACAAATCTCATTCTTGAATCAAATCAATGAGTAAAATTGTCTATTTCTGTATTCCACTGTTATTTTACTAAAACACTATTTGATTGTTGTTTATTGACTACTAACAAATAGTTTTTTTATTTCTTCTATTTATACAATAAAACCTTCTTTAAAAATATATGTTGCTGATTCTTTAGACAACATTAAATAATCCCATCTGATTATAATATATTTGAGCCTTACCTCAAAACCAGAAAGAACACTCGCATGTTAAGAGTGGCTTTGAATTCCGCTTGGAAAGATGGTCTAACCAATAAGCATTTCTAGGGGAACTTTCATCCAGTATCAGACATCATCAAAAAGCATAAAATCAGATTTGCAGGGCATTGCTGTAGAGAGAAAGATGAAATTGTTAATAAAGTTCTTTTGTTGGAGCCAACATAAGGAAGAGAGCTAGCAGTGGAGAACAAGCTAAGACCTATCTGAAGAAGATGTATGACAACATAAACTGAAACCCCTCTGATCTGTTGGATACAATGAAAAATAGATTAAGATGGTGAAAAAGAGCTACAAGAATCCATGCAAATGCAGTATGACTGGACAATGTATTTTCAACTCTGAGTTGAGTGGTTAAAACAGTTACCAACTTCAGTGAGTGAAACTATTACTCTGAGATTCCTTTGTTTCTGGACAGTGTCAAATTAGATTATTGCAAAAGTTTGTGCTCTGTTACAAAATGTTATGGGAACTTACCCATAATAATAATAATGGACTATTCCTGACATTATAAATACTGTGCCTCTCAAGAGGAATGAAGATATTGTAAGACGAGGAGAGATAATTGAGAGCATATTGTAAGGACATTGGAATAGTGATACTTGTCGAGACAACATAGTTCACTCTAACCAAATCTGATAGTCATTACTAATACTTCTAGTTCTTTGTATTATATTTCTGTTGTAATATATCTTTGTATTCCATACCTGTGTTCGTGTTATTCTTTCATTGGTTCTAACCTTGGACCATCACTGTGGTACAAGGAACTTGGACCATAACACAAAATTAAAAACAAAATTTATTATACTCATAAATCAAAACATTTATTAGTCAAGTACATAATCTTCATTGTTTGCAACAACTGTCTCCCATCATTTAACATGCTTGTTGTTGCCATTTTCAAAGAAATTTCATGTTTTTTGTTAAAAAGTTGAGAGGTAATTTTTGACTGACAGTAGAGAGTTGAATTTTTTTGTCATTTTAATTGTTCCGTAGAGACTGGAACAAATAAAACTCCAAAGTAGCCAAGTCAGGAGAATATGATAGGTGCTGGAGAGTGAGGTCTTTTAATAGGATTAGGTAGTAATAACACCATATGAAAATATACACTTTCCTCTTTACTCGGTAACAGACATGAACCTGGATTTAGTTTATGTGGGTCAGTGAATGTCATAAAAAAATCCACCAATGACAACACGTCCCACCAAAAATCAAACGGGAAACATGAATGTGTCAGCCCCAATAAAAAGAAGAAAACCATGAAACGTGACTAGAGATGCTGCAGTGGAGAGGAACTTGATTCGAGGTAGCAGTTCGAGATGCAAGGGTTGGTGATTCATCAGCTGTGAGTTTGACCTGACATACAACTGCAGAAGAAAAAGAAGAAAGCATGAAAGCAACAAATTTCCATCAACCAGAAGGAACACAACAACTCTGTATGAACTCTCAAATCACAAAAAAAGAACTATGACAATAGTCAATCATTTTAAACACTGTCACAAAATGGAGTCAACAATAAATGGTACTATAGACAGTAAATTTGGCCTTTACTTCATCTCTATATACCATAGTCTCATTTCAACTTAGTAAGATTCTGCAGGGTTTGTTTTGCAACAAGAGGTTTTGCTTTGTCTTTTTGATTTGCAATATCAGACATGTTTCTTGAGCCCAAGTCTCTTCAAATTTCAAAAGGCAGTTGATTTTCAAACTCTTAGCAAACCCTTCCATTGAAAATTTTGTTTTATTCTCCACAATGACAAGCAGAGTGTCTTCATCAATGTTGGAAGGTTGCCTGGAGTATGTTTGATTGTTTAGGCTAAAATCACCCCGATGAGATTTGCCAAACCAATTTTTGACAGTCTGAATAGCTGGAGCACCATCCAAATAAACCACCTGAATGTTTTTTGTTACAGTTTCAATGCTTGCTTCTTTCTGAAATTCATTGAGTATAATATGGCAAAAGTGAAACTTTTCAATTTCCATCTTTAAAGTGTTCATTTGTGAACAAAACAATCTGACTCATAACTAAACAATGAATAGTTACAATCTCAAAAAGACCAGAAATCAGCACCAAAACAAACATCAATATCAAGTTGTAGTCATTTTATATTAACAATTAAAATCAGGCACAAACTTCTTCAGCGATTTGATATGTTGAAATATTTGCTTTTATTTTAAAACCTACCTATGGATGTATGTGAAACATTTCTCATGTTGGGTCAAAGCTCTATGTCTGAAATTACAACAAAAACTTTTATGTGTTGTTGGATTTAATGTTTTGGTGCTTCTAGAAGCTGTCCATTTGTCTGACTTGTTTCTCCAATTTGTGAATTTATTGGGTAGTGAGAGGATTTATTCTACCGCTTATTGTTTTGAGGGGAACAGTAAGGTAAAGAGGTTTTACCATAGCTTAAAATCAGCTTTGAAATCTAAAATGAATTAGTGTGACTAGTTAGATACACTTGTCCTTTTTGGTCTACAACATCCAGTAGGAAATAACCTGAAAATGTCCATCCATAGAAATGGTATATGGTGCTACTCTCAGATTACTTGACCATGATCCTACTCAAAAGATATGGGAAATCACCAGTGAATAAGTATAAAAAAGTCTGAGTTTATACAACATTAAACTTCTTTTCCATTCTGACATTTTCTATCTTAGGAAATACATGTTAAAATTGTATTTTATTGATTATCATCTCAGGAATATTACCAATTAAAAGAGTTGCTTGGAAGGAGAGAAGAAATATTTTGGTTTTCTGCACTCTCTAAAGCCTACATTCGGCATTAGTATATCCTTGATATACTAACATCTTAATACAATGGAAGGACTACACTATCACAAAGAAATTAATTACAAAAATGAGTTTTGCCTGAAAACATTATATATATATATATATATATATATATATATATATATATATATATATATATATATATATATATATATACACACACATGCACACACACAGAGAATAGAGTTCAAAAATTTGAATCCACCCCCAGAATTAGCATGGGATAAACTTGCCATAAGAGTGAAAAAAAAATGAAAAGGAACTCTTTGAGTCATTGAAAAAAGAAAAAACTTAAGAAACTTGCAAAGAATGCCAAAAATTTGTGCTGCAGTAATCAGGCTAAAGGAGGATATTTTGACAAGAGCAAAATTTAATCATAAAATGCTTTTTTTTTTGTCATAATAAAACTTATAATTTTAAAATCATGTCTCCCTTTTTATAACCATGTTTAATATTTTTTCTTATTTAAAGTACAAAACTACTACTTTTTACCTCAAACTTTTGAACTGTAGTGTATGTATATATATATGTGTGTGTGTGTGTGTGTGATTGTTACAATCAATTTGTCCCACACTGAAAAATTATAATACATATGAAAAAAAAAAAAAAGAATTATGTAAAGAAAGAAATTAAAAGAAAGTCTTATTTATAATGTCCATGAAAGGACATGGTACAGCTCTGGTGATATTTTTTATATTATTTAGGAGTATACAAGACATTCTCTCATTCACTGAACTGCCACTGGTTACTACATCTGTCTCCCTCAAGGTCTAAATAGCAAGTGAACTATCCTCACCAATGGGCTGTCACATGGCTCTCAAAACCCTTTAGGCTGTCAGTGAATTTGTCCTGTAAAATAAGAGGTAATCACAAACTGCATCCCTACAAATGAGAACTACTGAGATTTATAGACATCACTTCTTTCATAGATCTGATAGTAAAGATGACCAGTTTATTATACACTCTTCTTCAGAGATAAAATTTTATGTATGTGTCTAAAGGCTTATAAACTTGTTCTTGTATTTTTTTCTGGGATTTATTGTGATCTCATTTTCCTTTCAAGTTTATTTTTTAATATACTCCTTAAAAACAAGGTTCAGAATGCTTTCTTGCACATGCATAAACTTGCTTTTCTCTCTCACAAAATATCTGTCTCTTGCATCATTGGATAAACCAACACAAACAGTAACAAGACCCAGATGAAAGATGAAGTGACCCAAGAATTTTCCCATTTTTCATTATGTTTTCAACCAGACACATTCCTTGTGTAAGTCTGTGTACTTTCTTCCATTGCTTTGGCTTAAATTTCTTCTTTCCATACAGTAAAACCGTTTTTCCATTATTCTTTTTGGACCCTTGTTGACTATATCTACACATATTCTCACACAATTCACCAGTGGCAAGACACATTACAATTATCAACTAACTAGAAAACTCTAAATAAAAGAAATGCAATGCTTGCACCAGAATTCAAAAGAAAAAAATTAGCTACACTTGAGCCAGTTTGACAGTTTCTTACACCCCCATTCAGAGAGAATAATTAACCAATCAAATGGTTTTGTTTAGTTTTCAAAACTTCTAGGCATTTTGGAACCAGTAGTTAATCAGAAAACAAAAAGCAAGCTGGTAACCCAAAAATGACAGTAGTAGAAAATAAGCTCATGTCAAGAGGACAAACTAGTACTGCAGCCTCTACTTATAAAACTGGTAGCTACAGATGAAGAGACCCTAGCCACTAACTTAAAGTCTTCCTTCTTTAATATATGTACATTAACAAACCTCCTCTTTTTATCAGCATATACTAGGTAGCTCCAAAGATTTTCTAAACAAGAGCATGCCATAATGAAAAAAAAAAACAAACTTGATAAAAACAAAATTTTATTATCAAAATGTTTGTTAAGAGGAAAGACCAAAGTATTTTTTGGTTATTTTATTAAATTTTTTAATCCTTTCCAGCATGCGCAAAATTTTGGCTAAAAATCTTGTTTTTCTTGCATCAGCAGGAGGGCCAAAGATTAGTATGGGTAATTTGTGTCTGTTTTTGGGATTAAAAACATTATTTTAGAAATTCTTGCAAAAATCAAATAATTGTCAGATTTTAATGAAATTTTCAGATCTTATACACAAATAAATTAAATTATTTTAGAAATTATTTTTTTTAGAAAATCTAGGTTAAAAATCTATTTTATTTTATTTATTTTTTTTTTTTACAGATTTTATCCCCACTTACTTAATTTTATGAAATTTTGAGAAATTAAAATTTCAGCCTCTTTATTTCTGGACTCCTTGGAGAATTTAAATCATCAATTTTTTTTGTCAAACAGAAACACCATTTACCAAATATTTGCTCTGAATTGTAAAATAAAAAAATGCAACAAAACTATCACAGTATTAGAAAAGCTTTTAATTGCTTTTATAAATAAGCAATATTAAGGACAGTATTGTCTTAAGAAAAATATTTTTTTGATGAATAATAAGTTTTTACAAGAATTGCTTTCATTTTCTTTTATTTTAATTAGAAAAATTTATTAATCTTTAAATCTTTTAAAATTCTGTATTAATTTCAGCCTTTCAGATGATATTATTATTATGTGTAAATTATATTTAATAAACATAGATGGAAAATTAATTAATACAAATAATCAAACACCAATATTTTAAAAATATTTTTTAATTTTTTTATTAGTGTATAAATGTTTCAATTTTTGTATGTACAAGTGACCATATGTCACATTATCAGAAAATAAGAGTGATAACTATACTAAATTTAAAGCTGCAATTTTTAAAATTCAATAAAACAAGATTACAGAAAATATTTTCCTAAATCTTTAAGATTACTGAGTACTTGAAAATGATATATAAATGACTCACATTATATTCAATTATTTTTTACAGTTAAAGACCCCATAGAACAACATTAGATCTGTCACCACTTTGTTAAATTTCAACACAGCTACTGTCTGGTTAAAAAATGCATTTCTGTGATATTTTAAACTTAAAGTAAATAATATTTGTTTCAAATCAAAATCAATTATACTTTAAATCAGAAAATATTCCACAAATAAAGCTTTAGAAAAGTATATTTTATTTTTGGAGGAATTTTTAATAAAGAGAATTACATTGCGATGTAAGATGACTAAAAAAGGGTGCTAATCAGCTATTTTAGCAAAAAAAAAAGGAAATTATTTCCAGTCAATTGAAATTAGTTTTTGAAATACAGCAAAGTATTTTCATTCTTGAAAATATTAAATTTAATCTATTAACTTGAAATTAAAACTAAAATAGAAGCTTCAAGAAAGATTTTTCATTTTAAAAAATTAATTTAAAATTTTAGGTATCATGTTTTTGTAGAGGACCCTAATATATACTCTCTCTTTCATGTACATGCTAAGTTATAAACCATTTTTTTTGTGTATGTATATATATATATATATATATATATATATATATATATATATATATTGTTGGCACATCAAAGTTAGAATGTATACACCATCTTTTCCGTATTCATTCTGTATTGTAAAAAACTAAAAACTTTGTGATATACAGGGTGATTGAAAAGTAACTACTCATTTTAAAATACTTTATTTATTTATTAACTATAATCTTTACAAGAAATGAATATGAGAGGAAAGCATTTTGCATGAGGTTTTATTTAAAATTCAATATGGGTACCAGATTTCACTACCAGCTTCTCAAGACAATCCAAATTTCTTGTATTCACCCTTCAAGTTCTTCCAAAGTCTTGTTTGGATATAGTAGACTTGCTCCTTTAACCAACCCCAGAGAAAAAAGTCACAGGGTGTTAAGTCAGGACTCCTGACTGGCCATTCATACATAAAATAGGGAGTTACTTTTCAATCACCCTGTATATTGTGAGTTCTCCAGAGGCTGATCTTTTCACATGCCTTAAATTATGTTGAAATTTAAAGATGTTCAAACGACAGACAGATGATTTCAACCAGAAGTAGACTATTTCAGGGCAAAAAGACATTGGTGTTTATATTGAGCATGGGTGATCTTATTTTACTGAGTAATCAACCAATCAGATGCAATGACCAACTGACAGCCAATTCAACTTTCTATGGCTTAAGGTGGAGTATTGGATAGTGGCTCAGATTGAAGAACCAGAGAGCCAAGTTTGAATTCCACTTGAATACATTACATCCACTTATGTGCTAAAATACCCTTGGGGAAAACTGGTCTAATGCAGAAAAAAATTACAACCTACTGTGGGAAAAAAATCTGCTTCGTCAGTCATGTATCGAACAATACATGATCGCCTACGTGATCACGCATGGCACATAACTGACTGATGGCTTAAATAGGGAGGGTCTGAAGTTCATTCATTGATGACTGCACCATCCTAACATCGGGAATATTTGTTGCTACCCTAAATATTAATTTTGGTTCCTCAACACCATTTCTATTATGTTCATTTTTTTTTTCTTTTAGCTATAAATTCAGTACATTCCCTTTTCTTACTGACTTTTAGGAGAGTTTATTTTTTCTGCTTGATTTTTCATGTTTCTAGTTTTCAGGAGTTAACAAAAAAATAAACAGAAAATTTGACTCTCTGTTTAAATGTTGTACTTGTACTGGTATCAATTATCTGCTCTTAGCAGAAGGAAAATAATTATCACCCATTTGGTAGTAGCTCTTTGGTAGTAGAAAAAAGAAATCTTTCTTTTTCTTCACCAACAGTCAAACAGCCACACAAACATGTAATCTTTTTTGCCATGTCAGATCTCTCATCATGATGACATGAATGTTATTTCCCCTTGCTTCTCTTTCAAGGTTCACTCACTCCAACATTTACAATTAAAAGCAGAATTTTTTTTAATCCTCTTTTGAGGGACTTGATAGGTACGTATGATTAATGTTTATTTGGATGCCCATTTAGATTAACCATTAATCCCCTAAAAAATGCTGAGTTTGGTAACCTTGATACTGCTAATATTTTAACTGCCTTTACTCCTCAGTAATGTTTATTGTTTTAAAAAAGAATGATTAGAATTCTAATTAAACCTAATCATATAAACTATTTATATTCATCTTTGTTGTTTTTATATTTCAGCTGTTGTGCCCTTGAGCCTGCCTCAGGTTTATATCAAACTGGGTAACCTACAGAGAATTCTGAACTGAAACTACATTCCCATTCCACTGCTCATGTCTAGGGGTATCATCTACTTCTTATTAGTTCTTTTATAGCACTGTTCAACTATTGCTTGCCCATTTCCACTGAGTGCAAGTATACATTGCCTGACCAACGAATTGAACTCACAACCACTAAGTTACCAAATTCACAAGCTAACACTTCATTTTAGGACAATTGCTGTAGTAAACTTAGAGCTTTAAATCTAACCTTCACTGCTGATTAGGCTGCCACTGTCACTGACACTGGCTGTCATATATGCTGATTCTTTCAGACAACTAACTCTCCACGGTTCTTCAATGTCCAGTATTTTCATTTAATTCCACAAGGGTTGATGATGACTCCTTTCCCTCCATTCATGTTCAGCCATGCCCAAATTCATTTTCTCATGCTTCACTAAATAGTAAATTTATAAATGTGTAAGATGGATTCTGACAAGAAAATCTTTTGGCATGACACAGTGAACCAACTTCTTTTTCTAGCAGACATACCAAATGACTCGATATAGTCCCTCCATTTCATGTGAATGAAAAACATGAGGCCAAGAAGGGGTAGTTGGTTGCTCTCTTGGAGTTCAATATCAGCCCTCCTGATGGTAGGCATAAAAGATTATGGTGATTAAATGGTGATTAAATGAAAGCAGTTTTGTTTTGGCAGCATTGAAATTTAAAAGCCATTTCTTGCCTTGTGAACGACTGATTGAAGGTCCTTTTCAAGCTTTTTTGGTGAACTTCACATATTGGAATGGTTGGTAAAACATCAGCTGATTGCCAATTAATTTGAACTTTATAAAATGATAATAAGGATTTCCTTATTGTTGATTCACATAATTTAATAATTATTTATAAATAGAAAATTGTTTTCATATTTATATCTTCATAAATTACATGGATTAGTTTTAATTTTATTAGTTTTTAGAATATTGTAAATATGAAATTATTCTTGTAAATAAATAATCTAATAAATAAATGTTCATTATTTTTCTTGTAAATTCTCAAAAAAAATGTATAAATTAACTTTCATCATATTTTTAGATTTTATTACAATTCCAGTCATTGTTTTTTTTAAAACAATGTACATTGCTGAGGAGTGAAGGTAGTTAAAATAATAATGGTGTCAAGGGTAAAACTGTCCTTTTGATAATGTTTTTTTTGTAGGCATAAAATTACAAGTTTGCTAAAACTTTTATCTATTTCAAAATCAAGTAATTAAGTGCATACATGGATTAACAGTATAATAATAATAATAATAATAATTTTGTATCTATAGTTCAAACAAAACAATTGAAATGCAAAAACAACCAAGAAAACTGGTGTAATTTAAAGTTGGTTTATAAAGGAAAAGTTTTGAGTGAAATGAATGTTCAATTCAGATGTTTGAATTTAAACAAAATGTCTGTATGCATAAGCATGAAAAAGAGAAAAAAATTTACACACACAGGAGAGAGTCTGTTAAGCTGTCTTCCTGTGCATGAGCTTGTCAGTAAAACTAGATTGACAATTGAAGACTGTTCTTTTGAAGTTGCTGGTAGTAGTTTGGAAAACTAGTTTGATCTCAGAGGGTGAGAAGATTGTTGATGAAGCAGATTGGAGTGAGGACAGTTCAACAATTTGGGAGCTACACAAAAAACCAAGAATCCTTTGGGATAAAGAATTAACTCTGGTTAAAAATGTAACAATGATTTGGTTTATATATGATTTGTTGTATACAGCAGTTTTAACACTTCCCACTTATTGTTATAATCAAATGACACTGGGATCACCTTTTGGAGTCTGCAGCATGTTTTAGTAGTAACCTGGTGTAGTAATAGTGTGTCTTTCTGTGCCCAAAATATTCAGCTTATATGGAGTCCTGCATTTGGCTGGTGTGGAGTTGACTAGGGTCTGTGTTCAGTTGTCTTCTACCCTAACCTTTTCTAAATTTCCATATATGAAATACATTTACTCAAGTGGTTTTCCAAATTTGAAGTTATCCAGCCCCCTTTTGAGAGTGGTCAGAGGGATCAAGCCAGTCATTAACTCCAACTCTCTTTATGCCTCACATCGCACCACAGCTCCATATAGGTAGTGCTAATCTTAATTAGCAGCCAACCTCAGCCCACTGATGTGACAAATTCAACTTCCAGATGGCACAGCAAAAACAAAAGGGATTTTCTGTCATTAATCCTTATTTATCAGCTTGCTCCATGGATCTCTTGATCGACCAGACCAGAATTGAAAAAGGAAAGAAAAACTATTTCCACTCTCCTTAAACTTTCATTTTCTTTATCTTATGCATTTTTTATGATCAAGCAAACCACCCAGTCTTCTTGTCCATGGTCACTTCAAAATAGTAATTAATTTTTCCTTAGCACTTGTATCCAAAAGAATCCACATCAATGTTTAGATATAAAATTTTCTTTGGATGAATGTCACAGAAATTATACTGAAGAATGTGTCCAATTGTCCTCTATCTCTGTAGGAATACTTTTCTTCTAGGTGGCTGATTCAAAACAGATGGTTTTCCCTGGCTCTTTTTCTTTTCTCCAGAGAAATCGTGAATGTTATTTATTCCAACAACCACTCTGGTTCCTTTATTGTTAACATATGTTTTTATCTTATCTGACATCTTCATGGATACCGTAATGGTTTCTTTCTTATCAATGGGAAGTGAAGAAAGAAGTGTGGTCTTGGTTTTGCTCAATCTTAGTGAATTCCATCTAGTTAAAATTGGATTTGATTCACCTTGAGATTATTTCAAAACATGATTTTTTTCCACACATTCCATGCATTTCATTTTTAATTTTCTTCCTCAACTTGTCAATCCATCTTCCTGTGAATTTCAACAATTATCATTCAGTTAGTAGACTCTCCCTTCTTCTTTCTTTCTTTCTTTCGCTTTTTGTGTTTGTTTAATCTCTGGCAATCTCAGTGTCACAAATGTGATTATTAGCAACAAAAGAAATTTACTTACTTTGGAAATTTCACATTCGATGGTTCAAAGGTTGAAGGTCAAAGGAGAGAGAAAGGATGACTTACCTAGGGTGAAGATGTTTCTTTGGGTCTTTTAGGCAAAATATTGAGAGTTTTGGGATAGGTGTTTTCACTACGAGATAAACTCTCACAGGTTTAGAAAAAAATAGGAAAAAAAGGTTTAGAAAAGACATTTGTAAATATATGAGATAAAATATGTTTAGAAAAGACATTTGAAAGAGATTGTAGTAATTCCTGA
Source organism: Acanthosepion lycidas (assembly GCA_963932145.1). NCBI lineage: Eukaryota > Metazoa > Mollusca > Cephalopoda > Sepiida > Sepiidae > Acanthosepion > Acanthosepion lycidas. The sequence continues at coordinate 22,803,927 of OZ010577.1, read as the reverse complement.
TAAAAATAAGATAGAATAAAATATATAAGCAAAAATAAAAATAAATTATTGCACTTTCCTTTAAAATCCTTATCTATTTCTGAACTTCTTTTTTTATGCCAATTACCAAAGGACTCACTTATCACTATATATAAATTAGTATATATCATTTATTTTAAACCCATGAGTCAGTCCGTTTTATTCCTAAAGGTTCTGATAAAATAATTATCCTACCACCTATACACAAGATAAATACCTCTGGTTTCATTCTTTGTAAAGAGAATTCTTGTAGATTTTTAAGGTTTCTTCTTTCTTTTCTTTATTCTTTTTTCTTCTTCTTCTTCAGCAGAAGCAGTAGTGGGGCTAGCAGTCTTTATCATCCCATCTAACAGCCTTTCTTACGTAAGTATAATTGAATCCTTTCTCCTGTTCTACTACATAGATCCCAGATAGCAACCTCTAAAAGCCTGAAATAGTCAATCCTTTATGACTTTCTACAGTCAAAATTTCCCATTTATATAGCAAACAGGCTGCTTTAACGCAATCAAAAACCAACTTCTTAGGGGGTGTACACAATTTATCCCCATTAGTTAAAAAACTTGGGAGTCACTATCCAGTCAAATTGTGTTTGTTTGCAACTTAAATTTAGTGAGTTTCTGATATCTTTTGTAAAATTTTGTCACAGAATCTTTAAACTGTCTGGCTTCATTTTGGATATTTTTTTATAACATCAAATTACACATTAATTTGTATTCATGTTTTTTTTTTTTAATAAACCATCTGGCTTCATTTTGGCAATTTCTTTTTCAAATAAACTGTGTTAGTAACATTCTAATTTTCTTAATTAGTTTTTCATACAATTTATTATCTTTTTTACTAAAAATAATTTTTATACCTTCCAACATTTCCTTGTTTTTTCTCATGCAATTTTAACATAATTTCTTTTTTACTAAAAATAATTTTTATATAATATATGTTTCATATTCTCTTTCCATCCCATCATACCTGTTTTTTTTTTTCATCCAGTTCTTCCACCAAGTACCACGTTAGAATTCAGATGAGAATTGCAAATTTATTCCTATATTAGAGAATTGCTTTTCAAAGCAGGTTTTTTTTGCTTTTGTTTTTTTTTTTACTTCCGTGGTAAGTGGAATGGATATGAGTCATCCTAAGTGTATTTGATTTAAGGCTGATCATAGAAATGCCAAATTGTCTTGGTCATATACTGAGTTTCTATTAAATTGTGTATTCTTCAAAGTGGAAAAAAACTTAAATTTTTTGTACAATGATAAATCAAACATAAAAAATTAATGGAAGTCTGAATTATTCAGAGAAAAAAGATGTTCACTTTTTCATTAATAAAATTTTCATGTTATTTCAATCTTGAAATTGGTTTTATGTAACATGTACTTATTTTTAGTTAAAATTATCTGACATGGTCTTATTTAGTTAGCATTCTGTTTGTATTAGAACAGATACACTTAATAGAAATAGTAAGTATGTATATTTTTGCAGTTTAGTAGCTGTAAACTAGTTACCACCAAAATGGAATTGTTTTTAACCAAAATGAAAGAGAAAAAACTATGCCCTATTTCTAAAATTTACCAAAAATCAAGGAATTATCCAATTTAGCACTTATTTATTAATGATTGAATTGTATACTGAATAGATTATTTTGTTATAAAACTTTGTGGAAATCTTTTTTTTGAGTTCAGTTTCACCTTCATTTTCAATAGATACTTTTAAATTTGGTGGGGGTGATTATGAAATTTTGTTTTTTACAGTTATGCAAAGAAAAATCCCTGTTATTTTAATAAAAAAAAAAAAAAAAATTATGCAATATCAAATATGAACTTACTGAAAATTCATCCTCAGCCTTACCAAAAATAATTCAATAAAACTCAAAATTAAATTTTATTGAGAGTGCTTGCATAATTTAATAAAATAGATTATTTTCTTTCAGGTATGACAGGAAAAAAAATTTACATTTTTTAAAAATTTATTTGTCATCTTTCAGAGCAGTTTTGAAATTAATTCTGTTGCTACTGGTAACATGAGTTTGTTTTTTTAATTAAATAGTTGACTTGTTTGAAGAATCAAAAAAAATGTAAAGTTAGGTGCCATTTTTAAATGCGAACATTTTTTTAAAGAATTCTATATTTTTTAATTTTTACAAGTGTTAGATTATTTTTTTATATGGAAGTGCCAAAAGGAAATAATTCTGTGACTGAAGTTAATTTACAGTATCAATTCAATAAGTCATTATCAATTCCCCCTTTTTTGTTATGCTTCCTTCAGTGTAATTGTTCGGATAAGCTCTTTGCTATGGTAACTAGACTTTTTAAATTTAAATGCCTTATTGGACTTGCGGTGAAGTCTCATTAATTTACAGTTGAGTTGGCGAGATGTAACTGTAAGTTTCATGCTGTTTCTTTTCTCACACTTCTCACTTGTGGAACTCCACTTCTGGCTCCATGCTTTCCAGCCAACTTTAATCTTTAAATGCAATGTCAATCACTCTCTACTGTCCTCCTGATTACTTTTCTTTTGTTTTCACTTCTTGGTAATGTTTCTGTTTTCCGATTCCTCCACACTCAGTAACACCTTGTGCCTTAGTGGCTTTACTGCCTTGCTTGTGGTGAACTTGATTAAAAAAAGAATATTAAAAAATAATGTTTAAAATCAGAATGATTGAAAAAGCCTTCATTGAGTGCAATTAAATATTTTATGACATCAGAAGAAAATAAGTAAAAAGGTAAGAAAATAAAAAATAAAAGCAATGAATTAAACTGAAAAGTATTATTTAACTAGCATTATTTTTATTATTCGAACTGTTATCCTCATCTTCATTGCCATATTCACGCGGTCTCTTTATCGTTCGTCAGCTCTGTCGCTTTTTGCATGTAGACATGAATGAAGTTGTAAAGATCAGCAGCGAGAGTGACGTGGACCTTGGTAGTATCTGTGCATATCCTGTTTGGGGCCAGCTTTCATGTGTTCTCCAGAATTAAATTATTTATTTCTTCCTAATTGGCCCTAAAAAGCCACGTGCTATGCTTTCTACTATGTCCGCACAATATTTTGGCAGTATCTATCTAAATCATGATGACTAACAAAACAACCTTTCTGATTAGTATTTTATGATTTTATTGGTGTGTTTTAAGATATAAGCACATTATTGAGTGTGATTGGTTTATAAATATTGTATTTGATATTTTAATGGAAACAACATTCTTAAACAATTGGTTATATAAGGTTAAAGATAATTTATTTTTAAACAAGTATCAGTGTCTTGATAATTGCACTGCTGGCATTCTGAATTTATTTATTTTTTGCACACTTTTTAAATCAGGGGTATAATTGTACATTATTTTATTTTATTTTTTTTTTGATCCCACATGCTCTCATGCACACATAGTGTTATATTCTCATTAAGTTTAAAGTAAACATTACTTTTACAAAATCCAGTTAATTAATCCTGCAGTTTACTAAATGACTTTGAAACATAATTAGTATAAATATTGAATTTTGAAGAGATTTTTAAATTAGTTGATTACATTTTTCGTTCATAATGGCGGTTCGTTGAGAAAACGTGTCAAAGACAATGTTTTAAAAATGCTTAAAGCTTTTATTTATATATGAAAATTATTTTTTCTTTTAATTTGGATTAGCTTAAGCCTTTAGGCTATTACTTTTCAAATAAAAGTGAAATTTAAGTTCAGGCATTTTTAAATTTTTTAAAATGTGTTTTACGGTATTTTTTTTTAGAAATTCCATGGCAGTACCACGAGATAGTAACCATGCTAGTGTTTAAAAAATGTCTAAAAAATTTATTTACATATGTAAATTTATTTTTCTTTTACGGTTAGACCTTTAGACTACTGTTAGCTTTCAAATTCAATCAAAATTTAACTCCAATGAAAACATTCATTATTCAAAAATAAAATGCGTTTTTTTGTGCGTGTGTTTCCGTAAATATCATTGTTGGTACTTCTTGTAATCATATGTCTATAACTTGCAGCCAATCAACATCTCTGGAACTGTCACGTGACGCATTTAGGCGGGAGTGTTAAAACCGGAAATAACCGGTAGATTTGTTATGCCACAGTATGACAATAGTGAATAGATTCATACAACTATTATTACCTTCAGCACGGCAAACAAGATTCTAAAAAAAGTAAAAGTTAACATTTCACCCCCCCCTATACACTTATTTCTGTTTAATAATTTTTCTACGGAAGCAACCACGTTTTGTTATTTGCCTTTCTCTTTTAGTCATATCGTCTCCAACTGATTTTATTCTAGTATTGAGACAAACTTCACAGAATTCGTTTTACTTTTATTTTTCGAGCTAAGGTAAAAATGTCAGATGTGTTTTCTCCAATTAGCGTATAAAAATTTCGATAAAATGAGGTTAGAAATACGCAGATAATTCAACAAGACTGCAATATACAAAATGTAAAGTAATTTCGTTTCTCTTCAGGAATTAATTAATTTTATGCATTTCGTTTCTGTTCTGGGATTAATTGAATTCATGTATTTTTGTCAAATTAGTTTTTTAACTTTTCTTGTGTACTTTTCTAGAGAAGCTGAAATTCTCAGCATTTTCTGATTGATCAGCAGCTTTCTTTACTATGGATGTTAAAAAGAAAAGACGTAAAGTTAGTAACTGCACATTTTTATTTCAGGATTTAAATTACCAAATTCAAAATGGTAAATTTGAAATTGTACTACATTATTTGACTTATTGTCTATATTTTTTTAGTTTATTCACAAAAAAAAAAACGTTTTCTTGAGGCGAGGAAATGAGCAAACTTGCAAACATTTCATTTTGGTTCAATAGAAACTCTCAACCATGTTTCTTACCAAATTTTGTACATATTCCCTTTCTTCATCAACCAACGATTTTTAGATTGAAGTTCAGGTGCAAAATTACAATTACTATTGAATAGTAACAAACAGTCCTATCTGTAATGGGCACTAATTCGAAATGTTTTGAAAGAGAAAGTAATTCACTAAATTCAAAAGTCCTAGGAAGAAGAAAAAAATTAGTTTCTTTTGCTTACGCTTGTTGTAATTAAAATTATTTTTACATCAAAATTTGACCATCGGTCATAGCTCGCTCCAGAAAGTCGATCGAAAACCAAAATAAATTTTCCCAGGAAATTGTAAATCCAATTAATTCGTTCAGTATACCAAAAAATATTATACAGAATAACTATCGTTTTACACACAGAAAACAATAATAAATATGAACATTTTAATTTCCGTTTTTTTACAACATTCAAGACTCTTGTTGGCGTATGTAAGAAAGTAAGGAGGGTTGGGGCGTGGAGGAAAGATGTTATTGTTTTGACTGGGGAATCCCCTTTCTATACTGACTTCAGAATATCATTTTCTGGGATTATTTCCTTTTCTTATCTCTTTGTGTCACTAGAACCTACTTGAGACTGATAGGATCCATCTATCACTAAAAAACATGTCCAGAGACGTTTGTTTTTGTCTCTGCCTTAAAATTTGTGTGAAATGTGACAAAGCATTGTCATTAAACATGTTTGCAACAGCTTTGTTAGGGTGATATTTACAGTAAAACTTGGCACCTGTAGCATAAATGAGCTTCTGTTCCTCTAACGTCACTTGTACAATGCTAAATACTTTTTTCTTTTTTTTTTAATCCTCCGTTCTTGAGTTCCCTCACAAGTCACCAGTGTAAAAATCATTCATTCTCATTGCTTCTTTCCTCTTTTATCATACCAACACCACAGCCGAATGACCAATTAATGTTCATTGCTTTTGTCCTCAGTAACCCAGGCAAATGGCATCCTCCAGTCCAACCAATCAGCACACGACTTGCTATTAGTTGAACCACACTAAGCTGTACAAAAGCCAAATATACACGCTTGGAATAATCCAACATGAAAAGGGGATATTCATGCCATTTTCAAGGAACAACATTCTGCTGCTACGTGTCGTGTATTGAGGTAAGGAACTTATTTTCCTTTGCACCAGATGCAAGCCATTCTGAATTGCTTGCTTCTATGTAATTGTTCACCTCAGACCATTTTGAACAAATGTTCTTAATCACTGAAAGCAGCTCATTCTCTCCTCCTCTGAAACTATTTCTTCAGCTGCCATTTGTTGCTGCTCCAGATAAAGGTTGTGTTCTTCAGTGGTCAGCTCTTCCTCAGCTTCAATATCTTTTTGAAGACATTTTGACTATAATTTCTTCAAAGAATTAGTTTATGGCCCTGGAAGAAACTCCCACGCAGACTTTGTTTGAGGCTTATGTAATTTAAAACATTCTTCCAAAACTCTCTCGAGGTTAACTAAGTATCAGTGGTCACTTCAAAACACTTTTGAAACAGTGTTTTTTTTTTTTTTTTTGTATACAATTTCTTAAAATTTGAAATGATCTGTTAGTTCATGTGCTGGATGAGAAGAGTAGTATTATTGGGCATAACTTCATAGTAGTAAAACTAGACTCCTCCAATAATTAGTCCACCAGGCCTAGAGGATGAGTAGGAACATTGTCCATTGCCAGAAGCCTCTTGAGTGGCAACTGATTTTCAAGGAGGTATTTTTTTGACATTAGGTCAAAACATTTCATTGACCTACTTAAAAAAAAAAATTGTCTTGTCACCTATGCCTTACTGTTATCCCTCCATATAACATTTAATCTAAAATTAATCATATTGTTTTTTAAATACTTGTGAATTTTCAGAATGACATGATGATGATGGTTTAACTAGCATTTCCACAAAACAAAACAGTCCACCTATCCTTCATAGGCGTGTGTCCTGGCATTACCTCTTTCTTCCTGCATAATGGAGGTCCTCTTTGAGATTTTTTTCCCCAAAAGAAGCCTGTCTCATTACACCTGTTGAGGAAGGGATCCCTCAACCTCCATGTCATCATTGAATTCACTCACAAATTCTTCAGCCCCGCATTTGTTTGAACTGGCAACTTGCCCATACCTTAGAACACTGTGTATGCCAGTTCTCTTTTTTAAATTCTTCAAACCAGCCTCTACTAGCTTTAAATTCACCACCAACTGGATTAGCACTAAATTCAGACATTTCTTTTAAGAGGTCTGGTTGCTTTTTTTCCAAATAATCACCTCAGAAATGCTATCTCTGCGAACTGTTTTTTTTTTTTTTTTAGACATACAAACAACTTTTCAACATCTTCTATTGTTTGTGTTCTCTGTTTCAACAAACAGCACATTTACTCCTTTCACGACATCAGATTCTTTAATTTCTTTTTCAGTCAATATGGAGCTGGTTATTGATGTGAACTTGCCAGACAACCATGCAAGATGAGCCACGTGAACACCACTTTGATATTTTGCTACAAGTTCTTTTTTAAATTCTGTCATGGATCACAATTTTTTTTTTTCTTTGGGCTGGCACTTGGAACTTTCTTTGGACCCATGGTGGTTGATGAGGATTGGCTGGAAAGTTCATAGGCTTGTCAGAATTAGCTCCTCCTTAATTCCCTAATTGTTCACTAGGGGTCGCTCTCCCTACACTATAAATACTGGGCAACTTCTTGCCTCGTTCTCTTTTTCACTTTGCATTTCAGCGGACACATTTAAAAATGTGATCTCTTGTAGAGATCTGCGATTTTGCCCACTTTTGGAAAAACGCCATGAAACACGCACGCACATACACGTACATTCACCAAAATACAAACATTTATGGTCACACTTTTTTTGTTTAATACATATATTTGTTGACATTATATATATATATATATATATATATATATATATATCAGTCTTGTTTGTTTTCTTTAAATCTTCACTTGGACTAAACTTGAGTCCACCATGTTGTTGTAGTTGGACCTTATTCTAACAGGAATAAACAGCACATGTTCCCAATTCAACAACACTTAACCCACATGGTCCACTACAGGCTGACCAAGTTATAAATGTAAGTAGACATACTAGTTGGCAAATTAAGACATGCAAGTGTACACTTGCATGTCTTTAACAGTATTTAACAGTAAAACTAAAAAAACAAACAAACATAAAAACACTGTTCAAAATGAAGAGTTTCAGACTAATAGTAGTGGGGATGGTCACTTATCAAGAGACAGATTGAGTCATGCACACACATTTGGTACTTTGTATGAGAGCTTGGCTTGGGGAAGTCATGCAGCAACAAGCAAACAGGAATGTACTGATTTTTAACCAAGGAGGTGTACAATTTCCAAGGCATGTTTTCACGCAAAAAAAAAAAAAAAAAAATGAACAATAACCAAATCGTACAATAGCAGAGGTGCTCAACAAGTGAGGTTCCACTGTATATTGGTGGCATAGTGTAGTTGAATTCTCAGTGTAGCTGGATTAGAAGACTCTTGGGGAAAATGAGAAGTAAAAGGAGCAACATGGCTGACTTAAGTGCACACGTAATATTTGTGTATAACTAAATAAAATCTCTTAACTGTTTAGCTAGCAGTGATCATCAAAGGTTGGATGAAAGGTGTCAGGTTAAACTGACAATCAGTTAAATGGTTTTGTAGATCCATTTAAATGGAAAATTGAATGCTAAGCTGGAATCTTACTTTCTGTCTGTTTTCTGTAGGTATCTCCAAAAAAATTTGATGTAAAGTTTTTTATTTACTTTTTTTTTTTTTATTTATTTTTAGAACCTTAGACATTTTGGTTAAAATTCTTGTTTTTATGGCATCAGCACACAACCATAAATACGTATGGGAAATTTGAGGACTTTTTTTTTCCAGTGAAAAACACATGGATTTAGAAATTCTTGCAAAAATCAAATAATTGTAGAATTTTAATGAAATTTTTGTATTTATTCAGGAATGAAGTTATTTTTAAGATGTTTCATTTTTTTTTTTTTATACATCTTTCACCTCACCACCCCCAACTCATTTAATTTTATGAAATCTTGAGAAATTCTATTTTGTATTGCTAAATCTTTATATTAGTTATAAGGTCAAATTTTCAAAGAATTTAAATCCATTAAATTGGGGGGGGGGTCAAGCAGGACACCAGTTACAGAAAATCTACTCTGCAACATAAAATGCAATAAAAGTTAAGACATTTTTTTATTTTAACTAGAAAAACTTTTAATTGCTTTTATGAATGAAATATATTATGGACACTGTTGCCGTAATAAAGTTTGTTCCAATGAATAATGAATTTTTAAAAGTGATATTGTTAGATTAAAACTGTATTTACTAATCATAAATAGAAATGCACACAACAAATCAATGACTTCCAGTATTTTTAAAAGGGTTTTTTTATTTTATTTTGGCGGTGGTGGCATGTAAATACAAGTATTTGTACATGATATCGGGAAATAAGGGAGCTACCTATAGTAAATTTAAAATTTATTGGTAATTTTCTATTTTCTCAACAAGCATCTTCTTAAGTAAGACAAATGTACCTAAAATTCAATGAAATAATTAGAATGCTTAAAATATTTTAAATTTTCCAGGTTACTGGGTAGTTAAAAAAAAAAAAAAAAAATTATATAAAAAAGGTGTTCATGTCGTCTTGTCAAATAATTTTTCCAGTTATCATCCCCCTTAGTTCAATTTCCAAAACATCAGGCTGTCAATAAATCACTCCACATGTCAAAAAACACTCCTCCATCTTAAAACACTTTTCTGCCATATTTTAAAATAAAAGTAATATTTGTTTAAATTCACTTTGATAAAACTTTATATCAACTAATTTTTTCTCGAATAACAATTTAGAAAAGTATGTTTTATTTTTGAAAAATTTTTTTAAAGAATTGTTGAGAAATTTGTCAGTATGGAAAAATTTATTGATTTTACTGATAAATAGAAAAAAAAAGATTCCAACCAGTTTTTTAAAATCCAGTTTGAAATACACCAAAGTATTTTGCTGCTTGGGAATATTAAATTTAATCTATTAGCTTGGAATTAAAATTAAAATTTCAAGAAAGATTTTTCGATTTGTAATATCCAATTAAAACTTTAGACAATTTTTTTTTTTTTTTTTTTTTTTTTTCTTTAAATATAGGTACCTCATGTTATAATGAACATATTATTCCTTAAGAAATGTGCTCCTGCTCTCTCCCTCTCTCTAAACTCTACAATAAATACCTTGCTACTACTTGTTTTCCTACTTATTAGAAATCCTCTTAAGTAGTTCCAGTTTTTAAGAACTCTGGAAAATCATTTGATCATTTTAACTATTGACCTATTAGCCTTTTACCTCTTTTTGGCAATGTACTAGAGGCTCTAATTCTGAATTGGTTAGGCATTTCACATCACACAGTCTTCTTTCAGATAAGCAGTGTGCCTTTTGCTTCTATAGGTCAACTGCTGATATGTTAATGATTATTACTGAAAGTCTGTCAAGCTTTTGATAAGAATGGTGAAGTTCATGCTGTTGTTTTGGATATCTTAAAGGCATTTGACAGGGTTTGGCATACCAGTCTTCTTCACAGGTTGAAAGGTTATAGTATTTCTGGATTAATTTTTGAACTGATTCAGTCTTATCAAATCATGAAAGTTATCTTGAATGGCCACTCTTCTAAATCTTTTTGCATAAATGACCTTCCTGAAATCATCAGTTTTCAACTCAAAATTTTTGGAGAGTCCAGACAATCCCTGCTCCTGCTGCTACAGTCTTGAAGGAAGAGTACTGAACTGTTATGTAATCATCTTTTGAAGAAATTGTTCAGCATTTACTGCTATATATCAGATGACTGATATTAGATTCTTTGTTTCTGACAATATTTCCTGTTTTTTAATACTTTGCTTAGTTTTGGGAAGGTATCTTTTACTATTCCAATATGCCTTCGGATTTTCTTATCACATTTTCTGTCATTAAAATTTTCCCTAGATATTTAGACTTCTGTACTTGTTTATTTTTTATATTCCACTAAAAATCTGTTTAAAAGCTGTCCAGCTATTTGTATTAGATATACTGAAAATAAATTACAATCTTTTAATAACATTTTTTTTTTTTTTCTTAGTTTCACTTTAGTAAATGGATTCAACGGGAATTTGAACTTGAAGAACCGAGTTTGAATTCCAGTCAAATCCATTACATTCACATATGCTAATACCCTTGGGAAAGGTAATAATCCTCTTCTTCTCCCCCAGCTATGGGTAAATAGCAGGACAGACCAGGTTCTATAGTCTTGGATGGCAACTAGTCTACTGCAGAAAGAAATGGCAACCTACTGCGGTAAAAAAAAATCTTCCTCATCAGTCATGTATCAAAAGATACATGATTGCCTAAGTATGTATCATGCATGGCACATAACTGACTTAGTAAAACTTTCAGTACCTTTTTATTCTAAATCTGGTGGTCAGTAACTATGTAAAATATCTTTTCATAATTGATTTCAAATTATCACAGTGAGATGAGACAACTGAAAATTGGTTCAGTAAAAGTAATAAATATTCAAATATTTTATAGCAAAATCATTTTTGTATTTAAGAGATTATCTGGTTTACTGCTTCATAGTTTTAACAAAAGAGATTAGCGGGATTAATTTTACTGCAGAGTTTTATAGTTTTTCATTTTTGCCATGCGAACTCTGATCTCAAAAAGGGGTTTGCAACAAAACTTGGCCAACCACATTTCATCCAGCTCACATCCCAAACACAATATGCTAATTCTGAAATAATTTTGGATATTTTTTCTTTACAATTATGTAGAAGATTAAAAAATGTTTATATGATATATCTAAGGATAAAATGATGGTTATAATTTACCAAATTTAACTTTTAGGAAATATTAAAACTAAAACCATTGCTAATCAAAGGAGTTTGAGGATGCCATAAACCAGTTAATCTTTAAAAGGATTTACAAATATAGAGAAAAAAAATTGACTTTAACAAAGCTTTCTGGATGAATGAGTTTCTATTTTTAAATATTTTACTCAACTATTTTAACATTTGGTAAAACATTCATTTAAGAAGATATTCTCAAAGATGAAACCTGCTAAATCTGCATATTGATTTGTTCGCATAATTGATCAATCTTTACAATCAATTTTGAACCAGAGTTTGTCTCTTTATATATATATATATATATATATATATATATATATATATATATAAAAGAAAGTTTCATTATTTTCATTGATACTTCATCTTTGACACAACTGCCAAAAAATTGCATTAGAGTTGATGATTATTCATAATCCAAAGTATTTAATATGGTTTAAAGCAAATGATTAAAAATTATATTCGCAATCACATACATTCACCACATGTACTGCAGCAGCAGTAACAGGGGTGTTACATTGGCAAGATAACCTGAGAGTGCCCAACCCTCTCCAGGCCGGTTTAAATTCAGAGTTCCCAACCCATTCTCTTCTGCTATTTATTTATAGCTGAGGAGAGAGGAGATGAACCCAACTGGAATTTGAACTCATCTCTCCAGTTCCTCAATCTGAGCTGCTATCCGTTATTCTACTGTGTCTCCATTGAATATATATATATATATATGAACAAGAGATGTGCATTTCTGAAATAAGGTAATTGAATTTTGCTTGACTGTGAAATCTTCCGTGGCTGAGCAGGCTAAAGTACACTGACCTTAGCTACATTTTCTCCTATGAGGCAGATGCAGGTTCATCAAATATGCCAGAAAGCACGTTTTTTTTTATTAAGACTCTTGAATGCACAGGCAAGTCAATTTAAATTTATACTGTCTAAAGAACAGGGATGTCTACTCAGAGAGAAAGCAACAGGAAACTACTCCAGTATCTTTCCCAAGATATCATGGCAGTTCATACAGATTATTGAAAAGGAAATTGTGGAGAGCTTTGATTGCCTTTATCCTGAAAGTACATTGCATTAAGATGAATATTGATGAGTATCATTATAAACATGGATAATATTTTCTTAAATCTATTCAAAAATTAATTGAAAGTTTTTTATATATATATATATATATATATATATATAATTCTATACTTAAGTATTATTTTGCTTGTAGGTTTTAAAATAATGAATTTTAAAAAATTAATGATTTTCCCTCTGCCTTGTTTGAGCAGTTGTAACCTTAAGCCTATCTACACACACACACACACTAGTTTCTTTAAAGATGACTGACAAGGTACAGCAATTAAGCTTTTTATTCAATTTTTCTTGTATTCATATAAGTGTTTTCTGTTCTGGACATAAAGTGTGTAAGACCTGTCCCAATGTTCTATATATTTGAGTGCTTTCGGCTATTCTATTAGCCATTATCGAGGATTTTTTTTAACTGAATATGTAGATTTTTATATGTCTCATAATTAATTTATTGAGTCTAGAAGAATCCTCAACAGAATGATTATTGAAATATTCCTAATTTCTATACATATCACTGCTTGAACTGGCTTCTAATCTCCAGATTGAGCAGCTTGGTTATAGAAGTCATGACTCAGAGGGCACAGTCCATTGGTCTAAATAGACTTGGATGAGTCACATGACAGAATTTGTGAAGAGCTGGCACTATATTGGGTCTAGTATGTTACCTCTCCGTCACTGAGGCACATTAGTCCAGTGGGTATGATGCTTGTGTCATATCATAATGGTCTGGGTTTGATTCTCGCTGGAGGATGCACACTGCTGATGAGTCCCAAAAATAGGATAAAACTGCCATCCTATGCATTCTGTTTAAGATTCTTCTGGACTCAATGAATTAATTATGATTGCTGAAATACCCTTATATATATATATATATATATATATATATATATATATATATATATATACACACACACACACAGAGTGTAACCTGGATATAAGAGAGTTGTCGGGACCGGAGAAGCCGTCTCTTATATCCGGGTTTGGTCTATTTTATATGCATTAACACAGGCTCTAATTTGGGACCAGAGAAAATATCTCTTATATCCGGGTTACAATATATATATATATATATATATATATATATATATAATCTCATTGCTTGAATCGGCTTCTAATTCTCTAGATGGTATGGCTTGGGGATAGAAGATGTGACTCATGGAGGCACAGTCCATTGGTATAAGTAGACTTTGGTGAGTCACATGATGGAATTTGTGAAGAGCTGGTGTTATATCATGTCTAGTATGTTATCTCTCCATCACTGAGATAGATTGGTCCAGGGGGTATGATGCTTGTGTCATATTATAATGGTCCAGGTTCAATTCTCGGTAGTGGATGTACACTGCTGATGACTCCCAAAAAGAGGACAAAATGGCCATCCAGTGTTTTCTGCATTCTGTTGAGGATTCTTCTAGACTCAATGAATTATGATTATTCAAATCCTCCTAATAATTTTTATGTGTATTTATAGTGATGGGAATTTTTCTTTTTCCAAACATGGTCAGCACGTGTTCATAGTTGATATATTATTGAGTGTTGCTGCTGAAATGCACATGCACATATATAGTTGATAACTTAAATTTTTATATTAAGTTATTTAATTATCCAACCTATCAGTATTTGAAGATGCAAAATTAAAAACCTTGAATGAATGCAAAATGTTTTAGAATTTTGTCACAGTACATAAATAGCAAATCTGAATATCAAATTAAAAGAAAGCAAAGATATTTTTGCCTGGTGCTGAATACCTAAAATTAAGTTTAAAAGTGACGGGAAATTTGAAAGAACTCTCTCCATGACCTAGTTTCATTCTTTATTTAACAGAATTGAATGAAGTCTTTCATGCTCTATTCACATAAACATTATTTCTGGGACACAACTTTCTTTTTGACAGTATATTTCATTATTCCGACACTTAGTTCTGACTCTGTGTTTTATTTGTCCTGATTTAATTTTTGTGTAATTTTAAGAAGTCATTAACATTCCAATTTTACTTTATACAATTAAATCTCTGTTCACAAAACTCTATCTGTGGTTCAAGATAAGCTGCCCCCACTCTTCTCATGAGGGAATATACTCGTATTTTAATAGTTAACCTGATGGAAATGTATTTCAGTGTAGAAACAACATAAGTCTATTTATGTTCTGGTAGATATTAGCAGGAAGGTTTGGCTATGGGTTCATTATTATCACCAGTGATGGTAGACACAAAATACTTTGAGGCAATGATTTCAAGAACAACACCATTAAAGCCAAATAAGTGGCTGAGATTTGTTGATGACATCTTTATACTTTTGCTTCAAGATGTTCAAGTATTGCTGGGCCACAAGACCTTCAGTATAATTCAAAAATGGAAGAGGATGATAAATTGCCTTCCATGCCTTTCTCACACAGTATTGGTTCAGATATAGCATAAAATGACATTTTCTAAACAATTTCTTGAACTTCAATTCACACTATCAATACATTATGAAGATGAGGTTTCCTGTTTAAAATATAAAATTCATAAGTGGCAACTGAGATAGATACCAACAAGAGATCCACATGATGAACATGCTTAAGAGCATTCCAAAAGCAGGGATATAAAATTTACTACAGGCTATCCACCTTACCTTGGAAGACTGTTGGAAAAGATTTAGAAGAGTAGTGGTCTATATAACATCAAGAGAGTATTCAAACGCAGTTTCAACTCTCATAGATATTTCTCCTGAACCAAGCTTCCCTCAGAAGAATACCTGACAAAGAATTGCATATATTCCATTCAGTACAATTGTCTTAAGACTAAGCTGTGATGAGTCACCCACTAAAAGTAAGTTAGGATGAAAATTGGGAAACTAATCTTATAGGAAACAATGAAATTTAATATAGCTGATCACATGTGGAAGAAAATCAGAATAAAAAACCCAAACTGTAGCTGATTAATCAGTGCACATACAAGGCTCTAAGCCCCCTCAGTAAGCTTAGCATAGAAATAAATACAAGAACCTTTAATTAAAGAAAGAAATTAGGTCTAAGACAAGAAAATTCCATGAACTAATTACACTAGAGTGATAAAAATCTTATACAATAGATCAATTGAAAAGGTAGACATGTGTCATTAGAGTTAAGGTTCTAAGTTTCTCCTACTGAATTGTCCTACAGGACATGACCTAGTTGATAAGTTTTACTAAACCTAATTACCTGGAAGTCATGACTTCAGTCCTTTAGTCAGAGAGTGCAAACCCTATGCTCTGGTTTAGTTGTAAGACAAGCAATGTTGCAAGGATGAATCAACTCAATAGAATTAGCTGCTATTCTCTGGCATAAAGTGGAATGAGAACATTCTAATCCCATACTTCACCTCAATATAACATCTGAAGAAGGCTAGAGGTACAATAGTTGAAATATTGTTATAGAAACAACCAAGATGGGGACAAAAGTCTAAGCAAATTTTATAATTATGACAATTTCTCATCTCAAGTCATAAAATTTTCAAAGAAAATATTTAAATCTTTATTTTGTTTAATAGATATTTATCATTCACTAAACAGTATATGATACAATTTATACTACAATATAATAAAATAATACAAAGTGTTCATTGATCCAATTTGTAATGTTTTTTTTTTCATACCTATTTGAGATTGAGATGTGCAATACATATACATAGTATATTGGCATATTTTGGGTTTACAGGGTGCGATGGGTAAATTGTCGCCATTTTATAATTTTAATTTTGCACATATGCATTGTCTGATTTTTTTTGACTGCACAGTATAGTAGAGTCAGTTGGGCACTGTCTGTGAGAAAAAGAGCACTATGACACAATTCACTCGGGCCAGAAATTTGGAAATGGAATCCTGTACTACTTGGTAGTTGCACCAGAAGCTCCAATATGAAAATTTCAGTATTTGGGTGTCAATCTGAGGACCGTGCAGAGGATTCAGAAAGATGAGCTAGATGAGTCCAATGGTGATTACAAAGGTATGGCAGCTTGGAAAAATCACTCTGATCATTTTGATAAGAAAAGAACGCCTGAATTTGTTGGTGAGAGCCTCAGACTCAACACGAAGGTCTACATCAAGTGCCTTGAGAAGGCAGTGCTGCTCTGGGCCAAGAGGGTGGCTGCTGGCAACAGGACTCAGCCCCCATGCCATACAAGCAGGAGAATCCAACCATGGGTGTCAGACAATTTCTGCAACCACATCACTCCTTACATCTTGTCACTAACTCCCCAGACTGCAACCACCTTCATTATTATGTGTGGAATGCAGTTGAGTGAGAGAGCAACAAACTCCTTGTAACACCAAAGATGAATTGAAAGCAAGATTATGGCAGCATTTACCAACTTAAACAAGGAAACCTCCAGAAGAGTTGCAGGAGATTCCCAAGTCATGTGGAGGCTGTGGTTGAAGCCAATGGCAATTTTATTGAATAAATTTACTCTTTAGTATTTCAAGATATTTTTGTGTAATTTTGATAAATATATCTGTAAAAATGAGATGACAGTGTTATTTTCGTTTTTGCATAATTTAGATGACAATTTATCCATTGTACCCTGTATGTATACAAAATATGAAAGCTATATGTGGTTATCAAATTGAAATATAAAAAAAAACATGGCATAGTATTAGGTTGGTGCAAAAATAATGTCGTTTTCTCACATATGTTACTATGTGAGAAAACGACATTATTTTTGCACCAACCTAATATTTTGTACATTACAAAACAATAGGCACTTTCTGAGATATATATATATATATATATATATTGCTTAAAGATTATTTTTTGTGGATTAAAGTTTGATGTAATATACATACATATATATATATATATATATATCATTTGCAGACAGTACTGTTTTGCTGTATCACAGCTCCTCAGTGCAACTAGACAACCAAATGCCTCCAGTTTGGATCGAAACCCAACAATTTGGTGTCAGTCAGAGATTCTACCACAGAGCTATCTTCATTCGACAGAATGAGTAAGCCAAATCTAGTGTATTGTTTTTACAAACGTAAATAAACACCAAGCAGGCATAGTGCTCCATTCATTTTACAGGTGACTGTTGTTTTTAGAATTAACTTGTTGTTCACCAGTGCTCAATTGAAAATATATTTTCAAGACCTAAATTATGTCATTCACAGACAGTAGTGTTTTTGCTGTAGAATTAAACAGAGGACTAAAGTTGTCTTGTTACCCTCAATCTATGATTATAGTATTGAGCTGAGCAGTAGTGTTTTTCCTAAATCATAACTACCAGGAATTTTCAAAATAAATCAGAAAATCTTCATATTTCCATTATTTTTTAGTTTTTTTTTTTTTTAGTTTTATTTTAAATTCTCTTCAAAAACTCATATGTGGAAAAAGTCTAGAGGTTTCATTCTAGAAAATAAGTAAAAGTGAAAAGTAAATAAAAAATATTTAAAATCAAAATTATAAAAAAATGCTTACAGTATAAAAATCCATTGAAAAAATTCATTTTGAGAGGATCAGATGAAAATATAGAATCAGGAATCTTTCAAACTTTATATCTTTTTATCCACCCCACCAGTTTTTTTTTATTTTGTGGTGCCCTGCTTTATAAATGTATATTTCAATAAAGTTCTATCTACCGCCAAAATCATAATAAATTTAGTAAGTGAAGTCTGAGAAAAATGTAAACGAACATTGATGGAGGTTACAGACTCTGGTTTGTTGCAACAGACTTAGAACAACATCTTAATTTCCCAGCTGAGATAACATTAACTAACCAGTGTTCTGACATTGTAATCTGGATAGTTAAATTTATTTATTTTTTTGGTGGGGGTGGATGACTTTTGAGGAAAACATTGATTGTAGACATGAAAGTAAACAAAAAATATGAGAACTTTCATGAACAATATGAAAGGCAGGACAATGTATTTCCGGTTGAGATGAGATGTTGAAGTTTTGTTGCCAATTTGATCTTAGTATACCAGTCTAGACTCAGATTATCATGCAGAGAAAGAGGAAATATGTCAAGAAGCTCCAAGACTAGGAAGAATCTGTGTCCATATGAATATGGCAGTCTTATACGACTAGCTAACATATATTTTGAAATTTGACTAATAGGTTTCAGATAATAGTTTTCATTGTTTTAGGACATTAATGAAATATTTAGTACACCAGTAGACATTAAACACTGAAATCTGGATTTATTTGCTGTACTGGTTAAACAAACAAGAAGTGGTGGCATAGTACACTATATTGGCATTTACTGGCTTTTCTCTAATATATTTAGATAAATATTTTTTGGTTGGTGAAAATTGTTTTTTATGCTGTTTAGCTGGAGCCCGATGAATGTCTATCAGGAAATAAGATGGTAGGTACATGTACTTTTGGTTGAAATTTTCCAATGTTGATGTTTAATTCTTTGTTTAGTGTCATAGTAAATTGCTGTGAAATAATTATTGTCTTGAATATTTGTCTGATGCCAAATCTTCAGTTGGGACATAAACACGAGATGCCAAGTCATTCCTGATATCAATTAAACGAATGATTAGTCTGGGAACAAAATGATGGTTCAAGTCTATGAAGGTGGACTGAAAAGTTTATTGGCTGACTATAAAGAAATGATGCTAGAACCATGAAATCTTGCATGCATTAGTTTCAACTCTTATTATTAACTGCATTGTTTCTTTCCAGTTAAACTAACATTTGACTGTTTAAAGAAAGCTGTTCTTCCTGTTAGTCATAAGTCATCAATAGCAGATATGACATTATCATCACTGTGATGATGATGATTCCCAGCCAAGTGTTTTTCATGTTGGGGAACAGTTGATAGTTACATTAGGAGAATAGGGAAGGTGATCAACCAGTTCAAAGCCACATTCATGCACAGCAGCCATTGAAACCAAGGTCTTGTGTGCTAGAAGATGGTTCTGATGAAATAAGACCCTTTTCATCAGTTTTCCTGGCTATTTGATCATGATAACTTTTCATAACTGCCTCAGCAAGTTGGCATAATTCTCTTCATTGATGGTGTGGCCATTTTAAAGATAGTCGATAAACGCAATGCCATTTTCATCTAAAAAAACTGAGGCCATGATGCCAAATTTTATCCGTTTTTCAAGAGAAGTCACTACTAGTTACTTTTGAAGTTTACCTGGAAATGAACAATGCAGTTATTAATAAGAAAAGTTGAAATTAATGCATGTAAGATTTTACAGATGAAACATCAACTCTGTCATAGTCATGAGATAAGCAACCTGGTGGCCTGGATTGCTGAGGTTTCGATGTTGCATAGTCTTATGGCTGGTGAGCAAGTATTCTTTGAACTAAATTTGATTTTCTAGAAGTTGCTTGCTAAAATATCCACTGTTGCAATGTGTGTGTGTCTGCCTGCCTGCTTTCATGGTTGAATGAAAGCCTAAGTGGTTGATTACCCAGGTTGCAATTTTAGCATTTGGTCAGAGATTGAACCTGGAATACTAAGTTCAGTTATTGCAGAGGATCATGGGAAGTCAAATGCACTCATTGTACAGCTATCTGATTATCCTGTTTTTTTTTTCTCTTTCATTAATTATACAAATTTTCTTTTGCTTTTATTTCCCTATTTATCTGGTAATTGGGTTTTCTGAGCTACATACTTAGTATTTTATTGTTTTATTTGGCTGTGTCAAAGAGTAAAAATGCTGGCTTTACAACTGGTGTTTGACCTGTTGGCATCTGATGCCCTGGTGCCATATCAACATCAGTCTTGTTATAAATGACTGATCCCTGATATTTGATAGGAAATTAGATAAGCTTGAAGATTGGGACAGAAACTTCAGATGCTTGCCCTCCCACAATGTGATGGAGAACTGGTGGTGTCACAAAATACTGCTGGGTACACTTGGTTATTTTAATGATGTTGCATCCCCAAAACCATGTCTGAACCCAGTCATCATTTTGATGAGATTTTTGTTGGAGGTACTACTGTTATTGCAGCAGTCATATAAAATATATATTGAGTCTTTCCTTGCACTGTCCTATATAAAATTTTGCTGTTATCTACTATAATTTCTCTTATGTTACTATTATTTTGCTTATTTGTCATATGCTGATCTATATGTGCACGAATTGCACCAAACTGTGACAAATGACGAGTTGACCTACAAGAGAGAATAATGCATGTGTGGCCAATGTCATTCTAATGTCTTTTGTGAGATTGTATCTCCAACACTAACAATCAGCAAACATTAAATTATTATATTGGCCACATATTCACCACACTCTCTCATAGGTTGACTTGTCATTTATCAAAATTTAGTGCAATTCACGCACATATAGGTCAACATATAAATAAGCAAAATAATAGGAACATAAGATAAATTTTAGTAGATAGCACCAAAATTTTCTGTATATATATATATATATATATATATATGAAAAATTTATCAGAATTAACCTGTAGAAAAAGACTATTTATAAATGTAAAAGTCAATAGGAAAACTGTAATAGTTGCTGATGCATTTTGTCCAATGTGGACTTTCTCAAGGCAAAACGAAATGAATTTATGAAATGAAGTAACTAATAATAACAAGACAAAATGTCGTTTAAAATAGCGTTGAATTTTCATAATTAACGTAATTTCGGTTAACAGTATGAAAATAGTGTTCTCTAAATTCTTCCTGTTGCTAAGGACATTTTGTTTTGTTAGTTACTTCATTTCATAAATTCATTTCGTTTTGCCTTGAAAAAGTACACATCGGACGAAACGTTTCGGCAACTATCACAGTTTTCTTATTGTCGTTTTTATATATCTCTATATATATATATATATATATATATATATGTATGTATATATATATAGAGAGAGAGAGAGAAAGAGGTTGTACATGTAGTGTAGAATAGCAGTTGGCATGAAAAGTGGGATTGGTGTGTTAAGTTCAAATTCTAGCCAAGACATTGCATTCATTGTTGCACAAATATCTTTGGAAAGATATGAATCCATTTCTCCCCCATCAAGTGGTTAATAGCAGGATAAACTCAACTCTCCAGTTTTGGATGACAACCAGTTTAGGTGAAAGACAACTCTCCAAACCAGTTGGGATTGGGGCCAGACACTTGACCTTATTAAAACCTACATATGATAGAAACTAGTGACAACACCTAGCATGGTGAAGCTGTACATAGGAGTATTTTAGGGGGTGGGTTGAGCCAAATAGTTTTCCACAATCATTTATATATTTGCATTAATAGTAAATCTGAATGAGGATTGGATGATCAAGGGATATAGACAATTTGTCTTGTGCCAGACATTTATACTTACATGATGATTTCAGCTAACTGTTGGCTAATACATTGTGGACATTTGTTTTTAATCCTTTAACCCCCAAGCAAGGCAATAAAGCCACTCAGACAAGGGGGTTTATGAGTGTGAAAGAGTACAAGAACAATAAAAAAATGGGAATTAAAAAGGCAAGTTAATGATTGATATTGCACTTAGATTTTTGATGACAAAACTTGATTGGAAAGTAAGAAGCCAGAATAGAGTTCTACAAGTGAGAAAAGAAACTGTTAGCATAGATCTCATGGTTACATCTAGCCATTGCAACTGTAAAATAATGAAATCTTGCCACCAATCTAATACTAGTGTCTAGGTACCACAGAGGAAATTGATATTCATTTGTAATTAATTACAAAATGTGGCACAAGGCCAAAATAGGGAAAAGAGCAGTCTTTGTCTTAATTTTAAACTTAGCTAACCACAAACACTGACCCAAACATACCATAATATTCCTAACAGCAAAACAACGCATTCTTATTTACCTTTCTTACTACATTCACCATAATACGTCATTGTCTCTATGAAAGTCCTAACTAGTCCCCATATGTACAATTTATTGTCTGTGGTGGGGTGGGGGTAGAGAATAAAACAACAATTTAAAAACTAGTGCCAATGAATACTTACAATATGAAAACAAAAGTATTTACCACAGAGGAAAGTTAATCAGAACAAATATCATGAAAGTATTTATAGAAAAGGCAGAGGGAAGCTACATTATGATATTCAATTATTGCCCATGATGCTCTCACAATGTAAAAAAATTAACAAGTCATTATTTGAATTTATTTTTATGTTTGTTTTTAATTTGTTAATTATGCCACATTTTACATTGAATGTTCCAATGCTATGGGAATAATCTTTAAATGAACTTCATGAATCCCTATGAAATATAATAATGCGTACAATTCTGATGTTGCTTATTTCCCCATATCCCTCTATCACAGGCATTATTTCCAATAATACTTACTTGTAATGATCTACAGGGTGGTCCAAAATTCTTGTCACACCTATGTAATATAGTTTTCTATTTCAGATGGCTGACACGAGCTCCTAGAGTTTGGAAGAAAAGCTGCTTGCAAGTGTATAGACACATGATCATGTGCATTCTGGCACGAGCATGTAGGAAATGCGACATGACTTCACTGCATGATTACTTTTTGGTAGAGGGTGACAAAACTTCCGGACCCCCTGTACATTCAATGTGAGTAATTTCAAGTGTTCACTTAAATGAATTTGTCTCTAATGTTACAAGTTAGCTTACTTCCTCTAGATCTGTAAATGATTTAACCAGGCGTTTGCATTTCATGGATAGTCCCTTGGCCAATTAGGCTACCAAAGTTATTAAAATTAGACAAGATTCTCATTTCTAGTTTTCTGCCACTATCATTTATCTCATATTGTTGACTACCTAGTCATATGAATCATGTCAAGAAATTTATTGCTTTGTTGGGAGTTGAAATGCCAAACATCTCTCTCCATAGAATGGATAAAAGAAATGTTGCTCAGTAATAATAAAACCTATGAAAAAATGGTGTTGTCATATAGGGCATAAATCAATGGAATCGTCCAACCTAGTGGCACACTTAAATTCATGCAGTTAGTCCACCAGTGAAAATAGCTTGTCAGAGCAGATGCCATGAAAATATTTATAGAAAAGACAGAGGGAAGCCACATTATGTTGGTGAGAAAGTGACTGGAGTCAAGACCCAAGTCGGGACTGATCACATTGCGTACCTGTCTTTGGATATTGTCGAGAGCCTTGAAATGAACAGTGGGGACACCAGACCGTATATGGGAACAGTATTCCATGCATGCTTCAAATGTTATTTGGTTCCCCTATTGATAATCTTACTAATTTTTGTATATTACCAAGAAAGTTTTAAAACTGGTTTGAAATATTTTAAGGGTGCTTTTAAGTAACATTTTTTTAAAAATAGTAATGGTAAAATTATCAAATTATCTGTTTCAATATTCAGTATTCATTGACTGAAGAGTTGGTATTACTATCTGTTGAAATTTATGAAATCTTTGACTGAAAAATTTTGACTTTCAAGAAATTAGACTTTTCAAGATCATTGTTATCACCCTTTCTCCTATTGATGGCAGTTTTCTTCCAAACCTTTTTGTTTAAGGTATGGTGGTATGCAATGCCAACATCTTGATTATATCATTATTTTCCCCCTGGTTACATGTACAACCCATTTTGTTGTTGTTACTGTTGGAAGTCTTGCCTTGAAAATCTATTTAAAATCACTATCAACTGTGAAAATGTTATTGAGTGCTAATCTCAAAAGAACTTTAAACAGAAAAAGAAATTTCTTTCAGCTGAATTACAAAAGAAAAAAGTATATGTGTAATCATTTTTTTTTTTTTTAATCGTACATCATAGAAAATCCATTAAAAATGTGAAAGAAAAATTGTCTTGAAAAAAACATTTTGTTTTTATTTATTTCTAAATTAAGAAGAATAGACTCTAGTTTCTGTTATGTTATAAATAAATAAATAAATCAGATATTTATTTAGTTCTCTCTCTCCTTTACTGTTATTTCAGCAAAGATATTTTGTTTTATTTTCTTTGCTGTGAACAGCAGACTATTGTGCAAATGACACGTCATTAAATATCAGTATGATGCAGTGCTTTATCAAAAAGCAGTTAAAAGAAGTCAGCTTGACATAATCTGACATTAGGAGAGAAATATCTGATAACCTAATTGAATTTCTCAAATATCAAACTTGAATTGATAGAGATCTTTCTATTCTGACTCGATTCTTTGAGAGTGAAACTTATTTTTCCATTTTGATAACTTCATGAAAAGACATGGCAAAGATGAAGAAGGAGGAAATGGCAAGTGGCTAAGATCTAATAAAGTGAAATTAAATACGTCTTTGATTCTGGTTCCACAAAGGTGCCTGCAGCTACTGGATTTTAGATCATCTGCAAAACTCTATTGTTGCTGGTGCTGAACAGACTTAAATTTCTGATATTCTGTGAGAAGAGCTATTCAAATGAATTTGAAGATTAGGTAAAAGTGAGATTTTGAGGAAATGAAAAAATATTAAATTGTTATTGTTGTATAATTATTGGAAAAAAAAAACTAATTGAATGTTTGTTTGTTTTTTTATTTCTTTTTAATCTAATGCATATTTACACTAATCCCCCCAGGATTAGCATTATATTGGTAGTTTTAATGTTTATTCAAATTCGTAGCACCGTCTTCAGTATTTTTCTAAACCCAACACTGATGTATGGTCAAGACAGTTTCAACACTTCTTTCATTCACTTAGCTTTCCTCAAATAAATAGCTCAGATTATAATGAGCATTTATCAATAAATAATATAGATAGTTTTTGTCAAATAGAGATTTATCAAATCATTTCAAAATATGAGATTATTCTTAGATTCTGGCCTCTTGAGATCTTTGTAATTTAGTAGAAATGATGACACTAATCTCATATTTAAGATTACACTTAAATTGTTCTTAGTCTGAAATGAACTTTTGTACTATTAGGCACATTATATTTCTTGGTGTTTCTGTGTTGCTTTTCATTGCAACTTTTCTTTATTTGAACCATTCTTTTGTTACTAACATTTTTACTGCTGCATTGTTATACCATTGATGTGCTGGCTTATTTTGGGAAAAATAGTAAATTAGTATGTACTGGAAATAAAGGATTATAAAGAAACTGAGAGCAATTTCTCATGATTGCTGCCTTTTTGGTTTCAATAGGATACTCTATAGGACAGATTAAGCTAAAAATTCATTTTATTCTGAGTTTTTTTTTTGGTTATTAAACTGTTAGAACTTAGAATAAGAAAGCAATTTCAACTTAACTTAAATATTATTGTCATTATAATTTTGACATGGATCTCTATACACATACCTATTTTTATATAAAGCAGCCAACTTATAACGCTATAACGTAATACCTGATTGATCAACCAATCATTGCAGCAACTACCATGTAAATTAGCTGCCAATGCTGTCTGCCTAAACAAACTCCAAACAGGCTATTATTAAGGGGGGGGGGACAACTCAGACTCAACATACAGACTTGTATCAACAATAATGGTTAGGCATTTTTTTCATCACCCGTTATCATCACTGTAATTTTATTACACGTCACATTTTATTTTGACTGCAATTTTTTTGTCTTTTAGCCAATCAAATATTTTGCCATTAAACTGCAAGACTTTGTAATAAATAAAATATAAGTAGTTCAAGTACTTGTCTTTAGGCTGTTATAAGTTGACAGACTTCTGATCTCAAGAATCCTCTCACTTTCTTTTTCTTTCAAATTTATTCCAGGCTCTATTATTGACTACTTAGTAGTATACTTCATTACTCATTTAAAATATTTTTAAAATTATTTTTAATTTAGATTTTTTGGAAAATAGTTTTTATAAATATTCCCTTGAAAATCAATTTATATGCACTTATACCAAGAAAATGTTGTTTTGTGGCCTTGTTATGGGCCAGAAATAAAGACACAAAGAGAGGAATTGAGTTAAACAAATATATTAACAGAAACAGTAATACAAACATATACAAACAAGAGTGTTACAGCAAGAATGTTTGGTCTGACTGTCAGCTGACTGTTGGAAACTTCTCTCTCCAAAAAGCAGTACCCTCTCCTATTTATAGTTGGGAGAGTCCATGAATGCATGGGTAAATTACCATAACAGTTATTGAGTGCTAATCTCAAAAAAAAAAAAAAAAAAAAAAAAAACTTTGCTAGAAAATAAAAAAAAATATTTTTTTACCTAATTCTGACAGGTTTGGTATCTTAACTGATTAAGATTTTTTTCTTTAAAAGACAAGCTTCCAAAGTACAGAGTAGGAGTTCAAATCTCATCTAAGGCATCTACTTTTTTCTGATTCCATTCTTTCAATTGATTGAGTGCAAATCCCATGAACCATCAGAGTTGTAGGGATACCACATGTACTGCAGCTGCAGCAGAAGTGCTGTTTCTTGGACAAGATAGACTGACCGAGCCCAACCCTCTCCAAGCTGGGTTTGAATTCAGTTTTCTTTCTCCTAGACCAGTTGACACCCAAGGCTATAGAACCCAATCTGTCCTGCTATTTACCCGTACCTAGGTGTGGAAGAGGATTCATACCTTTCCCAAGAGTATTAGCATGTAAATGAATGTAATCAATTCAACTGGAATTCGAACTCTGCTTTCCGATTACCCATTCCAAGCCACTATCCAGTACTCTATCATGCCTGCTAAATTAAATATTAGTATTATAATTTTTTGCTATGATCCTTTTCTTCCAATGCTTCCATGTTTTATCATTGACTATTTTTTATTACTGACTAAGCTTGACTATTCATTTGAGTTATTGAAAATAAATATCTTTACTATTATAAATTTTTTGACTATTTTGTTTTTAATATTTTGATAACAGTATTTATTCAACTCTTTTTAAAACATTACACTAAACAGCAGGTTGGTTTTCATGAACAACATTTAACAATTTGGTAACCTAAAATGAGAACAATTATGCAAACTTTTCATTTGTAGTCTTTCTGTCACCATCTTCCAACTCATTTATAAGCTCTCTTATTGAGTAATTCATACAATGCACCTTTTCTTATCCCAAACCCTTTAAATCACACAAAATTGGGATATTTTTGCATTAAGTATGAAAATTGAACTCTGTCCAGAGTCATAACAAGAAAGAAGTTCAGTATATGTCTATATTTCTGAGATGGGGTATTATGTACATTATTTACATTATTCGGACTATTGTCTTCATCTTTGTTGCCATAATTATTACAACGTTTCGGCTGGAGAAGGGAATTAAGCAGGAGATAACTGATAACTGACATCCATTAGACATGGCATGTGGAACTAGAACAGTCTACTCCAGTGAGAGAAATAAAGGGTTAAGTTCGACATTCTAACCACCTGAAGAAAGCCAGTGCATATAACGGCCAAAACATTGCAATAAATATGGCGACAAAGATGAGGACAATAGTCCAAATAATGTAAATAGTATCCAAGAAGTTGTATTGGTGTCATACAGTACTTATAAGGAATATTTGCACTAAGTGAGATAAAGACTATTAATAATATTACAATTTATATGGATTGTATTAAAGTGATAAATGAGGTAATTAAATATAGACCAGAAGATTACTAAATAAAACATTAAATTCTTTTTTGATATTTCACAGTCATCAAAGTGACAAAATGATAAGTAAATATCAGCAAGCAACAAAGACATATCTAACTCATGGGAGCATTGAAACAAAACTGACCTAATGGCAAGTTCAGTATGGATTGAGTTGAATCAGATTTGGGTGGCAAAATGTACTTTAGTGTGCAGACAACAAGAATTTTTGATAAGATTTTTTTTTTTTTTTACTGTAGCAGTAATACTTTGAAGTTGTTTTGAGTCTCTGAGATAGAGGATTTTCAAAAGAGATCAGTCAAAATAATATTTTTTTAAAAATCAGCATTAGATGAAAGGCAAAATATTTATAACAGACAATATTATAATTTGCTGAACATTGCTATTTTAATAAGGATGAAACTCTTCTACTTTTTGTTTTCTTTCTCTTCATATCTTCTATAAATGTACAAAGAGACCTGAAAAGTCTATATCTTAATGGGAGATATAGACATTTTCAGAAATAATCTAATTGACACAAGATCTTTTGATAGAGATCAATAAATGGATATCACTGACTCTCCTGGTGTACTTAGTCATGATCTTGTATTTACTTTGAACTTCAATTTTGTCTGTATTTTGATCAGTTTTCTATTATATTGTCAATTATTTCAATAAACTTAAGAGGATTTTCTGAGATTATATTTTTCTTTTGAATTTTAATCAAGCAAAAAAAATAAAATAAAATTAGAAAAAATAAATACTGAGATTAGTTGTCGCCTATTATAGATACTAACACAGAACTGATTTTTGAAAAAAAGAGGATAACTATTTCTAAATGGTGCTAGAGGTCAGGGTGTAAACTTTGCTAAAAGCTAGTATGTTAAATGTTGATTTTTTAAGGAAGGTAGGACTTCTCTTCTTAGCACTTCCCTTTGTATATGTGGGGTGCTGAAAAGTTTTCTGTCCAGCTAAGAAGAGATTTCAAAAATAAATTCTGATATTTAGTCAGATTTTGTGAAGTGGGTCAGGTTGACAAATTTTCAGCACTTGCTCAAAAATACAGCCATTCCTCACTAAATAACTGACTTGACCATTTAACAACCTTCTAGATTTACAAGCAACCATAAAATCTCATTAAAAAAAATCCAACCAGTTAGTATTGTATTTTGAATGAAATTTTTGATCAGGAAAATTGTCTCTTTCTTTAAAATGAGTCAGAATAAATAAAATGAACAAATAAATTGAAAAACAAGTAAAAATTTACTTGTATATGTTATAATCTTCCTAAAACCAGATTTTCTGATTCATGTTACACAAATTTCCACCATTGGCTGGATGTGTATGCTCCAAAACTCAAGACAGAACCAAGAGTTCCATCAACTGTGCAGCAGCTCTGCACATAACTTTCATTTTACTTACACACTGAAAGAAAAATATAATACAGAATTTCAACCCAATAGTGCCCACTCCTGCCTAAAGAAAGAAAATAAAAATTGGAGCCAATGTGAGCCAAAGAAAAGGACATAAAAGCCCAGCACAACAGTCAGGATTCATAACACTTGTCGGAATGCAACCTTCCATCTCCAAAGATAACTTGCCAAAGGTCATTGCCTCTGTAAGTCACAACTCTTCCTTCCTCTCCTACTGTACGCCTTTGTGGATGACTTTTACGAATCTACTTATCTCTTTCTTTCAGCAAGAGACATATTTACACCAATTTACCATTTGTTGTATTTTTACGTAGACGCTCAAGCCAGACTATGCAAAAACTTCCTCCGTCGTAAATTTAGCCACCCCCACCTTACCGTGACCCGGCATCTATGAAAGTAACTCTATACTGATACAAATTATTAACACCCCACCCCTGCCGATTCTAAACAATCCGCCCTTGATGTTACCATGGAAATTTTTGATTTCAATTCTGACCATACTATTAAAACTCGTAAATTTCAGAAATAAGTCATTCCCAAAAAATTTCGCTTGAAGATGGAACAGAGCCTACTTTAACTCAAGTTAATTCAAATATTATTTTGAAGTTTTCGGCTCTTGTTTTGAAACATGAGACCTCTTATGTAGCGAGTTGGAATCATATTTTTAAATAAATAATTATATATATATATATATATATATATATATATATATATATATATATATGGAGTAATAGATAGTGGCGAGTTTATTTCTTACACCTCCATCATTTCTTTTTTGTTGTGCCCCACCAGGCACTTAATATAACATATAGTTGGTTTTCAAATTTGTTTTATTATGTTTACTGATTCATTAAATTCACTTGCATATAAATATCCTTGGGAAAGATATAAATCCCTCTCTTTTTCCCCCTCAGCTATGAGTTAAATAGCAGGACAGATTGGGTCCTTGATTAGTAATCAGATTGGGGCCTTGATTAGTAATCAGTCTACTACAGAAAGAAACAGCAACTTACTGTGGAAAAATTTGCCTAGTCAGTCATAGATCAAAACAGACATTATCATCCAAGTGTGTATTGCATATGGCACTTAACTGATAGTGATTGTTAAAAACATTAATCATTTTGTGGCTTGGATGTGTGGTTGGTGTAGTCAATAATGGCCCGGAATTGGAAAGCAGAGAGTTGAGTTTGAATTTCAGTTGCGTTTTTTATATTCATTTATGTACGTATACCTTGGGCAAGGTATGGATCCATCTGTTCTCCACTCAGCTGGGGGTTGAATAGCAGGATAGAATGGGTCCTTAGTCTTGGTTGGCAACCAGCCTACTGCAGAAAGAAATTGCAATCTATTACTGGAAAATCTTCTGCCTAGTCAGTCATAGATCAAAACAGATATGATCACACAAGTATGTATTGAGTATGGCACTTAACTAATACTACTGTACATTTAGAAATAAAAGAATGATGTGACAAATGATGTAAAAGTAATATTAAAGCTTTATGGAAGCTGGTTGACACAAACCTCGTACAGGTGTAGTATGCTTGAAAAATCAGTCAGGAACTCTTTGGGTCCTGTCACTGGATCTAACCAATGCCTTTAGGACACATGGCACAGTAGATAAAAGCGTTGGTTAGATTCAGTGATAGGACCCAAAGAGTGCGAGTTCAATACCTGGTTATGGCATAACTTGGAGGGGTGAATTAACAGGAGATAACTGACATCCATTAAACATGGAACTAGAACAGTCTACCCCAGTGAGCAAAATAAAGGGTTCAGTTTGACATTCCAACCACCTGAAGAAGGACGGAGCATACAATGGCTGAAACGTTGTAATAAATATGGTGACAAAGATGAGGACAATAGTCTGAATAATGTAAATCGTGTGCATAGAAGTAGTTTGAAAACTCTACGGTACTGATTCTGTGACACTGCCCCACAGTACTCATGGAGGGTTTTAAGAATTTCAGGGCTTTTTAACTGTTAAAGGACATAATTTATTTTTGCTTTTGATTTGAGAAAAAATATTTTCATATTTTCCACAAGGGCAGCTTTAAATGAAAACCTCTTTGTTATATATGACTGGAAATAAATCTAAATATTTGAAATTGATGAAATGATATTGTATTCAAAGTTAAAGTAATTCTTTAGCTGCTGGAGTTAGAAAAAAATAACACTGTATTGAACCAATTAATTAGAATCTCTTTAGCTATTTCATAATCTGAGTATGATTCATTTAGAGCTGTTTACTACAAACCCAACAGTATAGTGCAATCAGTGAGGATGAAACACACTATTGAGTAGTAATGTGAAAATAATCTACCATGTTAAATGTTAGACAACCTTGAACTGCCCAGCATGTTATAAAAATTTTCATTGATAAAAAAACATGAATGAAAAATTTAGATAAGAAAATCAAATGAAGAGTTTGCCTTTTTCATAAACAGATGACAATCACTTAGTATTTTGAAGAGAAACTACTTGTTGGAATATCTTGAAAGTACAAAATCTTTTTCTTGTAATGTTTTTTTATTTGATCAAACTTTTAATGTAAAATAGCAAAATTTGAGAATCTCGTTTAAAAAAAATGCTTTAGATTAAAACATCATTATAGTTGCATGGCCATTAGTAAAAGGACGAGCCCGAAATGTGACTTGCAGGTGGAAGTTTAAATATCTGGGAAGTGTTTTGATGGAGGATGGTAAATGCGACACTAAGATCTGTAGACATATTGGGGTTGCCAAGGACACATTCCAAATGCTGGGCAGAGTATTGCAAAACAGGAGGATTTCTTTGATAACAAAGAAAAGAGTACTGAACTGCTACCTGACATCTGTCTTCCTTTATGGCAGCGAATGTTGAACAGTCTCCTCAAAGATGAAGAAGAGACTCAAGGCAACGGAGATATGGTTCTACAGAAGGATGATAAGTATATCATGGACCGAGCATGTGAGCAATGATGAGGTTTTGGAGAGGATGCAGACAAGGAGGAAGCTTATACTTAACATCAGGAAGAGGCAGATGAAATTTCTGCGACATGTAATGAGAATGGAGAGCCTTGAGAAACTGTTACTCACAGGTTGAATAGAGGGAAAGAGAGACAAGGGAAAGCAACGCATGACATACCTGGTGGGCTTAAGCAAGTGGATGACATGTCGTGGTCTGGGGGAGGTGGCAGAGGGACAAAACTTATCAAGAACTACAAGGGATAGGGAAAAGTGGAGAGCCATTATTGTTTACATCCTGAACGAACATGGCACATAAAAAGAAAAAGAATATTTGTATATGAAGAATAACTAAGTCATTATATGTCATCGGTAAGAAATTAATACAAGCCTTAATTACAAAAGAGAGTGGGTTATAATGTAAATGCATTAAAAATCGGGAATAAAGCTTTAGTTACTGGCACATATGAATGATAGTATATAGCTATTAAATGTATAATGCAAATATATTGGAAATAATTTTACAATATAAATACATTAGAAATTATTAGGAAAGGACTTTTATTAAGTATTAAGACTCTCTGATTACCGAATACTGTTATATGCATAATAGCTTGGAAGATATTTAGAAATTGAGATGGCTGTAATATGTTAGAAGCCATATATATGTATCGTTATTAATATATAACAAATAGAATCAACTTTGAAATATACATTCATTCAACCATATTTGGACAAATGAATTTGACTGGCAACTTTAAATGCAAAGTGTTTTTAATAAATCAATTTAAAACTGAATACTTCATTCAAGACTTAATTAACATTTTTATGAAGAAAAATTCTTTGTCAGGCTTGAAAAAATAAGATTACTCACCGAATTTCCAAATTAAATTTAATTAGACTTTTATAATGACAGTAATGAGATTAGAGATTATTTAAAAATTAAATGATGTTGAAATATAATATATTGGTGAAGTTAATTTAATTAAAGAATTCTCATTGAAATACATATTTAGTGATCTAAGTTACATGAAGAAAAAAACAAAGCAAATAATGTACTTGAAAAGGTGATTAGATATGTAATATTATAGTAAATGAATTAATTTACTTAAATATAGTTATAAGTAAGCTCTTTCAATGAAGAACAGTCTTTTGATATGAATGAACTTGGTCCAAGAGAGAAGTAATTTTACAAAGCAAGATTATTCAAACTTTAGAAATTTATAATTAGACGTACAACATAGAAATAACTTAATAAATTATCATTAAAAGTGATTAATGTTTAATTCACAAGGAAGAAAGCAGGAAATGAAGGTTCTACAGATAATTAGAAATAAATGCCAAAATATAAACAAAGAAATCATTCTGTCTTGTTTGTTTCTCAAATATTGGTTGGTAACAGACATGTTCTTCAAAAGTATTTTTGTTCTTTATATTCTAAAATTAAAATAAACTTTCTCTCTTATCACAAAGATTTATTTCTTTTTTAACCTACCTCATAATTTGTCATATATCTCTGTTCTTATTTTAATTTTCTACCACTGACAATACCTTTCTTTTAATGTCTAACATTATTCTTCTTTTAACTGTAACCCTCCAGGAGGTATGTTATCATGGCTCTCCACAACTTCTTGTCCTTTGTAACTCTTAGTAAGGCTTATCTTTTCACCATCCCTCCCACTCTCAATATTACTATCCATTTACAGAAGCTTGTTTGGGAGGTTACTCATTGTTTTCCTCTGCGCTTCTTGCATTCAGTAGGTCCTATGAGTGTCAAATACTCCAAGCCCTCTTTCCTCATGTGCTTTAGACATTTCAACCATCTCTTTCTAATTATAAGTGTCATTTTTGTTTTCATTTTCCTTAAAACTTCCTTGTTACTAGCATATTCCATCCATGCTGTTCTCAATATCCTTCTGTATAAACATATTTCTATTGCCAAGTCTCTTCATCTGGGAGGAGATTTTCCAACATTCACTGTCATATATAAGGACAGGTATTACATATTTGTTTATAACAAATTTTTCCTGTTTCTAAATACTTTGCTTAGCTTAGCAGTTCATGAAAAATATTCTTCTTTTTTACCAGAAATATTTGGTTTAACTCACATGACTAGAACAAAACAAGAACATTGATGCAATGATAGTAAAGTATCTGTTTAAGTGTCAAGTCCCAACAAGATATAGTTTTATTATTCAACTTTAATATCTTTAAACTGAATTGCCATAATTATTCTTGGGAAGATAGTGGGGTGGTTTCCTATTACATTCTCCATGATTTTGAATTTTGTCCGTCACCAAGACTGTCTGCCCTACCAAGTCTGGAGAGCCCAGTCTGACTTGTTTAACCAGTAGTTGGGGCAAAAGGTATGGGGTTTTTGCCTTGTGTGGTTATCATTTTCAAGTTAGTCACATTGTTGAAATTCACCAGATTAAACTTGTCTTTTTTGAGGGAAAGCGATGTTTAACTTGGTCAGTACCTAGATGGGTGACTGCTTGCATGGGGATAGCATGTGCTGTTAGCTTGGATGTTTATAGTAGAATGGATAATGGTTTTGAATTGAAAAGCAGAATTCCAATAACATTTTGGTTCATTATATTCACTTATACGAAAATACCCTTGGGAATATATGAATCCCCCCCCCATGTTATGGGTTTAATTAGTTGGACTTGTATCAGTAAACCATTATTATCTCCAAAAAATACTTAGAATTTGAAAATATTTTCTGGCTTTAAATAACCTGCAAGTGTACACTCTAGCCTTCTTCCAGTGATTGGAATTTTGAACCGAACCCTTTATTTATTCCTCAAGGATGCATGGTCCAGTGGATAAAGGCGTTGGTTAGATCCAGTGACTAGACCCAAAGAGTTGGGAGTTCATTACCAGGCTACAGTAGTGATGAACCAAAACTTGGAGAGTTGAGTTAAAGAAAAATAACTGAGACATCTGGAAGAGGCATAGCATGTGGAAATAGAATAATCTGTCCTGGTGGATGAAATAAAGGGTTCACATCAAAATTCCATTCCAATCACTTGAAGAAGGCTGGAGCATACGACGACCAAAACGTTGTGAATATAGCAATGAAGTTGAGGATAACAGTTCGAATAATGTAAATGATAATACCTCATCTCAGAGATATAGACAGAAACCTGCAAGGGGTTGATAAATCATAAAAAAGAAACATCAATCTTTTGTGTGATGCAAGAGTAAATGAAATGGAAGAGCTTCCAATAAAAAAAATGCACTTTATGTAACTGATCTCCCCTTTGATCTTTAGCTCTAACAGGTCAAGCAGGAAAAACTTGCTTGGTATGTCTTCCAACTAATGAATGTCCTTTTAATGGGCTTCTAATATCCTTTTTAGAGGCTCAAATCGGCTCCAGTTTTCATTTTGTTTCTTTAGGCAGGAGTACGTATTATTGGGTGGACATTCTGGATTGTATTGATTTTCTTTTGAGAGTGTCAGTAAATGGAAGATATGTGTGGAGCCTTGTGCAGCTGACGGATTTTTAGTTGAGTTTTGGGCATTTGGAGCATTCACATACAGCTAGTGGTGGAAATCAGTGTAGTTTGAATCAGATGATCTAATTTTAGGAATAAAATGTAACGCCAAGAACTGTTTCTTTGTAGAACAAACTCCTGAAAAAATATTTCCCCAATCACTACAATCTTAATACCTTTAAATCTCGGGTCAACTGTCATCTATCTTACATATCCCCACAATTGGCTCTTCTTACTTTTTCTTATGTCCAAACAATAGCCTCATTCAGTAACCTTCTACATTGAGTGGCTCTTGGGTCTTGTATTGGGTGAACACTATTAAAAAACAAAGCAAAGATAATGTATATAAAACAACATCACCTGTTTATTTTTTGGTGAGACATCTTGTTTAAATACTAAGAGTAGGCAAGGCTCCATGTTACTATTTAGTCTGATATCTCTTCAGGCATTATTGACTTAGCGTAAATGATGATGCACACATTATTGCTGGAAAATGCTCAGGAAAAACAATGATTTGTTTACTCATTTTTAAAATGACATGAAATCAGTTTACAAACATTAAAATCACTATTTAATGATTTTTTTTTATTTTTGTATAGCAGATTGTTAATCAGATCACTATTCACTGCCGTTAACCCCAACTCATAACCCCTAACCCTAACATATTTCATACTTCCAACAGTTGGTAAATACCAGAGTACCCTAGTAGAAAATGAATAGTAGATATTTTATAGTAAGCCCCCTGGTCTCTCTAGCCTTCTAAAGTAATCACTCAAAGAGAAAGAAAAACTCTGAATTCCAAACTGTATAGGAGTTACTAGGAAACTACTCTTCTATCTTTCCCAAGAAGGTATGGCAATTCATGGGTAATAAAGCAAAGGAATTTATGAAGAGCAATAATCAACTATGTCCTGAAGGGACATTGTATTAGCAACTTTTAGACATGTACACAAAATATCAACAATAATTATTTTTTTATTTAAAGGTAGAATTCCCTTTTCCTTCATTATTGTTTCTCAATAAGATTCATTTTAGCTTAACATTTTTTTTATTCCTTTTTCAATTTCTTCCTATACTAAATGTATTTATTTGAATAATAATGATAAACTTTTTGAATGAAAAATTAACCTTCATATCAACAAATGTCAGTTTTTGGTCTGAAAAGTTTAATCGCTTTGATGTTTGTCACTCTGTTTTTGGTTACCCAGGCATTTATCTCCCTTTTGGATAATCTCATTAACTCCCGGATGGCAATATCACCTACTTTGGGTTGCTTTATCCTAGTACAACCTGTTAAAAAGGACATTAATGCAAAGTGAACACAAATTTCATTTTCTGTTTTCCATAATATCAATCAACCTGCACCTTATTGTCAGAATTTGCTGTGTCACTATGTGCATAATTATTAAAGTGAAATTTTTGACATATTTAATGAACTCTGCCATATCTTGAATATAAATAACAAGTGTATTTATGATACCACAGCCTATTTATAATACAGGTGCCTAATTGAAGACAAAGTAAGCAGCCATTCTGAATATCATAACAATTGGCTGTGTGCTTTTGATAACCAATTGTTTATTTTTTGAGGACATTTCCTGATTCCTCGAAATTAAGACCACTCTATTTATACATTTTGTATGTTTTTGACCCTTTAAATGATTTTATGACTCTTTCCACTTTATTTATCAAGAAAAATTATGCCCTCTTCCATTATTAAAACATTTAAGAGTAAACATGAACTGCACAAAGTCAAATCTGAGGTTGTATTAAAAAAATTCCAGAACAAGTATCTCTTGGTAGACTCTACTCGAGAGAGAGAGAGAGAGAGCTGATTGATTGATTGTTCACCAAGGATCCTCATGGATTTTACAGATTTTTTTTTTTTTATCATATTTTCTAACATTTTGTTGTTTACTGGTTGCCATGAATCCTAAATTGACACTTGACCACAACTTGAAATGCAATGCTTGTGAAAGAAATCCATGTTCAACCTCAAGAATGTTTACCAAAAGCTTGGTGAAGTATTTCAAGAATCTTGACAGCAGATCTGATGAGATTCATTCAAATTTTGATGCAGGCACGTTGCTCAATTCATAACATTATAAAACCTAATAATTGATATACGAGTTGATAGTATGAAGACTATTGGCAAACAGATTCATGCATTTCTGTATAATAGTATAATCAAAGTACATCCAGTCTGAGAACTTTTTGATACTATTTAGTATATAGAAATCAATGCAAAGAGTTTGTAAAAATAGTTTCAGACTTGTTAACCAACATTGACGATCAGTATTTCTTATTTTGCTGATGGCTTGCATATTAACAGACAAATTATAAAGTGTAAGCTATTGTAATCACGAAGAACATTTAAGCAAGGGATATAAGAATTGGTACAATTTACAAAAAAAACTTTATATAAAGATTACATTAATTGATCTGTTAATAATGAGTAATTTAATTACTTTGATTAAAAGTTGGTCAAACAAATTAATGAAAAAACTATCAGAATATTATTTAAATTCATTCTGTCTGAGAAAACGGATGGTTTTCAAGCCAGGGATGAAATTACTGTGATAATAATAAATAAGGATGACTGAATATAAAAATTGTCAAATACTGATATAACCAATTAAAAATCATCAGTCAATTAATTGGTGCAGCCCTACTTTACATTATTAAAAATACTTTTATTATAATTTTTATTATAATGATCAAATAATTTTTACTTCATTTTAAATAAAACGTTTGGTAGCAATAACCAACTGATCATATTAAGCAAAAGATATAAAAGTTGGAAAAATTTACATTCTATTATGGGGTCCACCCTTTTCTGATATAAATGGACTCGTCCTGCTGCCATAAAATAGCCACAGTCAGTCAGTCAGGATGTCTGAGGGTAGAGGAACAGGGTGGAGGAACAGAGTGGAAAGTACATAGACACTGTGATTCAGTTGACGGTAGAAGTCAGTTACAAGGACGCCCGACTCTAAGGAAGTTTACTTCGAGACTGTCTATAGCTATCTTTGATTAATACTAACCGGCATTCCTGGATTTTACTAACAGCATTACCTTTTGTATTTTGTGTAAATACATTTAATTTCTTAGCTTAAATACTTGTGTTTGTCATTTATTGGAGACCTATTTTTCATGCAGAATCCACAACACATTCATTGTTATAAAAAATTTGGCATAAAAATACTTTTACTTCATTTTAAATATAATGTCTGGGGCCCGAGTCATTTTGATAAGATTAACTGTTTGATAACCTTATCTGTGAATGTAATAAATGACTTCTGCATTTAAAATGATGTAGATGTTAACAAATATTTGTATGCATTAAATTTATTTCATTACATGTGCTTTTTTGATTTGAAGCGTTGAGATGCAAAATATGTACGATACTATACTGTAATTTCTGTGATTAGAAATTACTGTTAAAACTTACCCCATTAGTAAGCAGTAGCAATGTAAATTATTCAGACTGAGTGGCAAGGCTTCATGTGTAAAGGAGTGTAAAATTGATCTACAAGCTTTATTTGAGACATCAATAAAGAAAAAGAAAAATATTTAGAGTATTTTTTTTATATTAGCCAAAAAATTTACAATATCGTTCATGAGAACAAATATTTTTGTCTGAATTTCCTTTAAGCAACATCAGTACTTAAGCTGATGCACATGTGAGAAGGCCCCAATCCATCATCATTTACAGTGACCCTATTGAGTTTGTCACATCTTTTGTATACCTAAACTCAGAAGTTTTCATCACTAGCAACCTCCTCACAGAGATCAACAGAAGATGTTGGCTGGTTACAGGTATCATGTGAGGCATCTGGAAACCATTATAGTGGTGTCATGATGCAGTCTCTTAGCAAGACCCCTGCTTTCCGCATCCATGTCCCACATATTCAAGTTTTTAGAGAGGGTACAGTCTTGTGTCCAATGAGGAGCTCTGCCAGACGACTGAACATCCTCTGTACCATGTTCACTGTTTTGACCACATTTTGCAATGGTCTGATGACTGCCCATTCAGTATCCTCTGCCAGTTCCACCTGCTAGTTGCAGCCTGGAGACAACCTCATGGCAGACCATGCTGCTGTTGGAAGTACATTATCTGGCAGGAACTCTAGCAGATTAATCTGGCATTGAGGATATTCCAACATTCTGCCAATGCCATGAGAGCTGAAGGGACAAGGTAGGTCTTATGGGCTCAATACCTTCACGACATGAGATGTAACGGTAAAAGCAGCAGCATCAGTGCTGACAAGCATTGCAATGTCAAGAATAAAGTATAACAATATGATAGATATCTTTATTTCTGAACTTTTGGGCCTTGAAAACAAACCCAAGAAATCTTTTTTTTTCTTTTTGGAAGCTCCAATGTCTCGGTTACATATAACATTATAAATATTCAGTGAGGTTGTGGATGAATAATAGATTTGAATCATTGTAAGATTTCTTGTTTAAATAGAAATTTCATGTGCATAAATTAGATTTTCAATTAATTCATTGATTGAACCCGAAACAGTTTAAATGAAAGAAGACGTCCTCATTAATAAGATTATATTAGTTTTGCCTATTTAACATGTTGCGTGAGTTGATTGCATCCATTGAATGTTTCTGATTGCATCTGTGCTTATATCAGGAGAATAGCTTAACCTATTATTATATTTAGAAAGGTTGTCTTGTGACAAATTTAAATCTTGACAGTCACATGCTAATATTTAGTATCAATAAGTCTTCGTCCATCAGGAAATATTTGCATGGATATCATGTGGTATAAATAAATAATCTCCATTTTCATGAAGTTATCTATGAAGATAGGTTTATAAAGGAAATTGTGTTAAATTGGTGAGGTAATATAAATCTGTGTAATACTAAAAGACTGATTTCATATATGTATATATATATATATATATAGCCTCTGAGTAACCAAAATGGTACACTGTTGGTACATTTATTGAATTAAGGTGACTCTAAAATCTGAATGATGATACTATAAAAGTACACATTTGGGGCAAACTGAAATGAGAATGCTAATGAAAGAATACTATCCATTTATTTTACTTATTTTTAAATGTAAACATGAGTAAAAGATTTGTTTACAAAAAACATAGTTCTTCATTTACATATAAGATCCTGATGTTAGCATAATTTGCAATTCAGTGATAAGCTTCTTACCATTTTATTTTTATATATATATATATATATATATATATATACACTTAGAGGCGACAGCATGATAGCCACAATTGTCAGGCCACCTGATACACTGTTGGTGGCCTGACGATTGCGTCTAGCATGAAACAGCCTGTTACCTCTAAGTGTTGACTTCAATGTTCACTTTTATATTTACACACACACTATCTCTGATATTGAGCACTTTATCCCATACATATAGCACACTTTAAGAGTATATTTCTTCATATATATATATATAAAAATCAATTCACCCCATGCAAAGCAATAATGCCACAAAGATGTAAGAGGCTACTGGGAGTGAAAGAGAATGAAAAGACTCTAGAAGAAACCCAAACAGGTAACCAGGATATTCCTTTATGGAAGGTTGGGGAGGAGTGTGAACAGGGTGATAGGTAAACATATCTACTTGTATTGTGTAGAAAAACAAAAATAATTAGTAAATAATATTTCAGTGTTCAGGTAGTGACATTAGAAATACAGTGTTGAAATAGACTTTACAAGCGGTCAGAAACCCAATCTAAAACAGGAAACAAGGGATAGACTTCTACTCCTGTTCAAAAGACTGGAAAGGGGTGTAAACCAGGTGATAGGGAAACCTATCTACTTGTACTGAAGAGAAAAAAATAAATAGTATTCTAAAGGTTGGTCCAGTATGTCTCTTGAATCAAATACCATTTCATAATTATATGTTGGCTAATTGAATGAAGACTTACTCTTATTACTTCTGTTTAGTTGAAGGTCAAGGTGAATAAAATGTTCAGGAGTTTAATGAGGTCAGTGGGTACTTGATTTGTTAAGTCAAGTTATTGCCAGTAATACAGTAAAATACAGATGTTAAAGTCACCAGAAATATTTTATTATCGTATCAACTGGATACAAAACATGTTAACAAGAAATGAATGGTGTTTAATCCATATTGCGAACAGTTAATTGCAAGCTTCTTTATAAAGGACAATACCAGATGTGTGAAAAGTAAGCAGCCATTTTGAATATCATAAGAATTGGTTGTGTGCTTTTGATATAACTTGACAACCAATCAGAGGGTATCTTATTTTATATATATGAACATGGGGTTTCTCAGTCAGCAATTGAGATGCTGTTTACTAAGCTTATGTACTGCAGTACTGTCACATCATGACAGTGTTCATGTCTTATATTTATTTGAACAAATATTTCATCATCCAAGTCTGTCATCTTCATTTACAGTCCAGATTTGTCTCTCTATGACTAAAGTTTTTTGTGTTTTTTTTTAACTATTAAAATTGTTAAAAGGGAGATTTAAGACACTAGAGAAGATTAAGGAGATTGTGAAAAGACAACTGATGTCAATCCTGAAAGTGGCCTTTGTAGATTGTTTTGAAAAGTAAGAGATAATTTCTCTTTTAATTTTTGGGGTGAGGAGTTATCATTATTTACACTCTATTTGAATTCCTTATCTTTGTTTTTGTTGTTATCATAGCATTTTGGCTGTTGTGCTCTCCAGAATTCCTCAGGTTTATATCTGGGTAACCTACAGGTGAAACACTCCACCCCATAAAAATAAAGCTGAAGGAACATCAAAAAGCCATAGTAAAATGTGACACACTGAAATGGGGCTTAGCTAATCATGTATGAAAGAAAAGTGGGTAGTCATCAGCCCCTGTGGAATGAAGTAAAAATACTGGACAAGGAAAAATCTGGTGAGATTTAAAGAATCAGTGCATATGCTAGGCTATGAAGATCTCCTTACTAGACCTAGCATAGAAATAAATACAATATGGGGGCCATTAATAAAGAAAGAAAGAGAAATGACAGCAAGCCTTCAACTGCAGCAGCCACAGTTACAACCATAATCAGCAACCAGGTTAGGTTTAAGTCTCCAAGTCCACTACACTACATTATTATATCATCGGTTTGTGAATTTGGTGACATAGTGATTATGAGTTCAATCCCTGAGTCGGGCAGTGTGTACTTACACTCAGTGGAAACTGGCAAACAGTAACTGAGCAGTACTAAATAAGAATTAGCAATATCTGTAGATATGAGCAGTGGAATGAGAACAGTCTACCCTCATAGATTAAATAAAGGGATCAGTTAAGAATTCCCTGTAGGTTACCCAGATCAATATAAACCTGGTGAAGACTGAAGGGTACAATGGCTGAAACATTATGATAACAACAAAGATGAGGAGAGTAGTCCAAATATAAATAGTTTAAATAGAAGAGTAGTCCAAATATAAATAGTTTAAATAGAAGAGTAGTCCAAATATAAATAGTTTAAATAGAAGAGATAATTCTTTGAATGGTAGTAAGGCAGTGTTTCTCAAGTTAGGCTTATTTTTTGTCTTGGATAGACAATTTATATTTTGTTTCTTTTTTTTTTTTCCTTTCTTGTTAAATATATATTCAGTGTACAGAAATAATTTTACATCTGAATGTTTTCCAATCATTGTTCTTACTAACAACACAAAGATATTGACAATAAAATTTAATTTTTAGAAAATTCCCCTTCCATAAATTGTTGATTCCACACTAAAATCTTGGTCATACCTACAGTATAACAACTATATATATATGGCATGTACATTTTATAAATTTATTATCAGTAATCTAGAGATGATATAGGACACAGAAGATACACAGCTCATCAGTGTGGCTAGACATCTGATTGCCTCAAGTAGGGATCGAAACCTGACTGATTTGGTATCAATCTACCCTTAAGCCATTGGTGCACGGCAGGGATGAAGATGAATTTAAACGTATTTATTTTTAGATAAACACGCCAGTGACTGGGAGAAATTGATTCATTTTAACAAAGAGTCTTGCATTTGCAGCAGTAATAGTTACTGTTTACAAATTCTCTTTTCCTCTCTGAGAACTCAACCAAAATAATTTTTTTCAGGAACATATATGTATGTACGCCTAGAGAGACTTGAACAACCATTGATTTTAGTATTCATGGAGGAGTGGTCTTGCAACCAATATTCTATGGATATAAAGGTTATAACTGTAAATACATCAAGGATAAATCTGAATTTGATGAACAATTTTGTCATTTTGTCTTGACTGACTTGAGGTAGATGTATGCATTCTTCTTTTCTCGTAACCTAGCCAGTCGTAGAGAAGACATGAGTGACAATGATGCAATCAGCCACTGCCAACTAGATCTGTTTTCTGCTTCATGAAACCATTTCAGAGTGTCTGTGCTGGTTCATTTTTTGTTTTTGTGCATCCAGCTTTTGGACTGCCTCCCCCCACATCTACCCCCTTCCCAGGTACCTTGGGTAGAGAATTGTAATGTATGACATGATAAAGCCACAACATTTTTCTTCTATTTAATGTTGCCAAGAGGGACTCCTGGGGGCCTGCCAGTTGTGTTATTTGGCCCTGTACAAAGTAATTTGTCTTGTGTTCTCTCCAAAAGATCCCAAGAAAACATCTGAAGCATTTTGTTTCAAATGTTTGGACTCGCTTGGTGGTTTCTGCTATCAGAGTCCAGCTTTCCCATCTATAAAGCAGTATGGACAACACTAGATACTTGTAGAGCTTCATCTTGGTTGGAAAGCTGATGGTTTTGCACTTCCAAATCTTACTGAATTTTGCCATTGCCCATGTTGTCATAGCCAGACTGATCTTGATCTCTATTGTAGAGCATCCGTCTTTGGTGAAGGTACCACCAACTTATTTACAGGCATCCACTTCTTCCAGTTGTCCTCC
Source organism: Acanthosepion lycidas (assembly GCA_963932145.1). Classification (NCBI taxonomy): domain Eukaryota; kingdom Metazoa; phylum Mollusca; class Cephalopoda; order Sepiida; family Sepiidae; genus Acanthosepion; species Acanthosepion lycidas. The sequence goes on along the minus strand of OZ010577.1, from coordinate 22,758,975 downwards.
ATTTGTGAAGATCTGGGTTCTGATGTTGGTTGTGCTGTTGACCAGGATTTTATTCTTCTCAGTCCTCACTTCCATTCCATACACTCCTGCTCTGTCAATCTGTTGGTGAGACCCTGCAATTTGGAATTGCTGCTGGCCAATAAGTCAAGGTCATCAGCAAAGCGTAAGTTGTTAGTGATTCTCCCTTCTATGCATATGGTGGACTGAAAGTCTTGGAAGGTTTCTTGCATGATGTTCTCAAGAATGAGATTGAACAATATTGGGGAAAGCAAACAGCCTTGACAGATGCCAACTGGGGTCTTGAAATAGTCACCCACCTGACTGTTGAGATAGGACTGCACTACTGGAGGGTCTTGTACAATGTCTTGATGGTTTGAATGAGGTGCTCTTCTATGTCAAAATTCCTCAAGATCTGGCCATACACTGTTATGCCACACTCTGTCAAAGGTCTTCTTGAAATCTATAAAGTTATAGAACAGATCCCACTGATGTTGCAGATGTTTCCCCCATCAGAATGCAGTAATTGAAGATCTGCTCCACAGTACTTCTACCTGCCCTAAAAACCAGCATCGTCTGCTTGATGTTCTTCAACCTCTTTCTTGAGTCTGTTTAAAATGACTCATAGCATGAATTTACTGGTGTGACTAATGAGGCTGATAGTCCTGTAGTTTTGGAACTGGCAGAAGTTTCCTTTTTTGGGCATTGGGATGATGACTGATTGTGCCATTCTATAGACCACTGTATTGTCTCCTAGATTTTCTGGTTGATCAATGTTATTACTGTGACCAATTCATTCCCTCCATGCTTAAGCAGTTTCCCTGGAATATTGTCTGCTCCTGGCAACTTTCCTGTTGGTAAGCTTTTTATGGCTTCTTCCACCTCTTCCCTCAACACTGGAGGTAGTGAAGGTGTCCTCGTTAATGTTGAGTCCCCATCAATCAAACTGATGTTGGTCTGTATGGGATGGTTGTATAGGACCCAACAGTGAGATATTCTCAATGACTGTGGATCTGCAGGAGGGTAAGGGCTGCAAATCTACCTCTGTGCTGTGCCTGAAAATTCTCATTCACTTTTGGATCCTTTATTTTTTAAGGGTCAAACTTAATACATGGGTGTGCAGCTTGGAACTTCCTCTTCAGCTTGACCTTTATTATCAGCTAGATTTTTGTCTTCGGTCTATTGATGCTTGACTTAATGCACCTTAGAGTCAAAATGAGATCATTTTGGTCGTGTGCTTCCCTATTCAGCATATGCCATGTTCTTCTCAGCAGTTTGTGAGGGTAAAGGGCATTAGCAATGTTGAACCTTTGGTTGCTCGCAAACTCCAAGAGGTGATAGTGTCTTGAAAAGGTTTTGAAACACTATCCTAAAATCCTGAATATAAGATATTTTCAAGTTATAAATTTTGCATTCTTTTGTGTAAAACTTGCTAGATAAAAAATGTTTTAATGTAAGTTGAAAAGTGAATATTGAAAAGGAAATTTTGTTTTTGACTCTAGAAAGCATGGATACTGCAAGGCTTTTGTACCATTTATTAACTTTTTGAGTCCAAATTGTCTGTATTACATCTTTTGGTTGATCTGTGGTTGTGGTCATGATTTTCATTAGTCCAGTCTTTCTTTTACTAATAATCCAAAATCTCTATTGAATTAAAGTCTGGAGAGCTAGGCAGGCATTCTCAGAGCTTGATATAATCCCGAAACCATTTCTATTTCTTTTTTTAATGTGTAGCTGTATGACATGGAATGCAGTCCTGAAAAAAATACAGATAGTGTTTTTTTGTTGATTTTCTTTAATGGCATTTCCTTTAAGATGTTGTCAATCATAGACTTTTCTTTATTATATCTGAATTGCCATAACTTCTTGGGGAAAAGAATGGGATGATTCCCCATTGCCTTCTCCAGAGTTTTGAATTCAGGATAGTTCTTGTCCAAGATTAGTTGACACTCAAGGTTCAAGAGCCTAGTCTCCCTTGCTATTTAACCTAGAGTTAGGACAATAAGAGATAGTCATGTCTTTCCAAAAGGCTTTAATTTAAAAATGAAATCAACAGACTTTGCCAGAATTTAGCTTGCCAATGGTGATTATGCTACTTGCATATATACTTAGAATTTCTCATCCTGCAAATAACACAATTTTCAATCCTTTTTCAAAGAGGCTTCCAAACTTTTGCAAAGCAGTTAAAGGACCTGCTGTTAACATCCTAGAGTGAGATTCCAGAAAAAATTTTTTAATTTTTGCAGAGTTCATGTCTCATTTGGTAGGAGCTATTTTGTAAATGAAAACATAACACCTTATCAGGCCAATGTGCACATCTATAGACTAAATATGATTTTGTTATGTTGGGTTGTTATTTTATAACTGCTTCTTACCTCAAGGAGCTCGCAAACATATAAATACAAGATAGTAAAGGGAAAGGAAGAGAGGTACCAAAATACGTTTGCCATATTTATTAACTGTAACAATGTAAAACAACATTGCATAAAAATTGTACTTACAATAGGTGATGAGTTAGAAGCCATTGTTAAAGTAAAAGTTAAATAACAAGATCAGAATTAATAAAGTTTGCAATGAAAAAAAAAAAAGAAAAATGGTCAAAAAGATGAAACAGCAACAATCATGCAAGCAAACAATTTGGTTAAAGCAAAGCAAAAGAATTCACATACTAGGAGTTGGTGTTTATACACAAAAGCAAGGTCGACCAAGTGAACATAGTATGTATGTCTTGGGAAATCAACACTACCCCTTCAATCAAAATGGATGAGTGCACTCATATTACCCCCACTTTTTGTGGGGCGAATAAATATAAACAAAATAGATGCAAGATATTTACAAATATATATACATAATTTGTATACATCCTAAAAAGATTTTCTTTTATATTTTTTCCTTTTTATATATATATATATATATATATATATATATTAAAATTTATTAATTATTATTATTATTTTTTTTTAATTTATTCCTTTTATGAAAAAAAGAAAAAAGGGAATTAAAAAAAACAAAAAAACTGTGCTAATTAAAATGCCCCCCAAAATATGTTCAGTACAGTGCTCCATTTAGAACAGTAAGACATTTGTTTAATTTTATTCTGTTGATAGGTTTAGTAAACAAGTCGGCAACATTTTCTTTCATTGGAATATAGTCCAATTTTATTGTACCATTTTGAATTGCAGTCCTTATGAAGTGGTACTTTCTGTCTGTGTTTTTAATGTTGATGGTAAAATGAGTTCTTAGCTAAAGCAATAGTACCTTGATTATCACAATAGTTTGTGGCTTGTTCTTTTGTTGTATTAATTATGGTAGCTAATAATTGAATAAGGAATTTTGTTTCTTGTATGGCAGCTGTCAATGCCATATACTCTGCTTTGCAGGTTGATAATGCAACTGTAGGTTGCTTTCCTGTTTTCCACAAAATCATTGAACTGTTTGGTCCTAATTGGAAACCAGCAATCTTTTGAATTTTGCCAATAAGCATCACAAAAAGCTTTTATTGTTAGGGGCTTATTTGACTTATAAAACATTAAACAGTGTGTTTTTGTCCCTTTCAAATAGTGCAAGACTTGTTTGGCTCTTGTCAAGTGATCCATAGTTGGATTTGTGGAATATTGTGACAGTTTTGTTACCACATAACTAATATCAGAATGAGTGGCAGTCATAACGTATATAAGACTCTGCCAACTATCTCTCAATAATATTTTCTGTCTCCTGGTTCACCATTGCTCTCATCCGTTAGATTAATATTGATTTCACAAGGTGTTGATCAAGACTTACAATCTGGCATTTTAAGTTTGATTAGAATCTTTTCAATATATTTTGTTTTATTCATTTTGATACAATTGTTTTTAAATTTAAACTGTATTCCAAGAAAGTTTGCTTTCCAAGATCAGTCATTCTGAACTGTTTGTTTAAAAATGTTTTTTATGTTATTTAATGAGAAATTTCAACTGGCACCAATTATTAGGTTGGTGCAAAAATAATTTCGTTTTCTCACATAGTAACATATGTGAGAAAACGACATTATTTTTGCACCAACCTAATAGTATATCATCAACTCAAACAATCATAATCAATATCATATTAGAAGTGCTTTTTGTGTAAATACAAGAATTTGCCAAGGATTGAGAGAAACCTTCACCAATTAAATGTGTGAAGAACTTTATTCCAGTTTCGTCCACTTGGTTAAGTCTATATAAGGATTTTCTTCATCGCCATACAAGTTTGTTATTGTTTTTGTTGCAAATGAAGTAGCCCTCTGGTTGTTCAATGTACACTTTGCAGTTGACCGGTGCCTTTAAAATAAGCTGTTTTTACATCCATTTGGTGGACAAATAAATTATGTTAATGCTAATTGCATTAAAATTCTTAGCAACAATAATCAAGCTGTAGGGGAGAAAATTTCTTATTAATTTCTGCCAGGTTTTCGCGAATAGCTTTTTTGCAACAAACCTTGTTTTGAACCGTTTACTAGTATCATTTGTTTTAATAGTGTACACTCATCGACTATCTACAACAGTTTTACCAGGTGGGAGCTCTATTAATTCATATGTATTATTCTTTTAGAGCAGCTATTTCTTTTTCCATGGCATCGCACCATTTTATAGTCATCTGAAGTGACAGCTTCATCATAATTAGTGGGCACATTTTTTCACTGAACAACAATAATCTATGTTCGGATTTACTTTGTCATCTAAATTTTTAACAGTGTAATCTTTTAAATATTCAGGCATTTTTCATAACCTGTTGGGGTATCATCTCTCTCATATTTCTGCATTAAAATTATTTCCCTTATTATCAGTTGAATTTGTTGATTGTGGAGTTTCACTTTCTTTGGTGCCTTCCCCACAAGAACTTTTCAGTCAATAGTCATCAAGTATTGCATTATTTTCTTCAAATAAAATAAAACAATCAACCAATTTAGGCTTTTCAGAGTTTTCAGTAAATTTTATACACCTGACTCTCTTGAGGTTCCCACCTCAGGTATATATATATTAAATAGGCAGGACTAGATTTATCGTAGCCTATGAAAATTGATTTTTCATTTTCAGTGTCCAATTTCTTTCTATCTTGTATGTAGGCATAACAAATTGTGCCAAATATATACATATTAATGAGGTTAGGTTTGCGATCCATGAACATTTCCAAGTCAGTTTTCCCAGTCCTATGACTGTAGCACCGATTTCTAATATAGGCAACAGTCATAATAGCATATAACCATAAAAACTTTGGTGACTTTGATTCTATTAATAGACATCTACACATTTTGAATAAAGAACGCCAATATCTTTCAGACATAGCATTTTAATGTGGGGAATATGGAGCAGATTTCTCATGTTTAATTTCACTATTAATTAAAAGATTTTCAAAGATTCTAGAAGTGAATTCCATGCAGTTATCACTTCTTAAGCATTATACAGAGCCATATGGTGCAATGTCAGCCAGATTTTTCTTTGTAGCAGCATATGTGTCGCTTTTTTGTTTCAGAAAATATGCCACAATTAGACCAGAATAGTTGTCCATGAAACAAAGTGTATACTTAAAACCATTTAAAGATCTTAGCTAATTGGATCAGCGAGATCACAATGAACAAGGTCTAATATTTTAGCTGCACATTTTATCAGTTAACTTGTTTTTATACTGTACTATTTTGCCTTGGATACAGGTTTCAGAGTTTGTATCTGATTTATCTTCAATTTTCATGTCTTTCATGACTTCTTGTAGTTGTGTAATGTCTTTCAGATTGCAATGTTCAAGAATTTAATGCCATAATGCCAGGCTGCACATAGCAGTTTTGGAGGTTACTGCAGTGTTTAAGTAGTATAACCATCAATTTCTTTTTATGTCAAATTTAACACTGTTTGGATAGATAAGTTCAGAGTAATTCTGGCCAAATTTCACAGAAGCTCCTTTTTCGGTAGTGGCCTGTACCAAGAATATATTTTGTTTGAATGTAGGAATATATAGAGCATTTGTTAAAATTTAGTCATGCATATTTCTGTCCATATTGGTTATAGTGATTTGAGCATTGACTCTTTTTAAAGCAATATTACTGGTTCGACTACCATCTACCAGTTAGATATGATGATTTTCTGGATTAAAATCATTATCAAAAGTAAGAAATTTAGATTTGTCAGTAATCACATGCATGGTAGCACCACAATCAACAAGTAAGCCATTTTTATTGGAAACTGTCTGGTCCAACTGAAAATGTAAATAAATGTTCCTTATCTGAAACATGTTCCACATTTTTTTATGAAATGAGCTTGCTTTTTGTTTCTGCATTCAATACTCTTACATCCCAGCTTGCAACAAGCATGACAGATAATATTTTTGTTTGGTCAATTGGAATTATAGTGTTTTGATGAGAAATTATTTGCTATATATTTGTGAAATTTATTTCGGCAGTCAGGATTGTTATGCCAAAGTTTATCGCAAGTGAAACAGGTTGGTACATTAGTTTGTGGTTTGCTATCTGGAATGACATTATGGTATTCTCACTATTATTATCATGAATCATTTTCTCAGTTTCTTTCAAGATTCACAATGCTACTTTAAATTCACTAAACATTAGTAGCTTTTCATTCTGAGTGATAATAGTTGTAAATATCTTGAAATTGAATGGAAGTCCTAATTAAAATCATGGTGATTAACAAACCATCAGCAATAATTTCCTCAGAAATCTTTAATAAAGTGACCAGTTTTTCAGCTTGAATAATATAATACTTAATAGTTTCAGTGCCGGTTTTGTGTAGGGATGTTAATTCTGTATGCAGGGAAATTATTTTTGCCTTTCCTTTCAATAAATATTGCTCTCTCTCAAAAGTTGCTCTGTTTTCTCCCATCATCAGGGCTTCTCTCATAATAAGAGATCATTGATCATTCAATCATTGAGAAATTGAATTAATTCAGTAAACTTTCGGCATTCTTTTCTCAGCAGTCTTTGTCATTGGGAAGATCAAAAGGAGCCAAAATTATTTTGTATAATTTTTGGATGTGCATGTAACCCAAAAACTTTACTTCCCATCGCTCATATTTGGATTTGTCAATGTTAAAACAGACCCTATTCCTGGGCTCATAACCGGATGAGTTAAAAGCCATTGTTAAAGTGAAAGATAACACAATTAGAATTAATAAAGTTTGCAATGAAAATGTCAAAAAGATGAAACAGCAACAATTATTCAAGCAAGCAAATGATATAGTTAAAGCAAATCAAAATTGATAAGAAGGTAAAAGAATTCACAAACTCGGAGTTGGTGTTTGTACACAAAAGTAAAGTTGACCAAGTGAACACAGTATGTCTGTCGAGGCAGATCTGGACTGAGTCATGTCAAAATGCAAGCCATCCCATTTTATTGGCTAAGAAAAATATCCTCCCATCATGCATTTTGTGTCTTTCTATAAGAGCGGGAGAGGGAAAACTTTTGCAATCATTGTGTCTAGTAGAGGCTATTCTGCTTAATTTGCTTGTATTGCTTTCTCTTTCTGCTACACACCACAAGTTTCATCTAAAGAACTACTACTCTCCCTCAGCAAGCAATGTAGCTTTTTATATAGAAAGTGGCAAGTGTTGATACATTTGCATAGGTGTGATGTCCATTTCATCAAATGCCGGTTGATGCACATGTGCACCTCTAGGCCCCAACCCAGATTTCTTGTTACAGCAGTAGCAACTCGAACACTTCATACTAGGTAAACCATGCTCTGTATTACTACACCACTCCCACCTTGGTAAATCAACAGGTTTTTCATTCTAAAAGGCTTTATGTTAAGGTGAGTTGAGGATATCAGCTACCATCTAGAAATTTTGTTCCCCATTGGTGTGAATCTGGATATTTGTTGTAGCACATCTTGCACCAACCTCTTCTCAGGACTGGATTAAAATCTCTTATTGTGGTAAGGGCCCTAATTCATTTTGGTTGTCCCTAACTGTACAAAGGGAACTAATTCACCTCTGTTATCTGTTTGGTAGGTGAGCATCTCTTTTTAAAATTCTACAATTATATTATTAATATTATTGTTATATATAGTAATAATTCTTGGCTAACATTTTCCAGAGACATAGAGTGGAAGGATTATACCGAATCCATTCCTGAATCCATTCCTAAGTCTGCTGCTAGGAAAGTTGTTTCACTGTTTAGTGCTAGACAGTTTTACTCACCAGAATCTATCTGACATATTTATCAGTCTGCCATCCTCACTTTGAATATTGCTGTCACATCTGATCTGGTGCTTCTGCTATATATTTAGAGATTCTTGATAAAATCCAAAGAATCTGCAATGTTATCAGTCTCTTCCTGGCATTTCATCTTCAATCATTTTCCTCTCACTGTAACATAACTTCCCTGTGCCTTTTCTATAAATATTTTCATGGTAATTGTTCTGATGAGTTTTCCACTTTGGTATTATGGTAGCTGTAGTAAGATTGGTAAGTAAGAATGTGTTATCATAGTGTAAGGAATACTGGGATATGTTTGAGTCAATAATCATGGTTAGCTAAGTTCAAGATAAAACAGATTGAAGAACAGACTCCCCCTATCCTCCCTTTTGGCCTTGTGCCACTTTTTTTGATTATAACAAAATAAATATTGTATTGCTTTCCTCTTTGGTACCTTGACTTTACAAATTTAAGAGCAGTGCTAGATTGGCAGCTAGGTTTCATCATTGTACAGTTGAAAATGCTAGATGTAACATAAATTCTATGCTAACGGTTTCTTCTCTTGCATTTATCACTTATGGAACTCTCTTACAGCTTCTTGCTTTCCAATCAACTTTGATCTTTAAGAAATTAAATGAAATGTCAATCATCATCTCATTTCCATAATTCCTAATTTATTGTCCTCTCTTCTTAATATTTTTTTCTCAGATTTTTTCATATTCAGTAACCTTTTGTGTCTTAGTGACTTTATAGACTTACTTGCAGTGAAATGATTTTTTTAAAGAAATCATCCCATCAGTCTTATTCAGCCATACCTTCTATTTCAGGTGTTATTGTGGCAGATATATAGCTTTAGATTTGGGCAATTTTCAGGTATTATTTTGTAACTGGGCCTCCATGCTGCTAAAGTGGCTTGCAGAATATAGGTAGTTTGGTAGAAAATAAAGCAACAGCTGACTGCAAAACTGAAAACTCGTTTCAGTGTTTGACATGTGGTGACTTGTCTCTTGAAATAATGTCTAGAAGTGAACAACCTTCACGTGTCAATTATAGTGTTGTAAAACACAAAGTAGAATAGCAAACAAACAAGCAATTCTCCCAAAATTTTAGAACTAAGATTGTTGAAAGAAGATGTTGAATATTACATAAGCTTCAAATACATACAGTTGATTAAAACTGAACATGAATTTGATATTTATCAATACATTGTTTTTGGTTGATAATTATTTAAGTATTCATCATTTATTATTCAATAAGTTTCTGGGGATTTTCATGCTGACTCTTATTTCATGCATGGGAATATATAGTTTCAATTTCTTCATTTTAATTCATAGTGAGTGCACTTCCTAAAAATTGAACATGATACTTTGCTGTCATAAAGTGGTCAAGTTCTTTCATTATACCAACGGAAATCGTATCCCAATAAGTCTGTGGACTAGTAAACAAAGAAGAATTGGTTCTGAACCAAATTAATAATGAAACCAATGTTTTTATCCACAGGGCTATTTTCCAACAAACATGATTCTGGTACAAATAAATCATCATGTCACAGTCATTTGGAGTATTTTCAAAATTTGCTGAAATGAAAATGACAAGTAATTTTTTGATAGATTATTAAACATAGTAATTACTTATATGTTTCTCGTTTGCCCTCTGAGGAAAAGTGCTGTTTTTCTCCAAATAGTCATCTCTCCTCATATTCATATATATATATATATATATATATATATATATATATATATATGTGTATATGTATAATTACAATGAATGATTCATACAAAAAGTAAATTAGTAAAGTTAATGATATAAAATGGCGAAATCCCTTCAGTAACAAAATTTTAAAGATGCATTAACCAATAATGTACTTTTTGTATGAATGATTCATTGCAATATAAATTCAACTGCACCACATATTTGATATATATGACAAGTTGTAGAATTTCTACTTAGGCATGTTTCATGGCTCTACCAGCATCATCATCAAAAAAATAATTTTATTTTGTCAGTCCAGTGACAGAACATGCCAAAGTAGAAATTTTCCATATTGTCTTCAACTTTTAATATTCTGTCAGATTCTCATCTAATTTCAATTAATACATATATTAAAATAATAATAAAGAACAGTATGATTTATGATCCAGTGTTCTTATTTTTAAAAAACAGTGCTCGATACATACAGTAGAACATAATATTATAAAATTATTTTCTTTTTTTAAAAATATGATTCCATCAAGAGACAGAAATTTCTGTTTCAAAAGTGAAACTAAAATGGTAAATTTAATAACAAAAATTAAACTTAAAATCCAGAGTTTCCTTTCATTGCTATGAAGCATATATATATATAAAATCAATACTGGATGGTGACTGTCAGTTTAATGCCTCAAACAATCTTCAGACCATGATTGCTTGAGGTATAAAACTGACAGTCACTATACATTGATTCCTATGTCCCCACTGCTTATATCTACAAATATTCTTTCCAATATTAAGATCTCTTCTTCCATAAATCGATCAAATTTTAAACATATATGCTTATCTCTTTCTCTCTCTCTCTCTCTCATATATATATATATATATATATATATGATGTGTGTGTGTATATAATTTATTAAAAAATTATAACATAAATCTGTTGTAAAATTACTATAAAAATAGCCATATTGTTTCAACACTTCTGGTGTCTTATCAAGTGATGGTGTTGAATGTAGAATAAAGGGTTTTAAAAGGTTCAAATCGATAAAACACCTCTCATTAGGGGAAATGCTGTTACATAAGCTGCAATGACCAATCAAAATACAAGTATATGAGAATTCAAAAAACTTGTCAATGAACCTTGGTTGCAATAACTAATGCTTTAATGTTAGGGTTAAACTAAAATAGAAATCATTCTAATGAATATTAAATTTTATTATAAAACTGAAAATTAAAAATTACCAATATTAAATTTAAAATTTAATCTCTATTAAGTTTCAAATATAAAATTATTTAAAGAAACTGAGGAAAAAATACATATGTTTTGTTATTTATTTTGTTTTAATTGACAAGCCAAAAATTCAGAATAAATGTTAAAATCTAATGTTGTGCTAAGCTTCATTATAACTTAGATTCATTTGAAGTGATGATATGGGCAGCGAAGGGTGAAATGTTGCAAAAGACAATACATACACAATCAGATTGTAATACACAAACATGTAGACATATTTAGATATATAAACACGCAACACTCCAATTGAAACAGTAAATAGATTTCCATGACCCTTAAAAAAAAAGACAATTTACATACAATGAAAGGCATATATAAGTGATCATACACACATATATTAATAAAGACACACACATATACACACCAACAAATATTCAAATATGAAAGTGTTAGTAAACAAATTCAAACATACTATTAAAATATAACTTCCATATTGACTATGGATATATAGATAAAAATGGTTCAATAGATAGAATTTAATAGGGGTAGAATAGAAAAACAAATATTCGTCAATGAACAACGCAAAGAAGACACTAAAATATATAGAAATGGATAAAAAAATAAATATATACGCATGGACACACATAAAACCAGCTAATATATAAAAAAGAAAACACACAAATATATATAAATATCTATATAGTTATA